>OY755236.1:57888346-58488346 GCA_963576725.1 Azorinus chamasolen | reverse complement strand
ATAACCGGCAAATTCATCAAATCGCCTATTTTCTTAAAACTCTACACAATAAATAATTGCACTGTCCTTGTAATTACATTTCGCGCACTTGGAAGTAACGAAACGCTTTCTAAAAACGATTGTATTATAATAGTTAACATACAAATTGAATTTTATTTTGCCAAGACTTAGTGTACATTTACTGCTTGAAGAAAAAATTGTATTGTATATTCTACATACACACATAACACATTGTCCTTTTCCCGTCCTTGTGGACACTTTGTAGCTGCATTTGAACATCTGTTAACGGTTTGAGAGCTAGCCGTTTGTCTAGTTCTCAGTCGATGGAACACCTTGTATTAATTCATACCTTTGAAAAGTACAGATTCATTAAAAACTGTATGAGATAATCTTTAATACGGGTATTTGAATAGGATTTAAAGAGTATGAAGCAACAAAACAGAAAACGAACAATATGAAGGTTGTAATATTCTATACGTTTTCAAACAAAATATTTTTAGAACAACTCACAAAGCGAAATGATCAACTCAACCGCGTCTTTATTGTACACAACAATTACAACATTAGTATAACATCATCAAACAGACTGAATTCTTCATTTCCATTTATAACATACGTAGACCTATATACAATGTATAACGTCTTTGTGGACACAATCTGTTGATAGTGAATAAAACGGGATCAACGAGTCATGAATTCACAAAACATATTATAAAGCAGCTGTGACATTACAAATATTTTACGCAACACTGTAACATCTACAAATATACTACACTCTCATGTTTTCCGAGAGTTAATTTGCAAACGCCGGACAAATAATGCGATTAGTTTAAAATGTGAGAAGTGTAATTTTTATATTTTACTTTTATTCACATTTATCTATAAGTTCATACTATCAACGCAATTATAAGCTTTGAGGACTGATTTGTTTATACTGGTCAGAAATTTTGATAACTAGTTTATGAAACAAACTATTATATAACCAGCACATTCATCAAATCCGCTGTCCATTTTCTTAAACGCTACACAATGAATAATTACACTGTCCTTGTGATTACATTTCTCTCAATTGGAAGTAACAGAACGATTTCCAAAAACGTCTGTATTATAATAGTTAACATACAAGTGGAATATTATTTTGCAAAGTGCACATTTACTGCTTGAATGATAAATTTTTTTGTACATACACAAATGACACGGTGTCCTTTTCCCGTCCTTGTTGACACGTTTTAGCTCTATTTGACCATCTGTAAATGGTTTGAGAGAGCGTCGTTCGTCTAATTTGCAGTCGATCGAATACATTGAATTAATTTATACCTTGCAAACAAAGAACAGGTTAATTAAAAACTGTATGAGACAATCCTTAATATCGTTATTTTATTAGGATTCCCATCAGTATCATGATAATTTCCACCGGTTTAAAAATTATAAAGAAGCAAGCCAGAAAAGAAACAATATGAAGGTTGTGTATTCTAAATGTATTTTAAATAAAATATTATTAGAGCAACTCACATAAGCGAAATCGTCAATTCAACCACGTCTTTATTGTACACAACAACTACACATTAATACAACATTATCAAACAGACCTTAATTAACTATATACAATGTATAACGTCTTTGTGAACACAATCTGTGGATGGTGAATAAATCGAGATCAACGATTCAGGAATTCAGAAAACGAATTAAAAAGTTGTTGTGACATTCCAAACAATTTTAATCAACACTATAGCATGTACAAATAGACCACACACTTATGGTTTACATATAATTCTTGAAATACGCAGTACTAGCATATAACGACGGTGTGGACAACGTGTTGGCTAAACGATAAATACCATTTATAAATTCTGAAGGGAGGTGATCCCCCGAGAGCAAAAATTGCAACACAAAAAGAGAAAACAGACATTAATTAACTTTATACAATGTATAACGTCTTTGTGAACACAATCTGTGGATAGTGAATAAATCGGGATCAACGATTCAGGAATTCAGAAAACGAATTAAAAAGTTGTTGTGAATACCATTTATAAATTATGATATGAGCGATTAGTTTGTTGATTCACTATCCACAGATTGTGTCCACAAAGACGTTATACAGTGTATATATGTCTACGTATTTAGGAATAGAAATTAGGATTGCATTCTGTTTTATAATGTTATATAAACGATAAATATTATTTATAAATTCTGAAGGGAGGTGATCCCCCGAGAGCAAAATTGCAACACAAAAAGAGAAAATTGCAGACTCGGTTTTATTGAGTCTGTTCATGAACAGTTATTGAAAGTGCAACACTGATCACGCCCACTAGCACCGACTCAAGCGGTATTCAATTTTCAGAACAAAAAGTACTGAAATTCATGATCTCGAAGGATCAGAAGTCTTTTCGAAATTATTGTAAACCAGTCCTTGAGAATCCGACAGTTAATTTGCTAACGCCTGACAAATTATTAGAGCGACTAGTTTGCTGTTCCGCTATCCACAGATTGTGTCCACAAAGACGTTATACAGTGTATATATGTCTACGTATTTAGGAATAGAAATTAGGATTGCATTCTGTTTGATAATGTTATATAAACGATAAATACAATTTATAAATTCTGAAGGGAGGTGATCCCGCGAGAGCAAAATTGCAACACAAAAAGAGAAAATTGCAGACTCGGTTTTATTGAGTCTGTTCATGAACAGTAATTGAAAGTGCAACACTGCTCACGCCCCATAGCAACGACTTAAGCGGTATTCAATTTTCAGAACAAGAAGTATTGAAATTCATGATCTCGAAGGATCAGAAGTCTTTTCGAAAGTATTGTTAATCAGTCCTTGAGAATCCGGCAGTTAATTTGCTAACGCCTGACAAATTATTAGTGCAATTAGTTTGTGGATTCACTATCCACAGATTGTGTCCACAAAGACGTTATACAGTGTATATATGTCTACGTGTTTAGGAGTGAAAATTAGGATGACTGCATTCTGTTTGATAATGTTATATTAAAAACGCATAGAACATCACGACCTTCATACTGTTTCTTTTCTGGCGTGTTGCTTCATAATTTTAAAACCGGTAGGAATAATAACTATCCATTTGATGGAAATCCTACAAAAATTACAGTATTAAGGATTGTCTCATACGGTTTTTAAAGAATCGGTACTTTGTTTGTAAAGGGATAAATTAATACAAGGTATTCCGTCGACAGAACATTAGACAAACGGCAAGCTATCAAACCATTGACACATGCAGCTAAAAGTATCTACAAGGACGGGAAAAGGACATTGTGTTACTTGTGTATGTACAGTAACATTTATTACTCAAGCAGTATATGTGCACTTGGCAAATTCCATTTGTATGTTAACTATTATAATACAAGCGTTTTCAGGAAGCGTTTTTTACTTCAATGTGAGAGAAATGAATGTGCTGGTTATATAATAATAATTTGTTTCTGAAAACACATACTGGTTATCATAAATTCTGATCAGTACAAACAAATCAGTCTGCAAACCTTATAATTGCGTTAATTGTATGAGCTTTCGTATAATTGTGAATGAAAGTAAAATGTAAAGATTACACTACTCTCATATTTTAAACTAATCGCATTAATGTTTTGTCAGGCGTTTGCAAATTAACTGTCTTAAATGAATCATTCTTATGCAACGAAGACAGGTTGCCAAATGCTTTCGACAAATCAAATGCTATTTATCGTTTAACTCACACGTTGTGTCCACAATGCCGTTATATGTTAGTACTGCGTATTTAAAGAATTATATGTAAAACATGAGAGAGTGGTCTATTTTTAGACGTTATATTGCAGTTTAAAATATTTTAATATCACAACTGCTTTATAATTCGTTTTCTGAATTCATGACTCGTTGATACCATTTTATTCACTATCCATATATTGTGTCCACAAAGACGTTATACATTGTATATTGTTCTACGTATTTAGGAATGGAAATTAAGAATTCGGTCTGTTTGATAATGTTATATTTATTTTGTAGTTGCTGTGTACAATAAAGACGCGGTTGAATTAATAATTTCGCTTATTTGAGTTGTTCTAATAATATTTTGTTTAAAAACGTATAAGATGTCATAACCTTCATATTGTTTCTGTATTGGCTTGTTTCTTCATATTTTTTAAACCGGTAGGAATGATCATTACCCATTTGATGGGAATCCTATAAAAATAACGGTATTAAGGATTGCCTCGTACAGTTTTTAATCATTTTGTACTGTGTTGGTAAATGAATGAATTACTACAAGGTATTCCATCGACTGACAATGAGACAAACGGCGCGCTCTCAAACTATTTTCAGATGGCCAAATGCAGCTCAAAAGTGTCCACACGGACGGAAAAGGACACTGTATTATTTGTGTATGTACAATGTACAAAAACATTTATTATTCAAGCGGTAAATGTGCACTTGGCAAAATCCTATTCCATTTGTATGTTAACTATTATAATACAAGCGTTTTTAGAAAGCGTTTTTATTTCTAAGTGAGAGAAATGTAATGACGGGCAGAGCAATTATTCATTGTGTAGCGTTCAAGAAAAAGGTCAGCCGAGTTGATGAATGTGCTGGTTATATATTTTGTGTCGCATACTGGTTATCATAAATTCTGATCAGTATAAACAAATCAGTCCGCAAAGCTTATAATTGCGTTGATAGTATGAACTTTTGTATAAATGTGAATATAAGCAAAGTATAAAAATTACACTCCTCACATATTTTAAATTATTCGAATTATTTGTTAGGCGTTTGCAAATTAACGGTCGGATTCTCCAGGAATCATTCTTATGCAATGAAGACATGTTGACAATTCTTTCGCTACGTTAAAGTCCCTGAACGTCATAAGATCGAAAACATGACACTTTGGTGTTTATGATAGAGTGCCCTTCCATCTAAAATTAACTGGTCTTAAACAGTTTGAAACGTAATGTTTTGTGTTAAGTTACATGATTTTAATATGAGAAAACGAAAGTAGGTTTAAATATAGAGAGAAAACGAAAGTAGGTTTAAATATAGATACTGTTAGTTTGTTTATTTCTACATTTTCTTTCCGATGTTTCAGAGACAGTGCTCATCCCACTTCAGCTTCCAGGGGACGCCTAATGCACTGTTTGATATCGAGAGGCGCATGCGCGACGTGTTTGCTATAATTATAGCGAATATTTATAAAGAACTGTCATGTTTTTGTCCGCTGGAACAAATAGTAACGCGCGATATATTTTAGAGTTTTATTGTTGTTTCTCAACAAAAAAACCCCGATCAAATAAAAAGCAAAACTGTTTAAATGGTATACTGAAGGGTACATTCAGCATATAGTTTATTTTTAAGTGCAATGGCGTTCAGGGACTTTAAATGATATTTATCGTTTAGCTCACACGTTATGTTCGTTATATGCATTTAAAGAATTATACGTAAAACATGAGAGTGTAGTCTATTGAAGATGTTACAGTGTTGTTTAAAATATTCGGAATGTCACTGCTGCTTAATAATTCGTTTTCAGAATTCATGATTCGCTGATCCCGTATTATTCACTATCCATATACTGTGTCCACAGAGACGATGTACATTGTATATAGGTCTACGTATTTAGGAATGGAAATTAAAATTGCAGTCTGATTGATAATGTTATATTACTGTTGTAGTTGTTGTGTACAATAAAGACGCGGTTGAATTGATAATTTCGCTTATGTGAGTTGTTCTAATAATATTGTTTGAAAACATATAGAATATCACAACCTTCATATTGTTTCTTTTCTGGCTTGTTGCTTAATTATTGTAAAACGGTAGGAATAATAACTATCAATTTGATGGGAATCCAATTAAAAATACCCGTACTAAGGATTGTCTCATAGAGTTTTTAATAAATCTGTACTTTGTTTGTTAATACAAGGCATTCCATCGGCTGAGAAGTAGACAAACGGCGCACTCTCAAACCATTTACCGATGGTCAAACTCAGCTAAAACGTGTCCACAAGGACGGAAAAGGACACTGTGTGTGTTATTTGCGTACGTACAATGGAATTAATACTCAAGTAGTGATTGTGCACTTGGAAAAATAATATTCGATTTGTATGTTAACTATTATAATACAGGCGTTTTTAGAAAGCGTTTTTTACTTCAAAGTGAGAGAAATGTAATCACAAGGGCAGTGCAATTATTCATTGTGCAGCGTTTAATGAAATGGACAGCCGAGTTGATGAATGTGCTGGTTATATAATAGTTTGTTTCACATACTGGTTATCATAAATTCTGACCAATATAAACAAATCAGTCCGCAAAGCTTATAATTGCGTTGATAGTATGAACTTTTCTATAAATGTGAATAAAAGTAAAACATAAAAATTACACTCCCCACATATTTTAGATTAACCGAATTATTTGCTAGGCGGTTGCAAATTAACTGTCGGATTCTCCAGGAATCATTCTTATGCAGTGAGGACTTGTTGACAATACTGTCGAAACGTTAAATGGTATTTATCGTTTAGCTCTCACGTTGTGTCCACAGTACCGTTATATGTTAGTACTGCGTATTTAAAGAATTATATGTAAAGCATGAGAGTGTGGTCTATTTGTAAATTCTGTAGTGTTGTTTAAAATACTTGGAATGTCACAAGTGCTTTTAAATTCGTTTTCTGAATTCATGACTCATTGGCTCCGTTTTATTCACTATTCACAGATTGTGTCCACAAAGACGTTATACACTGTATATAGGTCTACGTATATAGAAATTGAACTTAAGAATTCGGTCTGTTTGATGATGTTATATTAAATTTTTAGTTGTCATGTACAATAAAGACGCGGTTGAATTGATAATTTCGCTTATGTGAGTTGTTTAATAATATTTTGTTTAAAAACGTATAGAATATCATAACCTTCATATTGTTTCTTTTCTGGCTTGTTGCTTCATAATTGTTAAACTGGCAGGAATTATCATTACCCATTTGATGGGAATACTAATAAATGTACTGTATTAAGGATTGTCTCATACAGTTTTAATGAATCTGTATTTTGTTTGTAACGGAATGAAATAATACAAGGTATTCCATTGACTGAAAAGTAGACAAACGGCGCTCTCTCAAACCATTTACAGATGGTCACATGCAGCTAAAAAGTGTCCACAAGGACGGAAAAGGACACTGTGTTATTTGTGTATGTACAATGTACAATAACATTTATTATTCAAGCAGTGAATGTGCACTTGGCAAAATAATATTCCATTTTTATGTTAACTATTATAATGCAAGCGTTTTAGAAAGCTTTTTTACTTCAAAGTGAGATCATGAATTTCAGTATTATTTGATCTGAAATTTGAATACCGCTTAAGCCGGTGCTAGGGGGCGTAAGCAGTGTTGCACTTTCAATAAGTGTTCATGAACAGACTCAATAAAACCTAGTCTGCAATTTTCTCTTTTTGTGTTGCAATTTTTGCTCTCGGGGGGTCACTTCCCTTCAGAATTTATATAGTAATTTGTTTCACATACTTGTTATAATAAATTCTGACCAGTATAAACAAATCAGTCAGCAAAGTTTATCATTGCGTTGATAGTATGAACTTTTCTATAAATGTGAATAATAGTAAAATATAAAAATTACACTCCTCACATATTTCAAATGAATCGAATTATTTGTAAGGCGTTTGCAAATAAACTGTTGGATTCTCCAGGAATAATTCTTATGCAATTAGGACTTGTTGACAATACTGTCGAAACGTTAAATGGTATTTATCGTTTAGCTCACACACTGTGTCTACAATATCGTTATTTGTTAGTACTGCGTATTTAATGAATTATATGTAAAACACGAGAGTGTGGTCAATTTGTAAATTCTATAGTGTTGTTTAAAATATTTGGAAAGTCACAAGTGCTTTTTATTTCGTTTTCTAAATCCATGGCTCATTGGTCCCGTTATATTCACTATCCACAGATTGTGTCCACATAGACGTTATACACTGTGTATAGGTCTACCTATTTAGAAATGGAAATTAAGAAATCGGTCTGTTTGATGATGTTATATTAATGTTGTAGTTGTTGTGTACAATAAAGACGAGGTTGAATTGATAATTTCGCTTATGTGAGTTGTTTAATAATATTTTGAGTAAAAACGTATAGAATATCATAACCTTCATATTGTTTCTTTTCTGGCTCAAACCATTTACCGATGGTCAAACTCAGCTAAAACGTGTCCACAAGGACGGAAAAGGACACTGTGTGTGTTATTTGTGTACGTACAATGGAATTTATTACTGAAGTAGTGATTGTGCACTTGGAAAAATAATATTCGATTTGTATGTCAACTATTATAATACAGGCGTTTTTAGAAAGCGTTTTTTACTTCAAAGTGAGAGAAATGTAATCACAAGGGCAGTGCAATTATTCATTGTGTAGCGTTTAATGAAATGGACAGCCGAGTTGATGAATGTGCTGGTTATATAATAGTTTGTTTCACATACTGGTTATCATAAATTCTGATCAATATAAACAAATCAGTCCGCAAAGCTTATAATTGCGTTGATAGTATGAACTTTTCTATAAATATGAATAAAAGTAAAACATAAAAATTACACTCCCCACATATTTCAGATTAATCGAATTATTTGCTAGGCGGTTGCAAATTAACTGTCGGATTCTCCAGGAATCATTCTTATGCAATGAGGACTTGTTGACAATACTGTCGAAACGTAAAATCATATTTATCGTTTAGTTCTCACGTTGTGTCCACAGTACCGTTATATGTTAGTACTGCGTATTTAAAGAATTATATGTAAAGCATGAGAGTGTGGTCTATTTGTAAATTCTGTAGTGTTGTTTAAAATACTTGGAATGTCACAAGTGCTTTTAAATTCGTTTTCTGAATTCATGACTCATTGGCCCCGTTTTATTCACTATTCACAGATTGTGTCCACAAAGACGTTATACACTGTATATAGGTCTACGTATATAGAAATTGAAATTAAGAATTCGGTCTGTTTGATGATGTTATATTAATTTTTTAGTTGTCATGTACAATAAACACGCGGTTGAATTCATAATTTCGCTTATGTGAGTTGTTTAATAATATTTTGTAAAAACGTATAGAATATCATAACCTTCATATTGTTTCTTTTCTGGCTTGTTGCTTCATAATTGTTGAACTGGCAGGAATTATCATTACCCATTTGATGGGAATACTAATAAAAATACTGTATTAAGGATTGTCTCATACAGTTTTAATGAATCTGTATTTTGTTTGTAACGGAATGAAATAATACAAGGTATTCCATTGACTGAAAAGTAGACAAACGGCGCTCTTTCAAACCATTTACAGATGGTCACATGTAGCTAAAAAGTGTCCACAAGGACGGAAAAGGACACTGTGTTATTTGTGTATGTACAATGTACAATAACATTTATTATTCAAGCAGTGAATGTGCACTTGGCAAAATATTATTCCATTTGTATGTTAACTATTTTAATGCAAGCGTTTTAGAAAGCGTTTTTTACTTCAAAGTGAGATCATGAATTTCAGTATTATTTGATCTGAAATTTGAATACCGCTTAAGCCGGTGCTAGGAGGCGTGAGCAGTGTTACACTTTCAATTAGTGTTCATGAACAGACTCAAAACCGAGTCTGCAATTTTCTCTTTTTGTGTTGCAATTTTTGCTCTCGGGGGATCACTTCCCTTCAGAATTTATATAGTATTTTGTTTCACATTCTTGTTATCATAAATTCTGATCAGTATAAACAAATTAGTCCGCAAAGTTTATAATTGCGTTGATAGTATGAACTTTTGTATAAATGTAAATAAAAGTAAAATATAAAAATTACACTCCTCACATATTTTAAATGAATCGAATTATTTGTTAGGCGTTTGCAAATTAACTGTCGGATTCTCCAGGAATAATTCTTATACAATTAGGACCTGTTGACAATACTGTCGAAACGTTAAATGGTATTTTCCGTTTGGCTCACACGTTGTGTCTACAATACCGTTATTTGTTAGTACTGCGTATTTAATGAATTATATGTAAAACATAAGTGTGGTCTATATGTAAATTCTATAGTGTTGTTTAAAATATTTGGAAAGTCACAAGTGCTTTTTAATTCGTTTTCTAAATTCATGGCTCATTGGTCCCGTTTTATTCACTATCCACAGATTGTGTCCACAAAGACGTTATACACTGTGTATAGGTCTACGAATTTAGGAATGGAAATTAAGAAATCGGTCTGTTTGATGATGTTATATTAATGTTGTCGTTGTTGTGTACAATAAAGACGCGGTTGAATTGATAATTTCGCTTATGTGAGTTGTTTAATAATATTTTGTTTAAAAACGTATAGAATATCATTACCTTCATATTGTTTCTTTTCTGGCTTGTTGCTTCATTATTGTAAAACGGTAGGAAAAATAACTATCAATTTGATGGGAATCCTATTAAAAATAACCGTACTAAGGATGGTCTCATACAGATTTTAATAAATCTGTACTTTGTTTGTAAAGGAATCAATTAATACAAGGCATTCCATCGGCTGAAAAGTAGACAAACGGCATACTCTCAACCCATTTACAGATGGTCAAACTCGGCTAAAAAGTGTCCACAAGGACGGAAAAGGACACTGTGTTATTTGTGTATGAACAATGTACAATAACATTTATTATTCAAGCAGTGAATGTGCACTTGGCAAACTAATATTCCATTTGTATGTTAACTATTATAATGCAAGCGTTTTAGAAAACGTTTTTTACTTAAAAGTGAGAGAAATGTAATCACAAGGGCAGTGCAATTATTCATTGTGTAGCGTATAAGGAAATGGATAGCCGAGTTGATGAATGTGCTGGTTATATAATATTTTGTTTCACATACTGGTTATCATAACTTCTGATTAGTACAAACAAATCAGTCCAAAAAGCTTATAATTGCGTTGATAGTATGAACTTTTGTATAAATTTAAATAAAAGTAAAATATAAAATTACACTCCTTACATATTTTAAACTAATCGAATTATTTGTTAGGCGTTGGCAAAATGACTGTCAGATTCTCCAGGAATCATTCTTATTCAATTAGGACTTTTTGACAATACTTTCGAATCGTTAAATGGTATTTATCGTTTAGCTCACACGTTGTGTCCACAATACCGTTATATGTTAGTACTGCGTATTTAAAGAATTATATGTAAAACATGAGAGTGTGGTCTATTTGTAAATTCTATAGTGTTGTTTAAAATACTTGGAAAGTCACAAGTGCTTTTAAATTCGTTTTCTAAATTCATGACTCATTGGCCCCGTTTTATTTACTATTCACAGATTGTGTCCACAAAGACGTTATACACTGTATATAGGTCTACGTATATAGGAATGGACATTAAGAATTCGGTCAGTTTGATGATGTTATATTAATTGTTTAGTTGTCATGTAAAAAGTAAAAAAAGTAGGTGGCGGTGGTCTAGTGGTAACGCGCTTGACTATCAGTCCGGAGGTCCGGGGTTCAAATCCCGGTCCCGCCCGGAAATACCAGAGACGCTTTTCCGTGTCTCCCACCTGCACATTCCCTCCACCAAGGGGTTAAAATGGGTACCTGTGAGGGCCACTCGCCGGTACTGCGGCTGCATGACTGCGCCATATGTTAGCAGTGCTCAATATTGTAGGCCAATGACTCAATGACCAGGGGAGTAAATGTACAGTCGGCTGAGCGGTCATTCGGACTGAAAGTAGACTATAACTAGGTACTTTGTTTACCCATTTGATGGGAATACTAATGAAATTACTGTATTAAGGATTGTCTCATACAGTTTTAATGAATCTGTACTTTGTTTGTAAAGAAATGAAATAATACAAGGTATTCCATTGACTGAAAAGTGGACAAACGGCTCTCTCTCTCTCAAACCATTTACAGATGGTCACATGCAGCTAAACAGTGTCCACAAGGACGGAAAAGGACACTGTGTTATTTGTGTATGTACAATGTACAATAACATTTATTATTCAAGCAGTGAATGTGCACTTGGCAAAATAATATTCCATTTGTATGTTAACTATTTTAATGCAAGCGTTTTAGAAAGCGTTTTTTACTTCAAAGTGAGATCATGAATTTCAGTATTATTTGATCTGAAATTTGAATACCGCTTAAGCCGGTGCTAGGAGGCATGAGCAGTGTTGCACTTTCAATTAGTGTTCATGAACAGACTCAAAAAAACCGAGTCTGCAATTTTCTCTTTTTGTGTTGCAATTTTTGCTCTCGGGGGATCACTTCCCTTCAGAATTTATATAGTATTTTGTTTCATATTCTTGTTATCATTAATGTGAATAAAAGTAAAATATAAAAATTACACTCCTCACATATTTTAAATGAATCGAATTATTTGTTAGGCGTTTGCAAATTAACTGTCGGATTCTCCAGGAATAATTCTTATACAAGTAGGACCTGTTGACAATACTGTCGAAACGTTAAATGGTATTTTCCGTTTGGCTCACACGTTGTGTCTACAATACCGTTATTTGTTAGTACTGCGTATTTAATGAATTATATGTAAAACATAAGTGTGGTCTATGTGTAAATTCTATAGTGTTGTTTAAAATATTTGGAAAGTCACAAGTGCTTTTTAATTCGTTTTCTAAATTCATGGCTCATTGGTCCCGTTTTATTCACTATCCACAGATTGTGTCCACAAAGACGTTATACACTGTGTATAGGTCCGCAAAGTTTATAATTGCGTTGATAGTATGAATTTTTGTATAAATGTGAATAAAAGTAAAATATAAAAATTACACTCCTCACATAATTTAAATGAATCGAATTATTTGTTAGGCGTTTGCAAATTAACTGCCGGATTCTCCAGGAATAATTCTTATACAATTAGGACCTGTTGACAATACTGTCGAAACGTTAAATGGTATTTTCCGTTTGGCTCACACGTTGTGTCTACAATACCGTTATTTGTTAGTACTGCGTATTTAATGAATTATATGTAAAACATAAGTGTGGTCTATATGTAAATTCTATAGTGTTGTTTAAAATATTTGGAAAGTCACAAGTGCTTTTTAATTCGTTTTCTAAATTCATGCTCATTGGTCCCGTTTTATTCACTATCCACAGATTGTGTCCACAAAGACGTTATACACTGTGTATAGGTCTACGAATGTAGGAATGGAAATTAAGAAATCGGTCTGTTTGATGATGTTATATTAATGTTGCTGTTGTTGTGTACAATAAAGACGCGGTTGAATTGTTAATTCCGCTTATGTGAGTTGTTTAATAATATTTTGTTTAAAAACGTATAGAATATCATAACCTTCATATTGTTTCTTTTCTGGCTTGTTGCTTCATTATTGTAAAACGGTAGGAAAATTAACTATCAATTTGATGGGAATCCTATTAAAAATAACCGTACTAAGGATGGTCTCATACAGTTTTTAATAAATCTGTACTTTGTTTGTAAAGGAATCAATTAATACAAGGCATTCCATCGGCTGAAAAATAGACAAACGGCGTACTCTCAAACCATTTACAGATGGTCAAGCTCAGCTATAAAGTGTCCACAAGGACGGAAAAGGACACTGTGTTATTTGTGTATGTACAATATACAATAAAATTTATTATTCAAGCAGTGAATGTGCACTTGGCAAACTAATATTCCATTTGTATGTTAACTATTATAATGCAAGCGTTTTAGAAAGCGTTTTTTACTTCAAAGTGAGAGAAATGTAATCACAAGGGCAGTGCAATTATTCATTGTGTAGCGTATAAGGAAATGGATAGCCGAGTTGATGAATGTGCTGGTTATATAATATTTTGTTTCACATACTGGTTATCATAACTTCTGATTAGTACAAACAAATCAGTCCAAAAAGCTTATAATTGCGTTGATAGTATGAACTTTTGTATAAATTTAAATAAAAGTAAAATATAAAATTACACTCCTTACATATTTTAAACTAATCGAATTATTTGTTAGGCGTTGGCAAAATAACTGTCGGATTCTCCAGGAATCATTCTTATTCAATGAGGACTTTTTGACAATACTTTCGAAACGTTAAATGGTATTCATCATTTAGCTCACACGTTGTGTCCACAATTCCGTTATATGTTAGTACTGCGTATTTAAAGAATTATATGTAAAACATGAGAGTGTGGTCTATTTGTAAATTCTATAGTGTTGTTTAAAATACTTGGAAAGTCACAAGTGCTTTTAAATTCGATAAATCAGATTTTGTCATTTTTATCGGGGTAATTGGACGGTTTCGTTCACTCTGTTGGTACATAGAATTAATTACAACTTACATACAATTATGAGAGAGATACTTTATTTTACTTTGGGCGATTCGGTGAATAATAAAAACAATTTGACGAAGCGACAGACAGACAGATAGATAGGCGTACGGATAGGCTGAGGGACGGGTGTGTGGGCTAGCGAGTGTTCATAAAGACAGACGGATGGTATTGTGTAGTGAACAATACAGTATAAAAATAACAGGTAATCCTTTTTTTTAAAAAAACACTTTGTTACTGCGTGTGCCGAAAATTATTATTTATACCTCTGATTTTTACATACTTTTTCATCTGGAAACTGGTGTTATTTCAACATTAACGTTAAAAGCGTGAATCTTACATATGTCACGACATAGTTAACCCTTCGCTTGCTGAATTTTAAAATACATTTCTCCTTCCTTACCCATGCCCTGTTGTATAATTACATTTATTATACCTCAATTTCATTTACAATGTTAATTCCCCATAGGATACCGTGACAAAGAAATACTGTCAGGTCCAGCGGGAAACAATTACTGTCGGAAAAATACTGTCTCCCGCTACCATAGGAACGGAACATTTAGATCAGTGAGCGCTTATTAAATTGTGTACGTGACGTCATCCGATTACGTCATGTATTAGCGTCATTTAACGCTTGCAATTTGATCAACAAACGTCATTAGGGCAACTGATTTGTTTTTGTTTATATATCTGAGAAATGTCGCGTTTTTCGGCTGTTTCGGAGGAGACTCTGTCAAGATTGGACAGTGAAAAGGGCTCCGCCAGTATTTATAACGTTTCATGAATAGAAATGTGAAGCTGTTCCGCGATTTTTAAGCACCGAGTAGCTCTATAACTTTTGTTTAAGACTGTTTATTGTTATCATTGAACAAATATTTTTGCTGGCGAAATCGATTGTGCTGTTCGGTATAATAACCAACCTCGGGTTGACAGTACTTGCTGTCTCTCTCCATAGAATGTGATATTTATATAATTTATTCACTGTGTACAAGTATTCGCTGTTCGATCACTGCTGTGGAGTGCACTGGTTGCAAAATCAACTGGTAAATAGTGCAGACCCTGATGAGACAGCTCCTGCAGGAGCTGTCTCATCTGGGTCTTTACTATTTACAGGTAGTGGGTATATTGAAGCGAATAGCAAGCGAAGGGTTAATAATATCCGACGCTTAGAAATTGAAATCTAAGGTTCCGGCATTCTGTTTTAAACCATATCCAAAAATGCCTGATATCTAATAAAACGCTAAGATCGAACCGTTTAAGTATTTATTTGGAAACTCCCTACAATGGAAGCACAGGCCACTAACAGCACACTATTTGTTTTCGGATGGACTTAGCAAGTTAATGAGTGCAACAAATCACCCCGTAAAGCCCTAACCGTTGTATCATATTTTAATTGGAAATAAATTTCCGCAGAACAAATTAAAAATGACAATTTGTATAGAAGGAATGTATAACATTCGCCTATGAAATCGAATTTTTTGAGAAATTCGACTTCAAAATTAACGCTATATAACGTCGCATGTGTAGCTCTGCGTCTTTGATTTAAAGCATACTAAATACCAGAAAGTTTTTATACCCATTCCGCCTTACATTCAGTACATATATTGTTCTATATTCTAATACCATAGTTTCTTTATTTGCTCTGCTTTTCAATACACGAACCTCGGAAATGTAAATATTATGTACAGCAATACCAAATGCCCTGTACCCAAAGAGAAATAATGTGTACGCAAACGGTTTCAATGAAGGACACGACTGATTATCCTGTTATCCTATCAGTTTAAAGAAAAATAACAATGCAGGTGAGATAATTTTGAAGATATAATCTATTAATTCTCTGTTGAATGTTTACAAGTCTAATTTCGACAAAACAGGAATGTCATAAATATTGTTATTTGTCTATTAATGTTAAAGTAAGTTGGAGTACGTTTTGAATAAGTATAGTGAGTGGTTAAGCTAACGAGTATTTAAATGAGATGTAACCGATGCAATTTCCATGCTCAACAGGACCGGTGATTTGCTGACCACTTTACAGTCACGGTATATTAGTGAGCTGGTAGTCCCTAGCATATAACTCGCGCCTTCGGAAGGAATGGCCAATAAATAACGAGAGATATCGGGGTTTTAACACGCGTGACTACCAACTGTTCAATATGGCAGCTCATGCCATGTCTTTCTTACAGCCATTTTCTTAAAATATTTAAGGATTCTTAATTTCAAGGCATCTCTTGTCAATGCTCTGCTAGAGATAAACGTTATTACTAGCTCTAAAGCGTCACAGGGAAATCGTCACTTTTTAGCAGCAATCACTTTAGCCTGACCATTAAATTGCCAAACTTAAAATTACAATATCTAGTACTCTCAAACATCCATAAATATTCTTCATATTCTTTTGTTCTTGATATGTTCGTCAATGTTTAGTCATATTTTTTTCTGCTTTTAATAGTCTTCTTCCTCCTCTTCTCCTATTTCTTCCTCCCGACAGTTTTGTGTATATATTGCCATATTGTCAAACATTCATTTGCAACATTAAAATTGAAAGGGGAGGGCATTAGAGCTTCGTAGAATATGTGGCCCAACCCCTTTCAATCTTTCTTGAAATAAATCACGTAACACACAGGCTAATGAGATGCGCGAGCAGATTCACACCGTAAAGACCATTTGATTATATCGCTTTGTTGCGTCTCCCAAATGTACATTAACGCGTCAGATTAAATGGCCTGCCCATCAGTTTACCGTTAGCCTGCTTGTTGCGACTGTGCTAAACATGCAAACAGTTTAGATCCAAATAAGATGCTAAACAACTCGGTGTCTCACGCCGTTCTGGGCTCTATGAAACTTGTCCAAAACTTTCACAAAGCATTGTGCGAATCGGTAAAGTTTTATAAGTGACGCAGACGAGATACTGCACATGTGCAATGTTTCAATGCAGGTTGATATTTTAATTGCTAAACAACACATAATTACTCATTAAAGTCTTGACACAACGGTTAAACTTTCTGAATAACTGCAAGTGCGGCGTTTTGCCAATACATTTCTCGCAATTTGACCCTTATTCTCTCGTTCGCGGCCAAAAAGCCATATGCAATCAGCTTTAACACTCAATCAGTATATCTACAACACATTGGGTCTAGCGTAATGTAGTAATTTCATATATATCAGAGTCAGAGTTGAAGTTTGTAAACACCAGACTTTGTTTGGTTTAGTTTCTGCTGTGCTGTAAATAGTTATTAAGTTTTCATTCATTCAATCAGGCGGATTATATCCTGTAAATAGAATTTACTATAATACTAGTGCCTGTTTTGGTTGTTTGGCTATCATACCGACCACAAAACCCAGTCATGAACCGACTCGAGCGGATTTCATGGTTACTGTTTAATATTTATACTAATCAAGATAATTAAGTGTTTCAGCACATCAAACAGTGCAGTCAATGGTGAGATAATAGGTAAGCGATAAATTGAATGAGTTTGGTCTACTGGGTTTTCGTAGCTAATTGGATTTTGACAGTAGCGCTATTTTTATGTCAGATTAATTAACTTGTCAGACTGTGATAAATATAGCGATTTATTTTACAAAAGTGTAGAAATGTGCTACATCCGGCTCTCTTATACGGCAAAGACGTACATATTTGCTTTGCAAAAAATAATATTATATACTGATTGAAATTCGTAATAAAATGTTGTCGCCTCCATTTTATTTTGATACTGCATAACATTATACTATATAATTATATAACATCTGTTTATTAATCTCTCAAATCTGATTTAAAGCACTAATTGTTTTTGAGACAATTTTTGCAGTGCGACCTGTATGGTCGTTTTTCTAAAATCAAATTGAATGTAACTCAGGTTATAGTATCCGTCTAAACAAACCAAAGATATACTGTATATTAACTTTACTAACCCATTTATTCCCACACTATTTGAAAAAAACTTGTCCATATTTCATTCTGGAAAGCCTCAATTTTTCGTTTTGAGAGGGTGCAGGTACTAAAATACTTTTTTCAATAAACCATTGGCATCGGTAGTCCCATGTAAGGGACAAGCAGCACAAATGGGTTTATTAAATGAGTTTTCTTTTGTAAAATTAATATGTTGTATGTATTAACTTCCTTGTACATAACGTATTATAGGGTACATACGTATAATACACATGCAATATCTGTAATATGCACGGGTTCGTGATAATATGCCTCAAGTCTCTTATAACTCAATTATGAATTGCAGGGTTAAACTATTCAGATACAGAAACTGTACTTTTATTATGATGGAATTCAAATAAAGAGCAAATCTCTCACGTTGTATAAATAGCAATCTAAACGTCTGTACATTTTCGCCGTTCACTTATCAGTGTTCTGTAATCCGGCTAAGCGCGGTGTAACAAAATTGCAAGCAGCTATGTTCCGGATCAGACACCGAATAACTTTAAATTGTTTGACACATGGGCAAATATTCCAAAAACGTAGCGATTTTGAAGAACTTTGAAAATGAATTCGACCATTTTTGAATGCGTGAAAAGGATTCAAGGCGAACTGTAATGTTTAGCCTTATATGACCTTTATCATACTGAAAAAATGACAAAATAACTGTCTGCTTCTTAAAATAAAATTGGCTCGGTATTCAAACAATTTTTTATTCGGATGAGATTCCGAGTATTGCACTACAAACAATGTGGACCCAGATCAAACATCACGTGTCTGACTCGAAGTCTGACCAGGGTTTACACCGTTTGAATTATCAGAATTAACTATACACATGCGAACTTCAGTAAATAAGTAAATCTTATTTTTCTACCCTATGCAAAAACCTGTTGCACTCGTCAGACGCCGCGTCTCTGTTGATCTAGGTTTACACTGTTTGCATTGCAATAAACCCCTTCCTTTTCCTGGAGCACGGCTCATCCCTGCAAATCGCGTATATATGTGACAGTACATTAGAGCGTATCCCTTTACTACGTGACAACGGCTTGCACCGAGTATGGTACATATCGGTTTGAATGAATAGAATTAACCTGACTTTGCAAACAGTTTAGATACAGATCAGACACCATGTAAACGCGACGTTTGATCAGGATCCAAACTGATCAGGATCCAACTGCTGAAAGAGTTTACTAAATTTGGCGTCACACCAGGATCCAAACTATTCGCCACTTCGATCATTATGCTCAACATGGTGGAAATACGATCAAGTTTTCAATCGAACCGAACCAGAACGAAACGGGAATAAACCATTTTAATCTGTGGCTGATCTGTGTGTCCTTTTACATGTAATGCTGATGATCATGTTTCATTTTAACTGCAAGCTAATGTCATATGCGGCAGTTGTTTTCAATATATTTCCAAAGGGCATACAATTTATAAATAATAATTTGGTAAAGGGTTATAAAATATGCGATATCATTCTTACCAGGCTAAAACAAAAAGCAAAAAACATATTGACACTTTCACTTTCTTGAAGAACATAAGATGGTCCGTCCGCGCAATCCTTAATACAGTAAAACCTCTCTATTACGACCACTAAATTACATTATTTATTGTGTGTTTAAGACAGGTGACTACTTAAATCAAGGTAAGAGTAAAACAGAAAACCCATTCAGGGGCTTTCTTTTTTACTTACACGTTTCTTTAAGCTGTCGTCTGTATTTCCTACGATCAATTAGCCTTCTTTTACTGGTCTTAATAGAACGGTTTCACTAATTCATTTGTGCTCAATTACCACCATACGTTAACTATAAAATACGTAATCACTTACCGTTATCCCGCTTTCCAGTTTTGATAAGTCCGCCCAGTTTCAATCCAAACACTAAAATTGCCCGTAACATGATCGTTAAATCGCACCGGAGAAGTGACTTATTCCTCTTTCTTATTCTTTCGTCTAGAGGAACACCCTTTCAAACGCTTTTTTGGTTAAAGATTGTCTTCATTTAATAAGGCGTAAGTTAAGTGTAAATTATGTGCCCCGATTACAAGGCAACTGATAAGCCAGCCGCGCTATCTGCACTTCAGAGAAGAGAGAAAGTATCAAGTTACAGAGTGTGTGCGTGTCGGGAGGTTACCCCAGACACACTCCGATTTTAGCCGTTTTTGTCACATTCATGATGTGTGTGTAAAAGTGGTTCACAAGGTCGGTTCGCACTTCCTTACGCAATTAGCAAAAAACATAAAAATATACGTATATATGACCTCAACACTGTGGACACCAAAATTTGGTGTCCACAATTCAAGATGTGTCCACAAAGACTGCAACCATACAACTGCCTGTGTCCACAATGACGCAAAGATACAAACACACACACACACACACACACACACACACACACACACACACACACACACACACACACACACACACACACACACACACACACACACACACACACACACACACACACACACACACACACACACACACACACACACACAACACACACACACACACACACACACACACACACGAAATGAACACAGAAAACACCAAAAGACACACAAGAACCAGGGACAAACGTTCCACACATGAACAAATCACAAGCACAAAGACGCAAGGCAAACAAAAGGAAGGGTGACAAAGAGAGTACCGCCTTGGCACGGTCAGTAGCAAAAACACCACTGGGGGTTTAAACCGGTTTACGGACGTCCTAACCTCACACTTCTCTCAAAGTCACCCTAGCTTTACAAATATTGTAAATAAAGGTATCCCCGCTGGACTTACCCACAACATAGACGACGGTGAACACAGGACAACATGTAAAATATAGCATAATAACTGTGACAATCCGTCAAATATGTACTCAATGACTTTGCTGAAGTCAGAGCACCTGCAGGTAAGCCGTTAAGGGCACGACAGGGAATAAGTAATACATGAGTCTGGTAAGCTCGTCCTGTATCCAAGTTTAAGAGTATACCATCATAGAGTACCACCCTCGGCCTGTCATCGCGCAAGCAAAGAGGGAAGCGTAGCTACCGACTGTAAAAGGGTCGATAACCAAACATGCAGTGCGTTGCAATATAATAGGATCATAACCTTTCTTTTTAAATGTTTTAATGCGTTTTATAAACAAACCATGAAAATGGATATTACCCCGAATTTTCCTAAGTTTGTAGATAACATCCCCATAAAATTCTGGTTGAGAAATGCCTTGTCGCAGTAACGTCCGTAGATTGCAATTATATTTACTAATGAGAGGTAAATTTCGATAATAAAATTTAGAAAAAGTTTTCCGAAGTTTGTGATATCTGTAACCTTGCTTAAGAAGTTTATCAGTTATAACTAAATTACGTCTGTTAAAATCTTCAAGAAAAGAACAGGCTCGGGCAAACCTAATAAGTTGAGAAATATAAACCCCATAAGATGTAGAACGTGGCACATCCCCATCTAGAAAAGGATAATTAACAATTTTAAAATTAAAATCTTCTCTTTTATCGTATACTTTGGACGAAACTTTATCATTTGTAATTGAAAGATTCAATGCTTTTTGATAAGATATAAGTGTCTAGAATCAGAAAATATGTGATAGCAGTAAATCGGTGGTAGCTTTTTGTATTTTTTTCACCAATTTTAACCCCATGGTAAAAATAGTGTTTTCTAAATCTAGCATTAAAGGAAAGACATCATTAAATTTCAAACTGATGTCTCTCTCTTGTTACTGCCTGTATCTACTTGAAAATTGAAAGGCTTGTAGCTTTAGTTACACATCTTTCATTTATGTTGTTATTTCTTCACAAAAAGTGGTTTATATAATGTAAATTATTGCTCATACGTACATGGAATTATGTTTACACTCATATGTATTTTGCAGAAGTAAAAATTCTCCGGAGTTTTGCATACCTTCATCATCTTTATAAATAGGCTCCTAAAACTTCATATGTATATTCACAGTAATGATGGCAATGAATTGACTTCAGACTAGAACCCTTACATCTAGTATCTCTTAATGCAAATTGTAAGAGTTATGTCCCTTTTTTAAACTTTCATACACTCAAATTGTGCCAAAACTGAAATATCTTAAGAGTTAGCCCCATGAAAGTTCACCAGCATTTCACTATCATTATATCAACGACCAAATTAACGATGAGAACCCCTTGAGCCAGAACCCAGTCATTGTTTAGGCCAAATTATGTCCATTTATGAAACTTGTTTGTAGCAGATAAACCATAAATATCCGATCAACCACTTCAGAGCTAGCTTATTCATGATATACTCTTATATATTCATTATACATCATAAGCATTAAAACTTGAACAATAGGAAATGGATCCCCTCCCCCTCTTCCTTATGATGATGTCTCTAATCAAGTATGCACTTTAGTGAAAAAACCCCACAAAGTCCCGTAAGTTTGCTTACTACACTATTCCCCATCTTCATATCAAGTTGTTTATCTGTGAAAGTTTTATGCAAATACATGTATATGCTTTATAGTGAAGAAATTTGCTAAGACCTGTAACTCTGGATAAAATGGTCAGAACAAACATTTCCTTCGTAACGGTCATTTTCACACCAATGTTGCCAATTTGTGAAAGTTTGAAGCAAAGCCCCCATTGGTGTATGATGAGTTGGAAACATAAACGTTGCGAGACATAATATATAAGAGCATAAAATGGTGATTATCATATCAATCATGCTTATAGTACAGACATTCTGTTTTCACTTCAAGGTAATTTGAAGTAAAACGTATTTTGTCTGACCAGCTGTTAGTTTGTACATAGGTACATGTTAAGGCCAGCATTTCAGTTAGCTCAGTTCAGTTTCGCTTTCGGACAGGACGTTGTGAATTTGATCGCTGATCGGGTCATACAAAAGACTTTCAAATTAAGGTATTAAGGTGGACTGGTTGGCCCGATGTCAGGTAAATGTTACAGGGTATGTGTTGCAGGTATGTGTTGCAGTTTTCAATTCCATACACTATACACGTTAAAGAATCAATTAAACCAGAGTTGCTGTATCCCACCCTGTCTCTAATGCATCTATTAGCACATGATGACAAAGGTCAAGGACTTAATAATCTTTCATTGGGTACTGGTGATAAAGTTAGACAGCAAAGACAGAGTAGTGATAATATATTAAAACATTGAGTTATCAGCAAGTAATGCAGAGTTTAGTCAGGTGTGTTCTGGTTAAAAGAAGCTTCAGAATAATGTATTGCACGACATTCGTTTGGATTCATAAAATGTGATATTTAGTATGGATTTTTCAAAAGCAAAAAGCAATGACAAAAACATGAGAGGGAACCTCCAAATCAAAGTTTAACAATCTGTTATCTATTTGAAACATAATGGATATAAAAGAATTTATGATATGCTAGACATAAGCAACACTGACACATTAGTAAGTTTTGCAGAAGAAATTGACTAGTGTAAACAATGTCCAAGTACATGTTATCGTGCTGCATTAGTAGATAGGATAGAGTTTGCTCAAACAGAAATTAATTATCAATGTGGTATAAATTCTTTGTCCGTAAAATAATATACATTATGTTTAAATTATAAAGGGAAAAATCAATCAAGAACTGTGGTGATGACATCGAAGTAGAGAGTCTGGTCATCAGATGCTAAGCATAACAATTAAACATATTAGGAAGCATTTGGGGAGGTTTCTAAGTAAATAGAGTCAACCATTGCATTGACAATAGAAAGATACAGCAAACATTTTTAATGTAAGTGAGAAGGTCCCGGCACTTCAGTACTAACTGGATGAAGTAGATGAGCATCTGACCATGCAACTGAAGTACTAAATCAAGTTTGTATATGGTCAGAGAATACAGAATACTTCGTAATGTATTTGGCTTTTCATGCTGATACATACACCAGCGTCCCACTATATTAGAGATGCGGGACTGCAGCAATGACTCCATGACACCAGGAAGATTACCATCTCTATTAAAATATAAGTTCATGTGTAACTTCGCATTGGCACGCCCTTTATTATAATAGTAAGGCAAGCACAGTGGGATTCCCGACCAGGAAAGAAAACCTCTAAGCAAAGTCCTTAAATTGGTTAGAAATAGGAGATCTGCTTCAAATAAAATTATTGTTACATGGAGTGCAGACATTTGACTGTCCCCTACATTCACCATAAGTTTTTAGGTCATGTCAGACGCGACCTTTGCTGTGCAATGATGGAGGGCAATCTTCAACAACTATGCAGCGAATACTTTGCATAGCGCTCGCAAAAATACAAACGACCAGGCTGTAATTCAGAATCCAAATTTTTCCAAATTATTATAATTTAGGCAATGTTATTTGTGCATTGGATGGGTGGTCAGGCAATCAACATTATTGAATTATTGGGATGTCTGTGTTTTAATCTTGTGAATGCCTATAATGAGTATTTCTACACTTATGTCAGTAGCCGGTGAGAATACATGTATTTGTGAGTAGGGCGATTGTTTGTTGTGTATATATGCTTTACGTTAGTTTTATCATTCATTTGCCATATAGGGCAAACAATGATCCAACAGGAGAGATTGGAGGAGATCAGAATAACGCTCTTGTTCTCTGGATCTTCAACATTCCCGCTCAGAATTACATTATCCTATCACCAGGTTAACATATCTTAGAGCTACCCTCATATGCCAAGTGTAAAGCAAATTCGAAACATGGATCATGTTAAAACCTTTTTAATAACCTTTGGGACAATCCCTTCAACCTCAGTCTAATGGGAATCATGTTGAAGAAGATCTTGCAGAACAATGACATGACATGATTTCTGTAGCTTATGTGTCAGTGACCACGGTCAGAGAAAAACAGATGTTTTCAGAGAAAGGACACAGAGGGTTTTTGTTCACTTTTTAACTAAACCGCCCCTTGTTCTAAATTTAAACAACATGTCATTCAGATATGCCATTCACCAGCCTACATATTAAAATCCTGATAATAAATGCAAAACTGTAATTGATCTTTATTGTGTTTAGTAGAGCAGCATTCTGTCATTTATTTTGACCTAGAATGCCCTAAAAAGACACAAGCAGTGTTACATACCAAAATGTTCAGGACACATTAAATATTATCGTGCAGTATCTAGAAAGTGCTTACCTTGGGTGGAAAGTTTGAAAATATCAAGGTCAAGGTCAAATTGACGGTCAATTAAAAAAACACGTATCATGTTCTTTATTGTTTTATTTCATTTTAATCCTTTGACGAATGATAATATAATTGGCTAAATACAATACCACTTCAACCAAGCTTCACTTTGGCATACATACCAATATTCGTAAATGTCAAGGTCAAGGTCGTTTCAAGGTCAAATACGGAAAAATCTCAAAACTATATCATTTTGGTAGCTTTACATCTTCCCTGTAGCTTCATTATCTATTAAAATGGTGTTTTTCTAAATTCATTTTGAAGTACAACCTATTTCCCTTAAAAAATACCAAATATTAGCATTTCTTGTATATTATACCATGGATAAATGCGTGACAATTGTGACATTGTGTTATAGTCTGAATGTAACAATGAACAATTTTGGGCAACTACATTTTGTTATTTTCTTCCATATCAATTATAAACACAAGCAGTGTTATATACCAAATTGTTCAGCAATTAAAGTTTATTCTGCAGTATATAGAAATGGCTCACCTTTGGTGGAGAGTTCGAAAAATCAAGGTCAAGGTCAAATTGACGTTAACATTAGAAAATACATCTTTAATGTTTTTATTATTCCATTTCATTTTTATAAGTTTGTGAATGATGATTTATTTGGTTCTATATGGTACTACTATAACCAGGCTTTACTGTTGCATACATATCAATATTTGCAAAGGTCAATGTCAAGGTCACTTCAAGGTCAAAAATGAAAAAAAATGTCAAAACTATACCATTTTGGTAGCTTTACATCCCCATTGAAGCTTCATGATTTATTAATGTTCTTTATTGTTTTATTTCAATTTCATCCTTTGTTGAATGATAATTTAATTGGCTTAATACAATACCACTACACCCAAACTTCTCTTAGGCATACATACCAATATTTGCAAATGTCAAGATCAAGGTGATTTCGAGGTCAAATACGGAAAAATGTCAAAACTATACCATTTTGTAGCTTTCCATACTCCCTGAAGCTTAATTAACTATTAAAATGGTGTTTTCATAGAAGGAATTAACATGTTTGGTAAGTACATTTTATTATTTACTTTCATATCAATAATAAGTCATGGCCCTATAAAGTATTAGAGGCTGAAATTTAAAAGTATGCATTTACTTACAAATTTGTATATAGTCAAATGCTTTGTAAATACATGTATTGATATTAAATTGTTAACTTGTTTCTAAGATCGTACACCTTCATTCTACATACTTATTTATTCATTCGTTCAAATAATACTTGCTGATAATTGAGGATGTTCAAATAAGCTCAATAAATGCAGATATATTATCTAAAGTGTTTAACAAAAATAACAATATAAATAGTCAACAAGCATCGACTTAAATACTGGTAGCAAAGTAACATATAATAAATCATCAAGTAATAAGCATTATGTAATTCAAGTCTTTTTGTATTTTCCCAGGTGGACAGGTCAAACCGTGGACTGTCTGCTGTGTTGCATTATACACAACCTAGATCCAGGTCTAGTCCTGTGCTCTCGCCCCAATAAGGAGCAGAGCTGAAATCATACTACAGGAACCACAAACTGCTAAATTGCTTAAATTGTGTAAAACTGGGCATGTTTTGTGATGATAGATATGAAGGGCCCTGTAGTGTATTTAATGCAAGAGCAATGTCTGACATTCTTCAGGAAAAGTCAGAGGTTGTATAGTCCCATTCTTTTGGGCAATCCTACACACTATGACACAATCTAAACAACTTTGGAACATAGTAAGGAGCAACTAGGAGCCATTGGGTGGAAGTTTTGTCCAGCTTTAATCGACATAGGGTTGCTGACAAGCTGTAGATATTTTATTGGCACATCCGCTTGAGTTTAAGGGTGTAATTTCTTTAGATGGCGTGATGCACTTTCTTACAGCCATATTTTCTTGTATCGGTCACAAATACAGTGGTTGTAACCGTATTGGATACCTCCGTGCGACAATGAAACCACTAAAAGCATGTATGTTAGATTGACACAAATGTCCATCAAGAATGACCCATAGTTCATCTAGTAATATTTAATTGTGTACGAACCAAACGAACACCCCGCCCCACATCCCATCTTACATGCTACTAACTTATTTTGGGATAAAGTGGAAACTGGACCAATAAATAAATAATGATCAGGTCCAAATGAAACTAGAATTGTTTTTATACAAAAACTGACCCCCCCCCCCCCCACCCCGCGATGACAAAGTCTCCCATATACAAATTTCAAAGTCCTAGAACTGTGGAAAATCGTCGAACCACCGGAACAGAAATAATATAAGCACAACTAGGCATAGTGAGATCAATCCTATTAAGTTTCATGAAAATCCGACAACATGTCTTGGGGAAACCGTTTGTGAAACAGTATGCCCTCGACCTTTGACCCTGAAGGATGACCTTGACCTTTGATCAATTGACCAGGGAGTTGAACGCGACACATCGTCTTTGTGTGGTGAACATTTGTGCCTGGTCATTTTGAAATCCATTCACAGAAAAAAAAGTTATTCAAGGGACACGAAATTTGGGACGGACGGATGGAAGGACGGACGGACAGACGGAAGGACGGACAATGCGATTACTATATGCGCGTCGTTGGGGGCATACAAAGTCCTATAACTCTGCAGAAAATCATCGAACCGGAACAGGAATAAGATAAACACAACTAGGCATAGTGCTGATCAATCCTATGAAATTTCATGAAAATCCGATAAAATGTTTTGGAGAAACCGCACGGATAAATTGAAATCGAACGGACGGACGGAGGGGGAGCAGACGTACGGACGGACATACAGATGGACGCCGCACACAAAAACAATATCCTTCCCCAGTATACTGGTGGGGGAGACATAACTAGCAGGTACTTTGGTTACTAAAATAATAAGAATATCAAGTTTTAAGCAAACTTGCAGATTGGGAAACTTGCGTCTATAAATGGACGGACGGACATATAGATGGACGGACATATGGGGTGGACAGATGGAAGGACAGTCAGACTGACAACCTGATTCAGGTATATCACCATACTTTCGTTGTTGGGGTATGATACCAAATGTTGTAAATCTGAAATCGTTAGCTTTACTTTTCAATGCTAATTTTGTCTCTAAATGCGGATATTGTATAGCATAATATAAAACGCAATAACACATAGAAAGCTACCATCGATGCATTGCTATGACATATTTTCTAACTCTATAGAAGTATATTAAGTAAAAAATCACAATGAGAATTATTCCCCTGAGATGGTACCGACCAACCCTACTGGCTCATCGACTACCAGTCAGTCAATCAAAATGTTAATACATGATGTTTTTAGTGTTTAAACTCCTTTTTCAATGCAAACTTTGAAATCATTACAATCGAGTTTTATATTTCAGGAAATAAACAATGATTCATGACTGTGGAGGTGTTTCAAACACAATCACGTCTCAACCAAATGAGTGATATTAGACAATTGTTAGAATATTATCAAAACAAACTATGGACCTGTTAATGGTGCTGTATTGATTACTTATATTTAAACACTTGAATGGATTTAAGTATTTATTTGTCGATTGTCGCGCACCTCATATTCAGTTATTTTTAATTCTCACTTAACGAAGCATGGATCAACATTCAACCAATCATCGGAATCACGAATAGTTGTTTTTGCTATGCATAAAGCTTTGTCACCAAATGCCTTTTCTGATTGAATTAGAACCATGTTTATGTTCTGCATGGAGATTACTTCAGTAGCTAGGTATTTTTTCTGAACGAATCTCCGTTGACAAAAAAGAAAGTTATTTAATTTTCGACCCATGTGCAAATAGTGATGGAAATTAGACCAACAAAATTCAGTGAGTGTAATTTTGACATCATTTATAATGGAAGTTAAAACCGGATATTTTCAATGACAGAAAACACAAGTCAGAAAAGAAAACATGTTATGTTCACAGAAAGTTACCCTTTCAAATTTCAAAAACACAACTAAGTCGCGTATTGTTTTACATTAACGGAACCAAACAATAAAAAACAATCACGACGGAGTCGCTGTCAAAAGCGCAAAATGTGTTGAACTTCAATTACAACAACTCCCTTTAGAAATAGCTTATTTCAATGACCTGGTTTGTAATGATATCGTTTGACGTATGTTAGTAGGATCTCGTTACCCTAAGATGCAAAACAGAATATTCTTAATACTACCTAAATAAAATAGAATCCCTTGAAATCGACAAGTTTATGAGTACACATAGGTGACTTTAAAAGCAGGTACTTGATTAAAGCATTACGGGTTTATGCAGGAACGTTCAGAGCATACCTTCCGTCCTACAATAAGCTACCAATTTCCTTTAATACCCAGATATGGAACAGTATTTTAATGCCGGCTTTAGAGAGGTAACTAAATAGGGATAATAAAAATGATTGACACTATTCTGGTGTGTATTTGCTATTTATTAAATTAAATTTATTGACGGCGTGGGCAGTCGAATGTTTAGCATATTTAGATTTGTGTCGACCCGGCTTCGGCTGGGATTTCGAGTATATTTTCGAGCATAGTCAACTGGCAAATTAGACGAAGCATGTCTCCAGCGATGAGTACAAATATAGAAGGTGATGAGTACAAATATAGAAGGTAGCAAAAGTATTCAAAAACCCTGCTTGAATCGAGAGCAAGATTCAAAATAAAGTAAACCCCCTGAAACTGAAATACTAGTAGAGAAAAATTTAGAAACTTTTAGGCAGATGGCTGCTTAATTACAGGTTTCTTGTTTCCAATACCAATATTTATGCTAAATGTAACTTCCGGTTTGGATGGGGTTTTACTGTAATCGATATAAGTCAAACGCATTTGTTTTTAAAAAAGGAAAATAATTGCAACAAACCCGACGAGTCAATTTATTCGGTTGATTGTGTACTCAGTGGAGTAACAGAGCTCTTACAACATTTTAACAATGACCCACGCCTAATTAAAATCAAATTAATGTATGGCAACATCCAGGGAAATCTGAAAGACATAACCAGCATACTTTCGCTTTAAGATAGCAATTAGACTTTCCAGACTACAAACTTTCCGGATAAAGTCATTGAAGACTGAGACTATGACGATGGTAACAAACCATATATTTCAGAAGGTAGTGCAAGCGCAGCCATGCTATCCTAACACTGATGAAAACCTAGTAACAACATTTTACCTTTCAGACAATTTATTAATATGACATTTAATAAAATAAACTTTTAAAAGGCCTCATAACAGTTCCACCCCAGCAAAGCGGCATAATCAAGAATTACAAGAAGGTATGTTACATAGAATAGAATAATCTCGTGAATATTACACTTCAGATATTTATACTCTGGAGACGATGGCTCATTTATTTGAAATAAAACTATTCTAGCTCAATATATATATATATATATACATACGATATTGTGTGTATATATGATTATATATATTGTGATGTCAATTGTTAAGATCATTAGAACCTTGTTTGCCTTAGTTCCTATATTCTTTATACAGTAGCATTAATGCTGGTTTATAACAGTTCTTAGTTTTCCTTTGCTATATCAAAACGTGCTTTTATCCCAGGCGTCAAAAGATGTTAATATGAGGGAATGGGTTAATATAAAGCATCGTTCTCAGAATGTTTATCATCTACGTTTGATAGTTTTAGTTGTAGAATTATATATTCGAAGTTTTAAACTCCGAATATAATTATAATTCTACAACTAAAACTATTAAACGTGCGTTCAGTATTACGAGTTACATTCAAGGTACATTTTGAAATAAAAACTGTTGTGTTGTATATTTGCTAGAGTATGACTAAATGTGCATGACAGGATTTACTCACGGGTGGTTTGTTTCACTTTTATTTTCGAAATTGTTTTTTCCGATATTTGTGCATGTATATGAATTCCATCGTTTCTTTCAGTCAGGAATTGTTTGAGTTGTTAGACTCGTTCTTCGGTGATAATTTCGATTGCAACTAGAGAACGACTTATACGACGTACAAGATCATATAGTATTATTTTGCAGATGTTTGGTTGGCAAATGCTAAAACGTACGATAAGAAAAAAGTTGTTTGTATTTAAAAATGCAAACATATTGCCACGTCCACCAACTGAAACACGGTCGTCGGTCAGAAATCAACAAGTTGGCTTCCTTTAAAAAAAGACAAAAGAGTGGCCTGCAACAGTTTCTTTTCAGTTGCTATGTACATGCGTCGTTTGGCAAGGGTCTACGTTGTTGATTTACATAAGAACACTGGCACCGGATCGTAAAAAGGCTTTTATAAATAACTATTGTACACATCAAATAGTACATGCGCTATGAATAGAACGAAGACGATGTCTAACAAGCGCCACTGCCTACGAAATAACATGCTTTAATATAAAGTTACGGAAAGGGATCTGCCTGACATACGGAATCAGACCTGTATGCGTTTACTTCCGGGTCGTTGCAAGTAGTTCTTTGAAAAATAAGTATTCTGTGTATTGGAATGCCTACTGCTGCATGGACTTCACGAAGAATGAAGTCTTACATGCAAATGGTACCTTTTAGGTCAAAACTGCACAGAAACAGTGTGTTATGTGTATCATTCAGCACATTCGTTCCTTGCGGATACATTTAAGCGATGTGGTTAATTAAAGTAGGATGTATTGTGAATTGCAAAAATCGGTGATTCTATTTTTTCAAATGGCGATTAAAATATCCTGTCGATCTGGTAAATACAGACTTAAATAGATATACCAACGTTATTAGCATAAGCACATATGTATTTCGGAAAAAATATTTTAATCTTCAAACACCTTATTGGTTAGTGAAAGTTATGACTGCGTAGTTTTTATATAATCAAAACCCGCGCATGCGTATAGCCACGACGGTAGACGGTGATAACCTTTCCACGTCATTATGCTATATAGTAAAATTGTATCTGAGTACAAACAACGACATAAAACACATGCTACATAGATATCAGATGATTTCCTTCTTAAAGAGACTAGCTGCATCAAACCAATCAGCCAATGGGGTATCATTAGTTCTATTGGTATATATATAACATTATCATTAGTGATGCAAAGATTCAAATCTAAAAAAGGAAGCAATAGAGACGGGTCGATTCGCTTTAAAGTAAGTTCGTTTGGGTAAATAGAAGAAACCATAGTTTCAAAATAAGGATTATCCAAAATCAAAATATCGTCTAAATACCTAGACGTTTTACAATATCAACTTGTGTATCATGTTTTGAGCTTAGCATAAAACCCCTCTCATAGCAATACAAAAACAATCTGTAACAAGAGGGGCACACTTTGTACCCATAGGTATACCAACAACTTGACGGTATATGGTATCCCCATATCGCACAAATATGTTATCTAAAAGAAAAGTTAGAGATCTACAAACATCAAGGCAAGTCCACATCGTGTAATGTTCAACTTCTTTCGAAAAGAACGAACGCTGAACATTACAAGCAAGGCACATTTTATTTTCTCTGGCAATTAATTTAATCAGTTTATCCTTTATGAGATGGTGAGGTAGAGTACTGTAGAGTGTAGAGACATCACATAAGAGCTCAACGAAGAAATGTTGTACTGTTCATTTTCAAGTTTAGTTAAAATATCATTAAAATTATATGGACCAAAAACATTCATATATTTTATCACAGTAACGTTCTACATGTTCTTTGATAGTAGTAAGACATAACGTTAAAAGTTAAGATAGTTTAGTAGTAGTATAACAACTGGAGTTACCAATAAAACGCGCCTTATAAGGGTTTGTATGTAGTTTCGGAATCCAGTACATGGTAGAAAGTTTATGTTGTTTTATGTTGGGGTCAGATTTAAAAGTATTGCACATTTTAACATGTTCCGATACTATATCTCTTTCAGGGGTTTGAACGGTAATATATGTTTGTGAACCAGTTAACTCCTTTTTTAAAACATAATTTGAATGAAAATTCGAAATGTTATTCCTCAAATATCGAAATGTAACCCTAGGTGGAGGTAGTAATTGCTGGTAATTTGATTTCCAAGGCGGTACTTCCATCTTCCTCCTATTGTATGTTTGTTTTGTCTTTGTGCGTCTCTTGTTGTTTTTTCTACCCATGTATATTTGCTGTTTCCTTGTGTTGCTGTTCGGGCGAGTGTTTGTTCTGTATGTGGTATTTCCTGCATGACTCATTTTTGTACTTTTGTAAAAAGCAATACTTGTATCAATAATGTTAAAAATTCGTTTCCTCCAATCCGAAAGCGCATTAACATCAGCATGTTCTCGTCGACACCATTTGATGAAAAATTCTTGAATAGCTTCCGCAATATGAGTACGACAAGCGTCAAAATCAATAAGGGAGGGTACTCTATATTTAGATCCTTTAGTAAGGAGGGTCCTGAGACGTTTATATTTTATGATATCAAAATAACCAGTTATGACATGGCCAACTGGTTTATAGCATAAGCTTGAAGTGCTACAGTCTCAATTGGTAGGGGTATTGGCATTAATATTTAAGTCTGAGACAATTTTATTGTAATTGAAAATAACGTTCATATAGGTTTATTATACTTAGAACAGATGATAGGTGATTCAGAATTTTTAAAATATTTGAGGATAGTATCGATTACATTCTTATCACGAACTATACTTTGAATATCAATAAAATCGACGCCTTTGTTTATGAATTAAAGTTCTAGAAAATGCCTTTTATGTTCAGATTCTGTATCAATATGATGACGGAGAACATGCTGTGTATAGTTTTGTATAAGTGAAGCAGATTTAATAAGCGGATATGTACGCATATAAGTTTTATCAGCTTCCTCGTCTATTGATCTAATATATGAAAATGGCAAAGACGATAAACAAGAAAGTAAAGCAGGTTTTGCCTGTTTGTTTAAGAGTGATATGTAAATCATGAATAGACATATTAATACGTAATTTCCGTTTAACATTACCATTTCTACGTCTACCATGTGATCTACTTTTACGTTTTCTAATTGAAAATATTGAGAAAATATCGATTCTAGGATCTTTAGATAAATTTCGGTAAATTTTGTCATTCAAACCCAAAGGAAAAAGTGTTTGTAATTTCTTTATCCAGTCTAACTCGTTGATAAAACGAGCTTTAGGATTTAAAACTGCTAGTAGTATTAGAACCATAATACATTTGTTCTACAGGTTGAACCGAATATATTTGAAAGAGTGTCCTGTATAACGAAAATGCTGGTAAAGAAAATTGCGAACTTTCTTTGTCCGGCAGTGGTAACTGTGTTCCCGAAACCTTGTTTTTAAAGAACACATGTCTTACCATATACTGAATGCCACAGCGTGGCGCATTTCATGTTAGAGCATATATAATATTTGACGAGTTTCAATATATATCATAATTAATCTTCATATTAAATACTCTACCATTTACAATGGTTGATCTAGTAGAAATAAAATTACAACACATACACCTATTACTATTGCACTTTGTAATAGGATATGTCTTTTGTTCAAATAATGTAGACTTTGATGAACTTTACTTTAACGAAGGATAGATTGCTTTAAGAGAGACAGAACGATTTTAGGCCTATTATGAAAACTGTTATTTAATAGCAGAAGGAGGAACATGAACTGTTTAAGCAGAATACAGTTTAAGCGGTTTTATACAAACTGACGGCTGTAGTGATTGGAAATTAGCCTGATTATGAAGAATCTGAATAGAAGATACTCAAATTACTATACATGTCTCTATTTATTATATTATATAGAGCAATAAGATGAATTTTATTCTATTTTTCTATCTCTATAAAGTCACATAATTATATTTATCAATTCGGTATATACGATTCGGCGAGAAACCACCTAAAATAGAGAGCGTTTGTGTTTAAATACCAAGGTAATGTTATTACAGTCGAACTTGTGTTAACCGTTTATTCCATATTAACGCTTTTGCATACGGAGTAGACCCAAACCAGACGGTTCCTATAGGTATGGGTCTGTTGGGATTGCTTATGACATAATATAGATATGCGTCTACAGTTTCTACAATGCCAAAACATCCTGTGTCAATGTTCCACTGCAAATATAATCTTAGTTTGATGATGTCATATTCCTCTCATGAATATTTAATTATTCATGGTGTAATGTATTAAACAGTCACCTAAGTGACTGAGTCAAAGTAGCTGTTAAAACAAGAGGTTGTTTAACGCAAAATATCGGATTAGTGACATCTGTACTGAAAATATGATATAAAATGCCGTATCTGATTGTTCAAGGAATACTATTATCAAACATTTACATGTTAAAAGTACAAAAATGAGTCATGCAGGAAACACCACATACAGAACAAACAGTCGCCCGAACAGCAACACAAGGAAACAGCAAATGTACATAACTATAAAAACAACAAGAGACGCACAAAGACAAAACAAACATACAATAGGAGGAAGATGGAAGTACCGCCTTGGAACGGTCAGTGACAAAAGTCACTGGGGGATTAAACCGGTTTATGGGCGCCCAACCTCACACTTATTCCATCCCCACCCTAAAAGACAAACAGTGTAAATAAACGTATCCCCTCTCCGACTAATCTACAACAACCGCGACAGCAAATACAGTGGTAAAGTGCATGTATAACGAAAACATTTAAGTGAACATACTGTATCCACCTATCGCTAGTGTACTCAATGATTGAGCTGCAAACAGAGTAACTGTAGAAAAGTAATAAAGGGTACGACAAAAATGAAACAGTACAGATATCCGACGTTCTCCTTCCATTTCTGGATTTAAGTACTTCAAAAGTAAAAATACTTTTAAAAGTATATAGACCAGGGTTGTTTGCATATTTAACAAAAAAGCATTTAACACACAGTGCCCAGCTACCAAGCTGCTCTCCCGAACGGACAACATTCTCTTTACCATGCCCCGCCGCCTACTCTAGATAATACCAGGTAGAATGCCGAATTCTAAAGTTAGTCTGGCTTTTAATTAAATTTCTATCGGCACCTTGCGCAGTGATATTCCGATTTAGAAGCAAATGGACAACGACAAATAGGCTTGTAATTGCCGTAAATCGTACCCATGCTGATGACACAAGAAACACCTTTCAATGTATTAATTTGCAGTTAGACATAATACCCGGAGGAAAATAAAAAACAAATCGGGATCAACACTCAAAGTGTGTATACAACTGCAAATACAAGTATTTGCAAAATGATTGGTATCGTCACAATATGTGATTTTCGTGGTCACATTTCATAATTGCGCTTCACTTGCATTTTACGCTGACACAGGTCTGACTGTACATTGATTTTGAATCACAGAGTAAATATTACACTATCTACAATGTAAATACCATATGTATAATCAACTATTAATGTAACAAGTTGCGAAACTGAAAACTTAGTAGTGGACTGTAATTTTCATTTAGCCAGATTTATTCAAATCAATACATATATAATAACCTTTTCAGTGTGTGAACGAATCATTTATGTCCTTTGCAAAAGGTGTAGACATATATGAGAGTGATGGGAACTCAACCCTCTCTGCACTGTTTGTCATGCTACATGTTTCTTTAACATTTATCCCTGAATATTCAAGTTTGGTTTTTTGACCTTTGAAATATTACATTTGACAATCCAGGGTCAAACGTGTTAATCTAACCAACAACGTGTCAGGGCGATACGCGCTTACAAGTACTATATAAAACACAAGTTAACAGCAATAGGTAATCGCTAGGACTATGTCAGAAAACATTTATTGCTGGGCATACAGTCTTATAAAAAAGGAAACCGTGAAACTACATGTTATAAAGTACATGAACTACAAAGAAGGTGTTTGTCAGTAATTAGGTTTCACAATACGGTTTTAAGCACGGTGTGTATATAAATATTTGTATTCATGCAATACGTCGCTTGAGCAAACTTATAATCAAATTCATCACGGATGTCTATGTGGTGCTTTTATGAATAAAGACAAGTCTAAGAAATTATACACAATGCCATTTCGAGGACAAGAAACCCTATTGTGTAAGATAATATTGGCAAATGAGATGTCTGGTTGTATTATACTAATTGAGCTACGGTATGCCAGTTTGAATCGTCTGTAGTAGAGTTTTTGTCGCTGAAGCTTTGACGTACTACGCTTTGCGGGATATAAACAAAGAGGGTACCTGAAACAAAACGAAGTTAACGGTCCAAAGTTGGTCCAACTCGCTGCCAAATTGCAAATCGGCGATACCCTTTTCAAAATAGTTTGGATATAGAGCAGTCTCCTCAGGATCAAAACTGTTTGACACTGATTATAAATTTGTAAAGAAGTTATAGAAAATGCCACCTTGAAACCTAAAGCAGCCAACAATCTTGGCAGATGAAATTTATTTGGCGCCTAAAGTGTTAAAAACAAAGCTCTCTGACAAAAAAACAAATCTGTCTACGTCATATGAAGTTGGTAAAGTTCCTGTATCACGAGCAGTGTTTCATACATGTACATGATGCGTTACCCATTTTCTCATATGGATAAAACGAAGCATACGATCTTCCTTGTGAACATACCTTTAGAATTATAGTGGCATGCTATATATTTGACGGGATATTAACACAGAAATGCCTATGCTGGTTTCGCTTTGCGACATCAGCATAATCGTGTAGCTGCTTATGGGAAGATATATATATACTGGTATTATTGATCATAGATATAATGATACAATTATTTTGAATAAAGACATTCCAAATTGCGGTCCATGCTCCATTGTTTCACCTATAGAAATTAAAAATGGCAGGATCATTAAATGGGCCTTATTCGTGCAAAAATACAGGTTCAAAGTGGGTACAATAAAAGATGACGTATGTAAGTGTATGACTTACTGGATCTATAGTACAGGAAGGAAGTATGGACGCCAACTGCAGATTCTCAAGAGGTAAAGAGAAAATGTAGGCCATTGTACTTAAATATATTTTGCCATACTTGTATTGAATTACCTCTCTTTGATTGAATGGGTTTGATCTCTTTTGTTTCAAATAAAGATACTAGTTTTGATATGTACTATATGTACTATTTTATTCTATTCTTGCAATATATGAACTGGTTATTTAAATATTTCAATTTGAAACAATTAAATATGTCCAGAAATCATTCTAAGTGAGCAATCTGATACGATATATTTGAAATGTGTATAAATGTAATTCAAAAATGTTTATAAAACGCGTAGCGAACAACCGTACACGAATAACGATTTAAAATATTGTTGTTGTTATTGTTTCAAAACGAACACCAGGCCTCAGCTTAATGCACAAAAAAGTCATGTGGACATCTCCTGTAGAAAAAGAACTCTGATAAGATGAGATCCTTCGAAAACAAGAACAGCAATGAAAAACGAGAAAATTGCAGACTCGGTTTTATTGAGTCTGTTAATGAACGGTAATTAATAGTGCAACACTGCACACGCCCCCTAGCAAAGCTAAAAGCACTGCAATTGATGATCCCGAAGGACCAGAGTATATAACAACATCGTTATGTACATCGTTCGTCCTGCATTAAGCTGCTACTTCCTTTATTTGTCCGCTGAAGATATAGTTTACTTGTGTGTTTCACACAGAACACTTGCGAGCGTTATGTTGTTGTTTAACCTATCCCTCAGATAAACGCATTCGCAATTAGATTACACTCTATAACAGCCAACAGACCAGTGTCTGATCAGTTTGATTATGAAATTTATATACCTGATCTCATATATTATTCTACAAATACCAAAATAAATATATATTCATAGTTCATTATAAAGATTCATTGTGTCATTACTTTTTACATAGGAATTCAACAGGGAAATGGTTAAAAGACTAAACAGATTGAACATAGGATCTGACATCAAGGTGAATCGTTCGAACAATAATATAGGTCTATTGGACACTACGTTTGATGTTTCCAAAGGATTTGAAGAGTAGATTGACCCCTCTTCTACGTATTTTATCTGCTCATTGTTTTGGCATTTATGTTGAAGCATATTATATCACAAATAACAACACATTATATTATAGATATAAAATATGATTATACTAGTAGAATGAGATGTTTACATAGAATATGTCAGTCAGTCAGATGGTTTACAGAATTATTGCTGTTTCATTATATCAAACTTACTTAAAACTTTATTTTTGGAAATAACATGTCTCCTCCCACCTACCTAATAATCTAACGCAGCATACCCGACTATCATTATCACAATTAAACTTTTGTCACTGACCGTTCCAAGGCTGTACTTCCATCTCCCCCTATTGTATGTTTGTTTTGTCTTTGTGCGTCTCTTGATGTGTTTATAGTTATGTACATTTGCTGTTTCCTTGTGTTGCTGTTCGGGCGACTGTTTGTTCTGTATGTGGTGTTTCCTGCATGACTCATTTTTGTACTTTCATGCTGATCACAGCTGTGAATCTTTATACCAAACCTCTCCAGTAAATTACAGTAAAACCCCGCTAATGCGACCACTTAATGAATAAACATGGGTGCCTTTATGAGCACGTGGTTGCTTAATGCAGGACAAAAGTAATGCAGAAAGCTCGGAGCTTTCTGCATTACTTTTGTCCTGCATTAAGCTACCACCTGTATCTAGCATCCAGAATTATACCTCTTTTAGGTGGTCGCGTTAGCGGAACTTTACTGTATAACAAGTGGGATTTTATGCATGCCTTTTTATCATTCAAAATGCAGTTTTCTTATCACTCATACCATTCAAGGGGACATTAACTATGTGAAGAATAATCCAGCTAGACCATCCTGGGGATATACACAACTGCACTTCCTGGTGACCAATGTTGCGAAGTTTAGTTTAAATGTGCCCAGCCGTTTGGAGGCAAAGTTCAATCTTTGTAATAGCCATTTGTAACCTACATACCAACAGAAAGAAAGTACACAACCAATGTCTCCCTCCGAACTGTGTGGAGGAGGCATAATGGACACGAATATCCCTGTCTGACGGTAAGTAAAGTAAATGAGTAATGCAGGATACAACACATACTAAACACGCAGTAGCCCGGTTTAGGGTCACCAAACCTCACACTTATTCCATCCCCATCCTAAAAGACAAACAGTGCAGAAAATCCTTTCCGAATAAATAATAATTTCAAGTAAAAATATAACATACTTTAAGTGAAATGGACTGGATCCACCTGAATAATTGAGCTGCAAACAGAGTAACTGTAGAAAACCGTAACTTTGAATAACACACACTTAGAACGGTGAATTTAAAACAAACAGATGATTGCAAAACGTCCATTTTAAAGTTTAAACCTTAAATTTGGAAGTACAGTAACACCTCTCTATAACGGTCACTAAATTGCGTTAATTAGTTGGTATTTAGGGCAGGTGGCTGCTTAAAGCAAGGTGAAAGTAAAACAGAACCCTCCTATATGAGCGTTCTGTTTTAGGAGCGTTCTGTTTTACTTTCACATTGCTTTAAGCAGCCACCTGCCTTTAACACAAAAAACTTGATGTAATTTAGTGTCCATTAAATAGAGAGGTTGTACTGTAGACTGGTTTGGTGTGACTATTTAATTTCATTCTGTTGCTACTAACCTGATCGAGTTTTAAAACATACTGAGCTTACACGTTTGCTTACGACAGTTATTTCAGTACAAACACAAATGCAATCCAAAATCTAACTGATAACTCGTGTTTCCAATCAAGTATCAATACTGTAAGTTGTTTTACTTTAACGCTGATGTATGTAGTGTGTAATTGAAAAGCTAACAGAATCAAATTCCATTGTACTAAAGATAATTATATATGCAAATTGAGTCAATGACAAATACTGGTTTCAAAACATTTGGTGGTACTTTATTTTGATTCTGGTAATTACTGATCAAAGTGTTACCGAAACTTTCACCCGAATGTTTTCATAAAATATATATTCTAAGCTGTTTTTTCTGCACAACTTCGCTGCGAATGTTGCATCAACGATAATAGAGAGGTTGTACTGTAGACTGGTTTGGTGTGACTATTTAATTTCATTCTGTTGCTACTAACCTGATCGAGTTTTAAAACATACTGAGCTTACACGTTTGCTTACGACAGTTATTTCAGTACAAACACAAATGCAATCCAAAATCTAACTGATAACTCGTGTTTCCAATCAAGTATCAATACTGCAATTTGTTTTACTTTAACGCTGATGTATGTAGTGTGTAATTGAAAAGCTAACAGAATCAAATTCCATTGTACTAAAGATAATTATATATGCAAATTGAGTCAATGACAAATACTGGTTTCAAAACATTTGGTGGTACTTTATTTTGATTCTGGTAATTACTGATCAAAATGTTACCGAAACTTTCACCCGAATGTTTTCATAAAATATATATTCTAAGCTGTTTTTTCTGCACAACTTCGCTGCGAATGTTGCATCAACGATAACCTATGTAAACAGATTGGATAAGATGAGACGCCAAGCAACTTAGCGTCTCACCGGGATTCAAACTGTCTGATACTGTGGCTGTGGTTTGACACATACACGACGAAAACTAAACTGACATCTGTAGCAGACGACAAAATTTGGCAGCGAAGAAATATGCTTAAACGTTATATAATAAAACGTTTGGATAATACTTTAGAGTCACTTTTAGAAATACGCGGCGACACATTAATTGTGGAGAACGGACGGACGGACAACTCGTGAAACAAGCAACCGATACATCCGGTAAATGTGTGTGATATTACTCGACAGCTATGTAGTACACACATTTTATTTTGTTACTACGTAAATGTATTAGAAGAAATGATCAAAGCGACATTTATAAGTGGTTTAATATCATAATAATTTGCTTCCTACCGTTGTAAGATATTTCTTTAGATCGTAGTTTTAACCACACTCTTCAATCGATTATTTATCCGTCGGAAGAAGCATGAATCTGCATTCAATCAGTTATCGGAATAATAATTTCCTTTATTGCCATGCAGTTTGTGCGTTTTTCCTTAGTTTGGATTAGAATTAACACATTCAATGCTGACTTGCCAAATGAACGAATCAAACTTTTAAACAAATCACGCGTGTCGTCAGTGTTCAGGGGTATTTTCATAGAAATGTCTTAACATGACAAAAAGTGTAGATCCAAATTACAGGGCTCCTATTGGGACCCTCTGAACTTGATATGCACTGTCTGCAAATGACATTAGTGACCCGTTTCTCGCATAAAAAGGGTTAACTTTTATGTTCTGTCCTGAGATTACAATTTCAATATATAAAGGTTTATTTTCTGAAAACATTCATTGATCGTACAGAACATCATTGGCTATGGCGATCCATGTTGCAAATTCTTAATCGAATTATACAATGATTACCATGCCTTGATGTGGTCTTCAGGAACGCAGTTACAATAGCGGAGAAGATTGGACATTGTAATCAGCAAATAAATAGTAATTATAGAATACATTTCTGTTCACATAAATTTAGTTTCAAAATTAAAGTAACACTTGCTAATACTAATAATACGTCACACTGATCAGAAATTAATGCAATACCTTAAAACATGTCTTCATCAGACATTCTTCAGAAACAACCAATTTGTCAATAAGTTGATAATGGCAAAATTACAACATTAACCTTCGGATGTTTTTTATGGCATATTTCTTTTGATACAGAAAGAAAGGAAATACATTGTTGGCCTTATATGCAAGCCTTATTCATGACACTGTGTATTTGGTTTTATTGTATCTCTTCTGTCTGAATTGTATTTTAAGATAACTATTGAGGTTTAAACCTACCTATAAACCTATACTAAATATATAAGGGCATGCTCCGGAGTAAAGTGTATATATATTATGTATATTAAAATACTCCGGTGCATGCAATTTGGCCTTGAATATAATATTATATTCACATGTTACGGATAATAAATGGCCACACTGTTTAAATAATAACGCTTTGACTATGTATTCTGCACAATGGTATGTCCAAGTGATTGTTACCAAATGCCTCGTCGGATTACAGGATCAGCCAGTGTAAAGATTTAGCATGCCTCAGACAGATTTTAGATAATTTCCGGATACTGTTCGGATACAGTAACGGTGGTACTTAGGTTAAGTAGTTTGTTGATTACTTCACAAGTGCCTCATTGGGGGTAGATGCCTTGCAAACAGCACGGGATATTGTACATTTGTCTCATTAGTTTAGGGGTATGGGTGTCGCTTATTCCGAGTTCAAACCCCATATAAACCTAACCGTTGTATAGAAAAATATGTAATTCATTTTATCCACTACTTAAGGTAGTGTAGTGGTGATTCTCAAGCTGCATTTTGTAAAATAACTTACACTTCCCCTACGTTAGGCTTTTTGTATAGATTTATGTATGAGGTGAACGACTTTATATTGAAAATGTGTAATAATTTTCATAAAAGTGTTCGATGTAACTATAGGTTTATAAACACATTTAATATATCATATCTACTCTCTAAGATGAATAGCAATGATCAATATTTTGAACTGTAACCATAGACATTCAATATAAATGCTTCCTTTCGAAGACTGCACCATTGGAATTTAATATTCCTAGTGTCCAAATAGGACGACATCTTGGCTTATTTCACAATAGTACTACAGATATGCCCCTTTCCAAGTCTATTATTTGTTGTGCTTTTATATCAAAATCGATTTAAAAGTGTTAAATTGTACAGTTAGATTAATTACTATACGAATGTACAGATCCGATACTACCTTATTGAGAGTGATCAGTATGTACAAAATTTGTTTGTGTAAGCAATTAATATTTCTAAAGTTCCATACTTGAGCCTCATTGGCGTAACATGTTGACACATAACACATGTGGAGTCATTAAACGTAACTAATAAAATACCCGTATATGGGTTAGATTAAAAAATTTTACACTAAGGACAGATTAACTGCGAGACTAACTACATGTAATACAACACAACAACATCATTAACAATTTTAAGAGTTTTAGAGGCGACACGCTGATTTTACATATATTTAGGCGGACGTTTCTAGTGATTTGCAAGACGTCGGAACCATTACTTCAACTATTATGAAATATTTTCTGTTGCTGTCTTGTACCCACTTGCTGGGTATAATGTCATATTACTACAGGTAAAACTTGTGTTTTATTAAAATAGCTGATAACCTTTCTAACCAGCTGCAATTTACAAATAATTGGTAAACTTTCACGAGTTTGATCTCATGAACTTAAATTATAACCATGGTCAAAATATTCTTTCGAAGAAGTAAATCCGTAAACGTTGAAAGGGTTGAATTGCAAATGTCTTCTGAAAAACGTGAGTGATGGATTTAATATCCAACAAAAGGTAGTGCAGCTTTGTGGAGACGGTAGATTAGCGAATGTCAACCTTTTGCTTTCAATGCTTTATATCATACGTCGCATTCATTTCGTTTCATACGTCGTGAGAAATGAAACTGATTAAAGAAGCCGAACTCGATTTCAATTTTGTGAGAAACAATAATACGGAACCGTTGTTAGTTTCAGGTTTAAAGTAAGCGTTTAAAACCGAAAGAAAATCAGAAATGTAACTGTTTATAAGAACGGAGATCAATATTCAGGATACGTTCTTGAATGCATGTAGTGGCGTCGACTTGTATAATAATGTTTGAAATTGTAAAGAAAGTCACACTTTCAAAATTGCGTGACAAAACTTCTAATTTTGTAACCATTTCAACCTGGAATAAGCATGGTCTGTCGTTTGCAAACAGTATAGACACAAACCAGATGGTAGGTGATGTCTGTCATTTGAAATCAATTTGTTTAAACCTTTCATACTGAGTGGAATCCATAGTTCAAAACTTATGAGCTATTCTAAACGCGTTATAAATAACCCCCCGTATACGTTCAGCTTAGTGTTGTGTTAATACCATTACCCTTATACAATTAACAAAACATAAGAACTAATGACTGTGTTAAAACAAACTTTCTAAACAATGGAGACTATGATGGTAATATTATCTTGAGAACTTCACATATATAATAATCGTGTTTTAGTGAGTAAACATAACTTCGACCACACATTATTCATTCATAAATCAGTTAATCAAACATTGATTTCAATGAGTGCGTAAAAAAGTTATATACCGATTCTGATATACATACATACTAATCTGTCATCCAATCATCGACTGTACAATATTGGTTACATGTATTATACAAAACCACAAACAAACGTGCTTTCCTAATGCTAACTCGTAGTTATTTTCACATGCTTTTCAAACTAGCCGGGTAATTCAGATCTCTCGGGAACCTTATTGTGCAAATGAAGCTATTTTTACAAGACTGACGGTGAAAGCTGAGGGCTTTTGCAGACAATACGCGGTGTACTCAACTCTCATGATCCTCGAAGTTCGCTTCTTAAGATTAATGAAGTTTCGTTTGGTAAGTTGCGTTGTCCCGAACCCAATATCAGCCTTAATCAGGTTTTGCTTTTGTGCGTGTTCAGTGCAAGGCCAATATATATTAGAGCTGATACAACAGTATTTTTTTTGTTTTACTATTTGTGTATTGATAGATACACAAACAAATTATTTGTAATATCGTGTAGTTAAACTGGAATACGCGAGGTAATATGATATAAGTATACTTAAGGCCAGGAAAGGGCTTGATCAAACTACATGTACATCTAATAACAATCTAATAAACCTCTAATAATTAGAGGACAGAAGTCGTTCGCGGTCGTCGTAACCTTACGGGAATGTGTATTTTTGCAATATGCAGATTCATTTTTCAGGCATTATTATTAGCGTTAATGAATACTCTTAGCAATGCAGATCCAGACACGTACAACCGATACAACGGATTCCAGGTTGTATATACCAAATGTCGATAACAGAAATACATGTACTTCCCTTAAAAACCCACAGCTGGTATCGTTATCGAGAGCAAGTTCGGAACTAACTAAAACATTATATAGTAAAGCAAACGCTGTATTTCACTTTCCGTTTTATTGGTAACGTTTAGGAATTATTAGCAAATCGGCTATATCAGTTTATTTTTTTTGCAATTGATGCAGTTTTAGCATGATACCAAGATATGATAAATCTAATTTATTGGCAGCATAATTTAAAGTTATCCGAATTAATAGCCTACTGTCTTGAATTCTACAAGTGAAACAATTAATGATACATCTAAAATGTCGGAAATGTGCACCTTATGTCGTCAATTACCTATTGGTAGAACTAGAAAACAGCAGACTAAAGGCCTCTCGTCGCAAACTATCTGTGACTTAAATACAAAATAGGATATGTGTAAAAAGCAAATATACTGATATCGAGTTTATAAGATTTCAGAATATACAGAACACACATTGACATCGACTTTACTTCATTCTCAGTGTTGCTATATTTTCTGGTCCTTTGGGATCATTAGTTTTGATGGTATTAGTTTTGAAAATTGAATACTGTTTAAGCCGGTGCTCTAGTGTTGCACTTTTAACTACTACTCATGAACAATAAAAGTACATGTTAAGAGTCATGCAGGAAACACCGCATACAAAACACACCCCGCCCAAACAGCACCACAATAAACAGTAAAATGTACATGTATATAAAAGACACGAAGAGACACACAAAGGCAAAATCGAGTCTGCAATTTTCTGATATCGCATTGACTTTTTTTACCTTCGAGGAATCTCCCATTTACAGAATATATTTACATTACCTGAAACGAATTTCGCAGTTATCAATTGAAAAATGTTTGATGAGACATTTCGAAATAACGGTCAGCATTATTAGTATTTGATTAAACATTTGAATAATAGTATAGTTGAGATGTATTGCTAACCTGTTGTTTACATCAACAAACACATCGTGCATGTATTGTATGTTACGTGAAATTATAGCCGAGGACTCATTCCGTAGATTCAATGCCCTGAATATCGATGACATATGCCTGTGTATCAGAGTTCAGTCCTGCGACAAGTGGTGAGCAATTTATTCCCAATGGAATGATATAGAATATTTCCCAGTATTTCACATACCCAATAGCAAGATCAGGTAGTGTAATGCTGAATCGTGTAATCCGTAAACAATCACGTGTGTGTGTGAGTGTGTGTGTGTGTGTGTGTGTGTGTGTTTTGTTAGGGGTGGGGAGTAGTACGATTTGTTTTGTTATTCTGTACATATAGATATTGTAGTTCCTTTTGTAAGATAAATACTTCTGTTGTGATTTAAATGTTTGCTGGTTCCTTATAAATATATCTGGAAACAATATATTTCCATGCTAATTAACAACACAAGGATAAAAGTCGCCCCGTACTTCATTCTCAGTGTTGTTACATGTATATATTCTGTTCCTTCGTGATCATGAATTTCAGTGATTTTAGTTTTGAAAATTGAATACCGCTTAAGCCGGTGAGAGGGGGCGTGAGCAGTGTTGCACTATTAATTACCGCTAGTTTATGAACATATTGAATAAAACCCAGTCTGCATTTTTCTCTTTTTGCATTGCTGTATTTGCTTTCGAAGGATCTCGTCTTATCAGAGTTAATCAATGGAAATCAGTTATCTACAGAGTCCCTATTAAACTTAATCGATACGACTTTATCAATATTTAGACCAAACCCAGTTACCAGTTTACAACGGCTAGATATTACTGAAGTTGACGCAAATGATACAATACAGTTGCAATTAAATTGAGTAAATAGTTATAAACGAATATAAAGCTGACCATACTGACCATACGTAACCGATTGAGCTACACAGTCACTGAACTGAAAATGTTTAGATAGTATATAATGGTACAAGTAGCAGTTGTTATAGAATAAACAGCAGCATTATGTGGTTCTATTTCACAAAGATATATAAGTTATAAAATGTATGTATAATGGTCAAATTAGGAATCAATATGGTGCAAAATGGTGATTTGTGATACGTTTGTATTGAAAGGGTACTCAATAGTGATGCTATAGGTTAATGAGGTTAGCCAAAATCTACCTTGTGGAAACAGTTGGCAGGTGCTTCGGTAAGGCTCTACCGATTTAGTAATGTGTACCGCTGTAAAAGGTGGGACAATTGTGAGGTTTGGTACCCGCAAACCTGTTTTAAGCCCACGTAGCCATTTTTGGTTACTGACCGTTCCAAGGCGGTACTCCTACTTCACCCTATGGTCTATAGTCTTATCTTATATGGTTAATGTTAAATGTTTTATGTTTTGGTATGCGTCCCGTTAGGTTTTGTCTTTTGACTGTACCGTTTCTTGTTTGATGGTGTTTGATGCCGTGTTCTTTCGTACGTGGCTCTCTATGTTTGACTGTTTTTCCACTTATAATGATCTTCTTATAGTAGAAAGTAGAATGGTAACAAAATATAGGAACATAGATCAGATCCTTTCACAGGAAAAGCTTGTTTGATACAATGCTTTTCTCTACGTGTTCTCAGACCACACATTGACACATTGTCTGAACACCAAATATTATTTTTGACAATTCCTTTTATTAATAGAGGTATTGATTTTATTGACCTCCAAAGTATATTCAGAGACAAACATGTAATTGACACTATTCCTAAATACTTTAAAAAATACAGAACCACCGAATATCTGCTACAAAATTTAATATAACAAACCCATTAGAAATACAATTTTCAATTATAATAATGTTGTTGATGACCTTATTATTAATGATATTATTCCTGATAATTGAGATTGTGCTACCTCACAATTTTGCTATTCCCCGGCTGGTCATGTAATCACTGGTAACTAAGAGATAATTAAAGATAAACGTCTACGATCTCTTCAGAATAAAGGTCCAAAATATAGAATACCATCCTTGATAGATTCTCACTCTTGTCGATGTCAGATTGCTGAGGCTTTACAAAACTTTAGTATTAAATGGTGTCGTAGAGAACATGTTTAGTATAATGCTCTTTCAATTATATAATTGACAAATGCATTTCATTTTATAGCTCCAATGAATACCTTCTTCCACCTAAACCTAGAATTTCTTACGATATCTTGAAAAGAGTTTACAGGATTTCCATTCAAAATACGTCTTTTTTCCTGCTGATAAGGCATCAAATAATGTCATCATCATTTGACGATTACATTATATCGATGTCTTGAAGCAGGAAATTGTTAATACCAATGTTCTGAAAGTAAAGTGGGTGATCCTTCGAAAGCAAAAGTAGCAATGCCAAAAGAGAAAATTACAGACTCGGTTTTATTGAGTGTGTTCATGAGTATTAATTAAAAGTGCAACACTACTCACGCCTCCTAGCGCCGGCTTAAGTAGTATTCAATTTTCTTCAAAACTTATACCATCAAAACTCATGATCGGTAAGGACCAGAAACTATAACAACACTGAGAATGAAGTACGGGGCGTATGAAGTACATTTCAGTTACTACTGACGAAACGACCGTCATTTCAGACCATGTCAAAAGTGTGAAGAACTTGAAGCAGATATTAACGTCTTACAATATTTTGATTACCAAAACTACATAAAACCATAGAAAGCGCTTTTCATTGCAAAGTCTAGCTCTTGTAAAACTACAAAGTTGTCTATACTTTTCACTTTTTGTTTAAACGAAGATTAAATAACATGTAAAATTCTATTGTGATAAGACATATTGAGATTTTAGAATAATTCTCTTCTGGTCTATTAAAAGCTCTTTTGAAGTCTTAAACAAACATAAGAACAAAATCTGTCTTGCATCCAATGAGTTGAGATATATAAACCCCGTAAGATGTGGCACAGTTTCTTTTTTCATTCGCCTAATCGGTTAATTAATAAACTTTATTTCGGTTTTAAATATCAGTATTACAATTGAATATATTTTAGGTAAAAATAATGGTAGATAGTGTTGTTACTTTTCATATTCCAAGGAATAGAGAATAGTACTTCTATATCGTCAATAACTTCATCCATCTATAATTCAACTGGTTATTCCTTTTTCCACTTGATTAAGCTTTTTAATGAATGGTCCATTGTTAATGTGGTTGCTGCAACATTTGAATAATGTCATATGTCCTTGGGCATTATAGATAGTAATTTACACGCCTCATATAATACGTGGTTAAGTATGCACTGTTGGGGTTAACGGCGTTTGTAATTAGCATCTTTTCTGACATCAATTGCATTGATATTGGCCAAACCAACATCCTATATTGATTTGTGATATCACCAGTTTTTGGTATGCAAGTAAACGATGATGCCAACCTGTGTGTCACAAGTGATGGTAGCAATGAATTATTTATATACATTCCGAAATATGATGGTCTTTATTGATGGAATAAGTGTGAGGTTGGACGCCCCTGAACCGGTTTACCCCCCAGTGACATTTGCCACTGACTGGTCCAAGGCGGTATTTCCATCCTCCTCCTATCGTTTGTTTGTTATGTATTTGTGAGTATCTTTGTGTCTTTTATATGCATGTGCATTTGCTGTTCGGGCCATTGTTTGTTTTGTTTGCTGTGTTTCCTGCATGACTCATACACCTACTTTTTTATAATCTTAAACCATACGTCAAGGAAGATATATAACGATTGCTTACCGGGGAAACCAACTTTCTGCATTTTTCTCTTTTAGCGATCACCTACTTTCGGAACTTACCCTTTAGCGTAAATTATATTTTAAAAGAGTGTAATGTTCATGTGTCACTATGTTTATCATTCGTTAATATGAAATATTATATGCCAAGAAGGGGAATTTAATAAGATCTCAGCTTCCTTCTTAGAAACTATGTACATTTTTTCATGTTGTAAATTACAGAGGTAAAATAATAATCCTTAACCTGCAACTATTTGCATGCTATCGATCGATATAGGGGGGTACCTTTATTTACAATGTTTGTTTGGCTAGGGTGACTTTGAGATAAGTGTGAGGTTAGGACGTCCGTAAACCGGTTTAAACCCCCAGTGGTGATTTTGCTACTGACCGTGCCAAGGCGGTACTCTCTTTGTCACCCTTACTTTTGTTTGTCTTGTGTCTTTGTGATTGTACGGTACGTTTGTTCATGTTTGTTTCTGGTGCCTGTGTGTTTGTTGGTGTTTTCTGTGTTCTTTTCGTGTGTGTGTGTGTGTGTGTGTGTGTGTGTGTGTGTGTGTTTGTTTGTGATTGGTTGCTGTCTATCGATGGCTGTATATGTGTGTGTATTTATAAATGTGTGTGTGATTGGTTGCTATATATCGATGGTTGTATGTGTGTGTGTATGTGTATAAAGTGCTATATAAATTGCTTTTGTCGGTGGTTTGGTGATGGTGACGTTTTGTGTGTGTCTTTTCCTGCTTGACTTTACTACTTTTTCATTCATACTTATAAGGAAGAACGATGGTTTTTCGGACGCGAGTGCATGCATAATCATATAAGAAATAATGACGTCCTGAATATTATAGTAGCCGTCTGATCTGTGTCTACTATGTTTGACAATGATACGGGCTTAATGTTACGTATCTTATCGAGTGAAGAAGCCCAACAGATTTCAACACCACTCTCATAAAACTGCCTTCTTGAATACGTCTGCACTGTGGAAAATGGACGCGCCGATCCCGAGCCCTGAAACACTAAACTGGATGGACCGGCTTTGGAGACACAACGACACTGAAAGGTCTGCCTAACATACGGTGAAGGGAATATAAAGAAAATACAGACACAAAACAAAACCCCTCGTTATCAATCAATGGTTATCATTTAAAACATTTAAATGCTCTTTTTTATAGACCTAATAGTTGTCAAGTTATTGAGCGGACAAAGATGTGGCTAACGGACGGACAGACAAACGGACAAGTGGCATACCACTATACGACCGAAGTTGCATTCGGACTAAAATACATTTATAGATAATTCATTGATAAACAAGCAACATGGCTGAATTGATATACCCCGCCTAATACCTGCTGACGTCTGTATTTATTGAGTAGACAAATCAAAAGGGTTAACATTTTGGAAAAAAGGTCAGATGTATTGGTGTTCCAACGCCAATGTAACTGATACTTGCAGAACAAATGTTAAACCATTACTGAGAGTAGACTCAGAAAAGCATGGACGCACGAACAATTCCAAAACGGTATCCCTCCGTCTCCAGCAGAGGTTGATACAAACAACAAGGGCATGCTGTATTGCTATGCAAGACATGAGTCCCCCACCGGACTGAAAAAAACCCTCCACTCTCCCCACCCCACCCACCCATGGTGTGATTGACCATGGTATATACATGACCACCTGAATGGTATTAGTACCTACTTTCATACATTGGATCAGTAAATAAAAAGTTATTGTCCCGACAAGAAAATATGAAAAAGGGGAGTAACTCCAAAAATATTGATGCTAGAGTTATTGCCCTAGTGCATGACTCTACACCTCATCATGCTTGTTCCATATGAGAAGTTTCAAATCAATTGAACCAGTACATAAAGAGTTATTAACTGGACAAGAAAATATGAAAAGGGGAATAACTCCAAAAATATAGATGCTAGAGTTATGGCCCTTGTGCATGACATTACCCCTCATCATGCTTGTTCCATATGTGAAGTTTCAAATCAATTGAACCAGTAGATAAAGAGTTATTGTCCGGACAAAAAATATGAAAAGGGGGAATAACTCCAAAAATATTGATGCTAGAGTTATGGCCCTTGTGCATGACACTACTCCTGATCATGCTTCTTCAATGTGTGAAGTTATAATGAATTTGGTTTAACTTTGTAGGAGATATTGCCCGGACACGAAGCGTGACAGACGGACTGTCAAGAAAATATGAAAAAGGGGAAGAACTCCAAAAATATCGATGCTAGAGTTATGACCCTTGTGTATGACACTACCCCTCATCATGATTGTTCCATATATGACGTTTCAAATCAATTGAACCAGTTGATAAAGAGTTATTGTCCGGACAAAAAAATATGTCAAAGGGGAATAACTCCAAAAATATTGATGCTAGAGTTATGGCCCTTGTGCATGACACTAGCCCTCATCATGCTTTTCCAATGTTTGAAGTTATAATGTATTTGGCATAACTTTGTAGGAGATATGGCCCGGACACGACGCGTGACAGACGGACTGACAAGAAAATATGAAAAAGGGGAATAACTCCAAAAATATTGATGCTAGAGTTATAGCCCTTGTGCATGACACTAGCCCTCATCATGCTTCTTCAATGTGTGAAGTTATAATGAATTTGGCATAACTTTGTAGGAGATATGGCCCGGACACGAAGCGTGACAGACGGACGGACGGACAGACAGACGGACGGACAGACGGACGGACGGACGGACGGACGGAATCGAGCAAACCTATAGTCCCCCAACCGGTAACCGGTGGGGGACTAATAACCTAATTTACAAGTCTGCACGGGCAACGATAGTTACATCTTTTTCAGAGCTTCATTGCGTGTTTCCTCTAATCACTTGCCATCGTTTATGTAAATTGTATTTCGTCTGGTCTACCAATTTAACCAATTGAGTTTTACTAATACCTTAACCGTAGCCAATATATGTCGCAGTGCCGAAAACAAAACACAAGATGTGACACCATAACTTGCACAAAACGCACTTCTAGCCGCCATGATCCATTTATACGGTATTTATAGCAGCATAAAACATCAACAGTGTGTACAATGATTAAAGTAACTCTCAGATATGATCTTAATGAACATGTATATATCATATTACATGTATTTTTCGCATACATTTTGATAGTTGAAAATGGATTACAGATTAATATTGTTCACCATTTGATCTGTGTTTCATAGAGTTGATATATCGTTTGAAATCGGAGAAAAAAGAAGAAAATAGTCCATGTGTATAACCCATTGCACGGCAACGGTAATTAACTTTACGAGTATATTGAAAGCCAACTATGACACAACATATCTGAAAGAAATAGTGTACGGTACATGCATGGATTAGAAACATAGTACTTTTGACAATTATGAAGGCACTTATATACAATTCATTTGGTTTTAGGACACAGTTTGCAATACATGAGACAACGGGAAGCTTTCGATAGTAAATAGATAAATCAAAGTAATTTCCTCTGTTCATAGAAGAGGCAATATTTCAACCTTCAGCTAAGAAATGCGAAGAATACCAGCCACAAGTATTTGATATTAACAAAATATCAAAAACACATATATGAAAGAATTGTTTTCGAAAACGCAGATGTTGTTAATATTAGGATAACAACAGTATTGCAATGGATTAAACGCTTTGAAATTAAATAGTTTAATGATTACACTATAATGGTTTTATAATGCAAAATGTTTTAAACGTTGGAAAATAGTCCACCAGGGAGCGCTACACAAAAACAGGAACGGAATCCAAATATCATCAAACAGCAAACACCACAGTTTAAAGACAAAATGTGACGAAACACACAAGACAATATATCAATTACCATTTAAATAAAAGCATATCATAGGATGGAAGCAGGAGTAACGTCTGGGAACGGTGAGTAGCAAAAAGGACCATGGGGGTTATACTATGTTTGAGCGCACCAACCCCATGCTTATCACACCTTAACCTAAGTCAAACTGTAAAGTAAAATCCCCCTCCAGACAACGTCACAACATCAGTAACGATGGGAGTCGGACACAAAATATGCACGATCATTGGTACATGATCGCGATCGATCATCGCTTGAAATCACGATTACATGCTATTATGAAGAGATTATTTCAGTTTGGGTAAATACAAAATATGGGTTATATTCTTTGCAATCAATGTATATCGAGACCAGTGGTAAAGTGCATGTAAAACAAAAACATATTTACGTAAGTGATACAAATTGTATCCACCTTTCGCTAGTGTACTCAATGATTGAGGTGCAAACAGAGTAACTGTAGAAAAGTACTAAAGAGTACGACAGAAACTAGAATATCCGACGTCCGCCTTTCGTTTCCGGATTTAAGAGGTCGCCTTCATAGAGTACTGAACTTTTTTGTCGGTGTACATGCAAAGAAGATGGTAGCGTGATTGCCAACTGTAAAAAGGGATGACAACCAGAACCCTCGATACTTTGAACATTTAGTAATAACAAATAATGCCTGTTTGGCTGGTGGCTGCTTAGTGCAGAGTGAAAGTCATACAGAAACGAACTTCTTGTTTGAGTTTCACCCTGTATTAAGCTGTCACCTGTCTTACAAACCGATAATGAAACGTTCAGTGTTCGAATTATCGGAGTTTTACTGTAATCACTAACACATACCCTATGATATTACGTCTGCATGGTCGTCCATATAATATGATTGCATTGCTCCTATAAATACGATCTCTGATACTCACCCCAGTGTATCTTGCGATCGGTGTAAGCTGATTATTTGTGTTAGGCAGCGATTCCCGTGAATATTTTCCGAAAACAAAGAATCAATATATATATATATATGTACCATGTATATTGGTTCTTTGTCCACCCAGATTGGTGTAATAAATGATGACTTCGTTGAATACGGGAATGTTTTATCTACATACCTTATAAGAGGGTAAACTGTGAGAATTGAGTCATTGAAAACATTATCATTGGCTATGTTGCTGAATTTCCACCCGAACTATCTGGTTCGATCTGGTTCTGGTTCGATCTGGTTAAACGTGATATAGTTAGTATATGATGCAAAATAAGTTTTCCGAGCCTGTAAAAGTAAAATACCAACAGTCATACAGAGACCGCCACGCACAAACAGACACGACACAAAATATCATCAAACATGAAACAGCACACCTACAAGACAAAACGTGACGAAACGCACACAAAAATAAAACATTTACCATATAAAAGCGCCAAAGCAGACCATAGGGTGGAAACAGGGGTACTGCATTGAAACGGTCATTAGTTTAAAACAGGATTGCATATACCCAACATCACGCTATAAGTAATATCTTTGCTCTTCCTGGCCTGGTGTAGAAGCACAGTATCAACATCTTTAACTACATTGCAAAAACCCCGCAAAATTAATGCTTTATATTTTTAATATTCGAGTTGAACTCTAGGGATGTGTTTATTATAAAACTGCAGATTTCCCTCAGGTCACTTTGATTATTTGATATGCTAATATATCGAAATTGCCTAAACTATCTCATATTAAATAGCCACGATTTCACAGTATCGTGACTAGTGTTTATATACAACAAGTCCATAACAAAAAACCCTGCCCCAATCCGTTTACATTGTATCAGATTTGATTTATATTGTTCGATTTATCCTTCAAATATGTTGAACTGTAGTTCAGATTTAAAAGCAGACTTTCTTTAGTATATTCCAAGGATACCAATAGAGTGATAAACGTCTGAATAATAGCGATGGCATTATAATGCAGAATAATACCATTAGCCGGTAGATTCGTTTGCAATACTGTATACATAGGTTAAGAAATGTCTGAAATGCACGTTGCGTGTCTCTTGTACAACTTTCACGGCTGTGTCCAGCTGACTGCATGTAATATACATTATTGAGGTATAATATATCATACATTATTTAACTAACATGCGTTTACAAATCGAATCGAAATTAATATTTTACAATCATTATACAAGTACGATTGAGTAATTTTACTTTTATCTATGGTTGATCCAGTGAGGGTTTCATGTCTCCAGAAAAACGAAACATCAATACATATCCAAATTCGCAACAACTTGTCCCATTTGTACTACCTTTAATACGTCACATCAGCAAATGTTATCTACGATACTATGTTTACTATATTAATGTATTTTTATATATTACATAATGAAACAATGAAACACTAATATCCAAACCAATCATAAATGATCGATCAATTAAATGACATTTTGTAAAGAAAGCATCTTTATGGAAAATGTATTCAGTTGTTTTATTTCTAGCAACCACATTTGTCTCGAACTCATAGCATTAATAAGTTTATTTTATACGTGGAAACTACTATTGATGCAGTGCCTAATAAGATTAAAAAATAAGGTTGAAATAAAACATGACAAATTATCATTTATCTTCAAATGTAGGCTTCATGGAGGAATTTGGTCATGTAACGCTAGTACCCAAGTCATAAATATAAACCAGCATTAAACTGAAAACATTTTGTCCGTCGTTCGTATTCATTTATATGTACGATCTATATGTGTTTTGAAAAATAATTCCCACTTGTTTTTGTCACGTGTTGTAAGCAGGACGAGACTGCTCCATCGTCCCTCTATTTGGACGGTCATCTCATAGCGTTATTCGTCACATATGTTGTTAGCAGGTATTGCACTAAATTCTCAATATTTGCGGTTGTTGTAGATCAGTCTGACAAAGGATACGTTTATTTACACTGAAATATTGGTGTTTAATAATTTCCACACTTTTAGACAGGTGAGTGATTTATGCAGAAAGCTCGTCTGGGCATTTCACCTGATATTAAGCTGCCCATGTCTGAAAATACATTATATTATGTACTTTGAGTGTTCGAATAATCGGGTTTTACTGTATATTTGTTATTTGGAGCATACTCGTTTAGTAAATAAACTAAAATGCGGATGTACTTTATTCGCTTATTGTATAACTTAGGGAAAATTTCAAACTAACAGACTGATTTCAGAACTTATTAACTTTAATTATTATAAGCCTAGTTAAGCAGACTATTTGTTGCATTGCACATTAAATGCACACAATACTGAACAAAAATACGCGCATACTAATTACCTTATATTATTCAAATACACGAATGAACACGTCTGTTTTATGATAATGCGTAATTATTTCCCCTAGCTACTGAAATTGGCTTGGTAATTTAGATCCCGCGGGAACCGTATTGAAGGAAAGTATTTCACGTCAAGCTAATCTTACGAAATTGAACGTGGAAGCAATGATTTGGTTCACAATTAATGTGCGGGCTACTTGAAAGGAATTCGTGTTGGTACTTGAAATGAATGAGAGTAGATGTTCCAAATCTAACCTAAAGTAGTTGAATGTGTTCGTACGAATAATAAAGGGAAAATGAAATAAAAAAATATTCTGAAGTAATTGTACAGTAGCGTCTGTCTTAAGCGGCAATCAAAATGTAGGTTAATTAAGGGTATTTAAGGCAGGTAGTAGCTTAATAAAGGCCAACACTAATGCAGAAATGTTTCTGCATTACTTTTGCCCCGTATTAAGCGACCACCTGATTCGTACAGGTTCTACTGTAAAACTTTGATAAATTGTTTTTGTAGTTTTGTATTAAGGTTTGCTATCGATTTGTGTTTTGATTTGTAGATAAGATATATACATGTAATTATGTGTGTTACGTAATTAAATATTAAATCTACTGCATAGGTGATCCTCCAATAAACGATGTGTATTTCACACAGTATATGAAATGTACTTTATGATTGTAACGCAATGCATAATTCGAATCTAGATTTAGATTTTAATTTGGCTTGTACTTTCTCGTTTATGTCGTATCCTTTATTATTTTCTACATCTAATCTGTTTGCAAATCAGTCACTGAGTACACTAGCGATCGGCGGGTCTAGTTCGTCTCACTTAATTTTTTTTTATTTTACATGTACTTTACCACTGTATTTGCCATCGCAGTTGTTATAGATAAGTTTGAGAGGGGATATGTGTATTTACACTGTTTGTCTTTTAGGGCAGAGATGGAAAAAGTGTGAGGTTTGGCGCCCTAAACCGGTCTAAACCTCAGTGACATTGTCACTAACCTTACCAAGCCGGTACTTCTATCTCCCCCTTTTGTTTGTTTGCTATGTCTTTTACATACATTTATTGAATTCGTCGTAGTGCTGTTCGGGCAGCTGTGTGTTTTGTATGTGGTGTTTCCTGCATGACTCATACTTGTACTTATAACATGCACTGAATTAAGAATGCGCTTAACTCGAGTAAACCGTTTTATAAAAATCAAAATGTGAATTACTTGAATTAAATTCTACGGACGGCTAGAAACCATTGAATGCGTTACATATTTATACAGTCTATAATTGAATAACATCTGTATGAACCTTGTTACAACAAATAATACACGATGCCAAGTGTTTTCTGGTCTGACACATACCAAGTTATTGAGTCAAAGATACATCCTGAACGTATCATGTTAAGCCCTATAAATTAAGGTCAAACATTAAACAGCACACTGTAAATCCATTAGTTGAATTACATTTAGTCTGACTCAACTTAAACGTATTATTAACAATATGTTTTATTAATCCTGACACGGTTGCTTTGAATGAAAAAGTAGTAAAGTCAAGCAGGAAAAGCCACACACAAAACGCCACCATCACCAAAACACCGACAGAAAACAATTTTCGTGTGTTTGCGTGTGTTTGGTTGTGCGTGTGTGTGACATGCTGTCTTTTGATGTGTTGATAGTGATTGTGTCTTGTATGTGACTTTCTACTGTATGTGTGTATATGAGTATAAATTGCTATGCTTTCTGTAGGTGGTTTGGTGATGGTGGCGTTTTGTGTGTGGCTTTTCCTGCTTGACTGTACTACTTTTTCATTTATAAGCAATTTATACACATTCAAAAACACACACATACAGTGTATACACAACCAAACACCCAAACACACGCACACATACGACATGAACACAGAAAACACCAACAAACACACAAGAATCAGAGACACACATGAACAAAAGCACAAGCACAAAGACACATGATAAACAAAAGTAAGGGTGACAAAGAGAGTACCGCCTTGGCACGGTCAGTAGCAAAATCACCACTGGGAGGTTTATACCGCTTTACAGACGTCCTAACCTAACACTTATCTCAAAGTCATCATAGCTTAACAGATAGTGTAAATAAAGGTATCCCCGCCGGACTTTTCCACAACCACAACATAGAAGACGGTAAACACATGACAATATGTAAACCATAGCATAACAACTGTAAAAATTCTGTCAAATATGTAATCAATTGAAGACAGAGCAACTGCAGGGAAGCCGTTAAGGGCACGACAGGGAAAAAGTAATACATGAGTCGGGTAAGCTCATCCCGTTACTGAGATGAAGAGTAGGCCTATACGTTCAAAGAGTATTACTCTCGGCATGTCATCGCGCAAGCAAAGAGGAAAGCGTAGTCTAATATCGACTGATAATGTGCAAGGCTTCTTCACAGACAAACGATGGCCGAAAATTCCACTTCATGGAAATTCCAGGCACTACTTTGAAACATATTAGAGTGTAAGCATTATTTCGCTATTTTTCAACTAATAGATACCATTGTATACTCTATATAAACGACGTATGAGAAAAGTGTATAATGAAAACAACTCATATATTGTTGTACACGCGTAATCAATGTTAATCTCGTTTCTACCAACAAGGTGGATTAGATTAAATGTGAAGTTACAGTAACTGAGCACTTTATCATTTTTATATTTAAGTGCAATGTTCCATATACATATGCAAATTCGGGGTTATATAGAATTCCTATTTATGTACAATAATATAGGTAATAGTATACAACCATACATTATAAATCGTTAACATCGTTCAGAATTTCCCCAAACATGTCTTTAACGCTTACAATGTCAAATTTCCGAATGGACTATTCAAAAACTGAAATAGGACATGCTTAAGGTGAATATTTAGGGATGTTACTACAGACAAGTGTAATATCACACTATCACACTCAGTGCAGACCCTGATGAGAGGGTCCCTCTAGGAGCTCTCTCATCTGGGTCTTCAATGTTTGCAAATGACATAAGTGACTCGTTTCACGCATTGCAACTCAGTATATGCGCCAAAATATGAAAACTGCTTTGATTGCGCTCTGATGTTTTGTTTGCTCTGATGTTTTGCATAGTTTTAAGAGGAAAACACTTCATAAAATTTCCGAAACGTGACACAACTGTGCATGAAGGAGGTGTAAATAGATTGGTGTGCTTTGTATGTGATTCTATTTTGTTATTTGACAGAAAGAAAGTGAAATTAATAAATTAATTTTGTGCAATATTGAATTTCTAAGTTCAAATGTGTGTGCCTCAGGCATCAGGACATACAGGTGAAAATAAGATGCGGATTAGTGCTCCACAGCTCCATTACTCCAGGTGTTATCTTTTTATTGTAGGACAATTATCGCCCATTTTAAAACCCGACCACCTATTATTGTCTAGATTGAAACAGTTAGGACTGTCAGACTTTGGGCAATTTGGCCTAACTATATTTAGAGGCTCTAGAGGGGGCAACTCAAAAAGCAAAGCGTATTTTGGATGTAAATAAAGGTGTTCACTTAAACAAATTAAGGAAAAGACCCCAGTCAATTCCAATTGTTTCTGAAAACCGTCAAACCAACAGGAAAGTTTGATCTGCTTGAAAAAGTTTCCCCAGATAAGCTCATTGTTTCAAAACCTCACCAAGACACAAGTAAGTTCTCAGCAGTGCTCGTTTGTTACTCTTGTACATGTAAAACGTTAAACTCCGATGCCAGTCAGAATTCAGGATTTTGTAACAGTATGCTGTACAAACCCTATACCAGTCAGAAACAAAGCTATTTCTATTTGCGACTATATCGTTTCAAATGATTTGATGTGGTAGCCGTTACAGAAATCTGGTTCGGTAGTTCTGTAAACAAATCATGATTAAGCGAACTGGTCCCCACCCATTACAAAATCGAACATGTCCCTCGCTGCAATGGCCACCGTGGAGGCGGGATAGCAGCCATACATAAGGCTTCAATAGGACTTCGCCTCCATACATCAACAAGATATACTGATTTCTCAAACTTTGAGTACATGGACTGCACTTTAAATATCCAAAATTTCACTCTGCGCCTAGAAGTCGTTTACAGACAACCACCATCGCGGGGAAATGGTCTAATAACTGGAGATTTTCTTGACAATAAATGGGCACTTATTTTATGAATGGCCACTTATCTTATCTATATTTGCGACCACCAGCAGAACAGTCATCATTGTAGGGGACTTGATCATTCATCTTGACATTCCAAACACAACTAATTTTATTAGTACACTAGAATCATTTCGATTGCAACAGTATGTAAATGAAGCCACACATATTGGCGGACATTTGTTATTACAAGAGACGGTGATGATTGTGTGTCAAATATTGAAGTCACCGACTCAGGGCTATCTGACAGTAGTGGTAGAATTTCGCGTGATCATTATTCTGTAACATTCGAAGCAAAGGCGGCAAACCTCCTACAGTGAGAAACACTGTTTCATTTTGAAAACCTAGGGCAATTAATGTCGACTCATTCAAAAGAGATCTCAACTCAGAATCCATCAAAGCAAATATGCAAATGACACATGTTGATGAGCTGGTTAACACATATATACACAAGCACTGGCCACTGGCAAATAAACATGCACCATTGTGAACTAAAACCATAACTCACAGACCATCTTGTCGGTATGATACAAGGAACTTCACGATGATAAACATGTACGACGCAAGTTAGAACGGAACTGGAAAAAATCCAGACTCACAATAGACCATGAGCTGTACAAAAAACAGTGCACCAAAGTGTAAAACCTGCTTGCAAAGTCAAACGTCGATTTCTACACAGAGGAAGTAGAATATTACCAAAGGGACTCAAAGAGTCTTTTCAAAGTAACTAAGCATCTGCTTGGTGCTACTAGAATCGTCACATTGCCTGAAACGGTATCTTCAAAACAACTCGCGCAAGACTTCTGCGATTTTTTCATTGCCAAAGTAAACTGGATACGGGAAATATTGCCTCTGACTCTATATCTAATGATACTTCAGTTACTACTGGAATGCAGCATTCAACGAACTCTTTGAATAGTTTTGATTCAGCTACATCAGAAGAAGTAGAAGAAATCATTCATGCATGCAGCTCCAAAACTGTGGTATGCTCTACCGTCAGGCATCAGAGATTTGTACTAGGATATTACTACGACAATTAAGGAAACGTAGCTAATAATTACCGATTATGATGACTGTTGCCTTGGCCACAGTGTCGATCCTGCCATTCTGACTGCCAGGACATTTTCGAATCTCTCCTCCATTCAAACATTTGCTACTTGCAAAATATTAGTTGAGGAATATCCTGTCAGTGATTTAGTTTGGCACTGTTTGTAAATGTTCGATGTCTGTCTCGCACTGTGCTTGGTGAGGGATCTTGATTGTAGGGATAGCCCTTAATCTCTTTGAAACCACATGGAATGTAGTTCGCATTGTGTGTCTCGTTCAGTGTCAATTGATATGATATTACGGTACTCCTTCGCCAATTTTGCATATTGGGTGTATATATGGGTGGTTTGTTTGTAATTTTTGTATTGAATTGTGTAGTTTATATGCATCAGCTACAAAATTGACTTAATATGTTAACCCATTGTCTTACATATTTAAGGCAATATTTTATGTTTAATGCTGCATGTCATACATCAACCAAATCCAGGTGGTTCTGGGTCATACCTATATGACGTACTGACACTGTACATATAATGTTACATTTGAGGTTTGGTGACATGAGTGGACTGAAACAATATGAGTCTATTTCCCTTGATTTATTGATATATAAACTTACAGAAAAGGATGATTTTGTGCAGTCGGCTGAGCGGTCATTCGGACTGAAAGTAGACTATAACTATGTACTTTACTTTTTTATCTATGATTCTTAAATTAATTCCTATTTTACTATTCTTATCGATATTTCTATCTTAAATTTCATTTGTTTTAAATATTCGTTACGCATTATATATACTCAGTTTTGTACATGCAATTTATTCACGTGAATCGATTCTGTTTGAAAAGAGAGCGCTATATAAATGTGGTATGATAATAACTAATAGTTGTAAGGGTTGGGAAAATTGGTGTTATACAGTCTATCTCTGCCTGACATGCTCTGCCTGGCATGCTCAATATAAATAGCAAAATACAAATACTACTCTAACAAAAGTACAAAAATGAGTCATGCAGGAAATACCACATACAGAACAAACACTCGCCCGAACAGCAACACAAGGAAACAGCAAATGTATACGTATCGGAACTGCCGCAGCTAGACACATAGTTTCAAAAGGGGTTCATTCAAATTTACTATTAAGAGACAGAAATCTTAGTTGTTTCAAAGTGTACCATTCTATTCAAATTGCATTCACATAGAATATGTTATAACTGTAACCAATGTATGTCCATCGCCTGGTTTCGCCCATGTCAGAATATACCCAATTTTTTATTACGTATTTATATCATTTGTGTACATTTTCCCATTACTTACATCGGGCACATGTCCATATATATCTATTACAAGTAGTAATGTTGCATCTTAACCAATTTCCTAAGGTAAGATTGAAATAAGAAGTTTTACTTTTATAAGCTCATCATCAAACACATTCAGTAGGTTTCATATTAAAAATGAGTCAGTGAGCCAATAAATGATCTTTCTTTTGCTGACGTGTTCACTGCAACATTTGAATGATTTCAATTTTCCTCGGGCAGAGACCCTTTTCATGCCTCATATAACAAGTTGTTAAGCGTGTCCTGCTGGGCTTAATGATATTTGTAATGAGCTTCCTTTCTGATATAAATTGCTTCCATAGTGGTTCCACCGACATGCTGTATCGATTGAATCGCGTTATGCCTATACGCAGGAACCAGGCATTATATAAACTAATGTCATAAATAATCTAAATTCATAATTTCTGTATCATATCTGTAACAATTACCTTAATTGATATATCATTAAATACTATCGTCATCATTCTGTACACGCCATAGCTGACATGTATTGTCGTAGAAGTGGCATAATTCATATGGTAGTTATAAGTACTTTTGACCACCAATGTTCTCGTTGACAAAATCTAACTGTGTTGTTGAAGATCATTATCATACATTTTGTAATTACATTGTACGAGGTAACCAATATCATTCTTTTCTGGATACCACCTTAATCTATATATATCCTCATATTCAATCAATACCATATTGTGGTGTAGCACCTATTGTGTCACTCTTCCGAGAAGTTCCAGGCATTGGAAACACTACAGTCACTATCGATGTTTAAATCCCTTTGTCGACTGTGTCACTACACAGGTGTGTTTGGGTTTCAATTTAAATGTTTTGTCCTATTCAACTCTGCCTGAATACTGTCTTTGTAGATCTTGCCATATGATAGTTTCTTTCTGTGTGCTGTTCTGAATAAAATTCGTAATTAAAACATAATTTATTTTACAATTTAACTCTAGCATCCAGTCTATAACATTTCATTACGTGTTGCATTGATACATGCAACAGTAAAATTTGGCATCGCTGGCGTATAGCTTGAAACAAGTTTAAAGCATGAAAACATGAAATAGAACACAGTATGCATGAAGTAAACAACAAACAAGTGTATGAGCCCGAAAGAATACGTAACCACAACTCATTACGTCATGAATACGTTCTCCATTTTATAGAGTTGGACGATGTTTCCAGTATAGTTCGAAATACTGAAATTGTATTTATATGAACCCTTGACAGAATGCCCCATATGTCTCCACACACATTCTATGTCGATCTACTCACTTCCGAAAGATTGCGCGTTACTCGTCTTTAGGTATGTTTTACACACTGGTCGACTGCACTTCTATACCATAGCGGGAGTCGAATCGGCGTCCTGTAAGCATATTCGCTGGTCGTGAAAATAACCAAATCTCACGCGGAGACAAGTCTTGGTCGTATGGAGGAAGTTATATATTCTTTCAAACACTCGTGCAAAGTGGCAGATGTATATGCCGATGCGTTATGGTGCAATAACGTGATGATGCGGACGTCGGTTTGTGGTCTTCGTTTTAATACAAATCTTGAGTCAGTACGTTTCTCTATAAAACGTCCCAGTCACACAGTTGGGAAATAAATAACAAGACATTTTAAATCAAAGAAATTCGCATATAGCATATTGTTTCCAAAGAATATTCCAAAAAGGCAATTGATATAATACATGAATACTTCAATAGCTCTGATCTAATATTTCGACCACTAAAGGCCTTTTTTCAAAGATTATCATGTCAAAATACACGTCACATATTTATTACATGCATTCAGCCATAAAATCAAAGATAATGGTTGGTGTTGGCTGCGTTTTGTGTGCGACATTTCCTGCTTGACTTTATTACTTTTTCATGAAAGTCTTCCTTCTGCGGGCCATTATAGGTTTTTCACTCTCAGATGCAATCCAAACGTTATTTCTTGACTTAGACTTTGGTTCAAGATGGTGCATCCAGAATCCATTACCTGTAACTATTTCTTCTGAACGGCGTGAATCTCATTTGTCATTTCTCATACGGTCATTTGTGATGCCAGTCTAACCCTAATTTGCTTCTGCTATTCGATTAGCAAAATCGTTCACGCAATATCTTAAAAATACTTGAATTAATGCCAGTTATGTCTGTTATCTCTTGGATTGTATGCTGTGTATCTTCTTTAATTAATTGTTTCACGACGGCAACATTCTTCTCCGTCACAACAGATACAAACCCACCTCCCCTAGTGTCATTTTAACTGACTCCCGACCTTATATTAAATGGTGCACTAATTTACAAATTGCACTTAACTTGAAAACATCGTTTCTGTAATCCTTCTACAAAATATTGGTATCCTTGTCACCACGCATACGGGAAATCATATTTTAATCTACACCATGTTTAACTATGACTGTTTGGAACCTGATCTCGACCCATTTTCACATTTCAACTGTACTAATTTCAAGCAAATGTGATGTGCACTGACATGTTAAGTGTAATGAATCAATCCTATAGTTTGTATATATGTAATATGAGAAGCCCACTTCCATGGCAAATAACAAAATAGGATTCGCAATCCAATGCTGTATGCTGATCATCCGTCGTCTGATAAGGTCCGCGATATGCAGATATGACTGTGAACTCGCCCCGATAACCATGAACCTGTCATCGCGTTTGGATTATAACTTTTTTTCCAGTGGTGTGTGTGTATGCGTGTGCGTGTGCGTGTGTACGTGTGCGTGTGTATGTGTGACATGCTATCGATCGATGTTTTAATTGTGGTTGCGTCTTGTATGTGGTTTTGCCTGCTTGACTTTACTACCTTTTCATTTACTGCATCGTGAATGTCAGAGATAGCGTAATATAGTGGGAAATAAGCCAAGCAGAACGTTTGGAATAACTTACTTTGTATACCCCATCGATGTCAAGAATGGATCCCATCGCATTGGCAACTCAGGGTCAATTTAGAAATGCCACGGCATTTGCGATGTGGAGAGAACACTTCACAGTTATGTACGTTTACAAAGGGCTATATCGGTACGGTTTGTAAATCCATTATCGATTAGCAAAAAGTAAGGTTTTCAGAGTCGCAATCCATCTTAATCACAGACGGACATAGCCCAAACTATGGCTTTTGATGATGCTGAAAATGATGATAACGACAAAGGATGTTCGATACTAGGGAAACTGCATAGGGCCAAACATATAGTGAAAGCATCTATAGTGGTACTTTGAACTAATTAGATTTAAATTAAATTTAAACTTATAGATAACATAGTATACATAATATATATGATAGTTAGGAAAGATGTATTATGAAAATTGTTTAATATTGTATGTACGTATTCAACCTTGAACTCGTTTCTATATACACTGTGGCTTAGATTAGATATGAATATATATCTATAGAATAAATTTAAAAGTGTAATGTCCCATATAGATGTTCAACATGCGAGGTTATAGGAAAATGTCATTTATGTTGTAATACTTTTAAACTATAAAATTGTTGTTCATTACTTAAAAATCCTGAATGCCGTTCAGAATATTATTAAATGGGTTATAATATTATATAATACATATATTTCTGATATGCCCCATCTCCGTCCCAATCGACTAGAAATTATAAATAATGCTTTTGTAAAAGAACAGTATGTGTAAGCATACGTTCAGTTTTATAATTGTACTGCTTCTGTTATAGAAACAGTTTCAACACGATTAATTCGAACCACTTTGAGGAAACAAAACTAATTCAAAAAGGACCTACCCGAATGGAATTATTTGTACTACTATATTCTATTTAATGTTTGGCTTTTACGAATAGTAAACCCTAAATTCAGAATATACGCAATTCGTATTACAGTTCCATATTATTTCCATATTTTTTCGCACGGCTAACTGTTGCTTCTTTGCAAATGTCTTTCAGTAACTACGACTTTGAACTCATCCATGCAGACATATTACTTCCATGACTTCATCAACCAAAATAATGAGTAGGGTTGATTTCGGAAATGACTCAGCACGCCAACAATGTATCCTTTCTTTGTTGGCACGTTTGCTGCAGCATATGAATAATTTCAATTTTCCTCGGACACTGTCGAAGCGGTTTTACACGCCTCATATAACACGTTGTTAAGCATGTCCAGCTGGGCTTAATGGCGTTTCTCATATCAATTGCTTCCATATTGGTTCAGCCGACATGCTGTATTGATTTTATCACGTTATGCATGTACGCAAAATCTAAAAACTATTGAAAGAAATATACTGAAATTATAATCTGTTTAACTCAACATTATGTATTTTTAATATCCGACAATATACGTATGTGCGTCACAAATCCATTCTATAATGTCGAGGTTTATATAATGACAGATAATAGAAATTTAAAAAACGGTCATACAATGCAATATCGCTCATCCGAACTGAAATGAGGACGTTTTAGACTGGTTAATGCAGAGTGTTACCTGCATAATACAAGGCATAACAACATGAAATATTCCATAAAATAGAACAGAACATAATTGATATAAACAACATACACAACGCAACCACTAATAACAGCCAGTGTAAATAAAGTAAATTACACCGTGAAAATACCAAATGAAAATGTTCATGACATTTGACCATACATCACATGTCAATACACTAGGTAATTTCTCATTTATGTCATAGGTTGTTTGTCACCGCTGACAAAACAGGGATAGTGGAACCTAGATATTTGGAACCTAATCGGCCATACAAATGTCTCCGATATAGCGGCAATTTGAGTCAGTTTTTTCTAGCTTGATAAGACAGCTAAATGCATGTCAAATGTATTGCTGAAATCTCGCTACCTGCATCAAGCTGTTGCATATCGTTATATATATGTGCAGTCGTGAAGTTTATGAATAATGCTGCAGTACACATTTTGAAATGGACCGAATATTTGAATTGATCTTGTATCGAAATATAAATATGAGCCATGCAGGAAACAACACATAATGAACTTACAAGTTCGAGTTATCCGAGTTCGTGATATCGGGGTTCCATTGTATAACATAGTTTGTATATTGTGGGATTAAAGTATAATTTCAAGTAATTTGTGTGACCCTGCTTTGTCAGCAAAATAACCAGAATTAACAAAATAACTACTTGAAAACAATTTGGAAAATAACACAACCGTAATTCAATTTGTATTGAAAAGTATGCCACTAAAAGATGATTCAGCAATTGCGATTTGACAAATAAACTTAGTCATGATATAGCATTTTGAACACTTAAATGCCAATATGACATTCAACATAATATGTACCGCTAGTATCCCAATTATGTATGGCGTCAATTACAACTTAAAAGAAAAAATATCTTGAAATCTGATGGATTCCGTAGACTACGCGTTTGAAGAATGTTATGTGTTGACTAGCCCTCGGATGATTACAGTTGGTTATTGTGTGTACACCGCGAGCGGATAGTTTACACTGTTCTTGCTAAAACTGAGGCAAATATAATTACCCAATGTTCTGAGATAATATAATACTAAACCTTCTCCATGCCGCTCATACAGAAGGACATTTCAAACATAGCTGGCATTTTAGACCATAAAAGTGACCCTAAAATATGTTTTATATCTTAACACAGAAAACAACCAAACATTGTATATTTATAATTTAAAGATAAACTGTATTAAGGTAAACACTTACACACAAAAATATAACATTACATATGCACCAGATGTCGCAAACTTTAAACAAAATAAGTAGGTGGTTAATTGTTTGAGGTTATTTTATTTTGGCTCTAGACTACGACAATCCTTACCCCACAACTGTGAAAAAATAATGTTAGTCGGTGTCTTATCCGGATACATTCGGTTTGTAAACGCGAGTTGGGTTGCGAATAGCGGTATAAGGGTTTAATGCATATCATGTTAAGCAAGTGATCACAACATTGTACAATATACTTAAGTCTATAGTACAGGGTCGAACTGCCTAAGGGAAACTAACAATGTTTAGTTATACAAACATACCACGACTCAAATCGTAACGTTTTCATGTATGAGCGTTGAGAAATATATTCTGAAAGTTGGAAGTAATACTCGCCCTGCATAATTTCTTTTTCTTTAATCCAGATCATATACGTTCTATTCAAGAAGGTAAATGTGAATGCATTAATACTGTCAAAACCAATAATTGCCTTGAAAATAAGTATATGTACTGCTTTTTGTTGACTAGGTGTACCGCGTGTACTGTTTGCTTTAGGTATGTCAACATACTTCTTTTAAAAAATAATCAAAGTATCTTTCTTCCAGTATAAAATGTATCGAACTTTTATTCTCTGAATCATTTCCTTGTCCCGTCAGTTTCGTAATGTAACATTTGTCAGTAAGTTGTTGATCTAACAGTGCCAACACTAACACGAGAGAGGCCTTTCTTTGGACTACACTGTTTACCTATGGCTTTGTAAATGGGTACCAGATGCAAAAAGCGACAGTTAAGTAATTCATGCTTTAATGTTTTACACTTTATACAAACGTTCGAATCATTCGACGGCGAAGTTAATAAGAACGTCTGCCTTTCTTTCTAAACTACTACTGGGCCTTGGATAATCGGTCATCTCACATCGACCCAACATGTCTGTAGACTGGAGTAACTGTCCGGATTTAATGCATCAATTAATACGGAGACACAAGAAAACTAATCTGTAAGTACAGTCCTTTTTCTGGTGAAAACTTTATACAATTATACACTTAATTTATATATCATTCTGGTATGACAACAAGAAACGGAACACCAAAAGAGTGTTGCATATTTGCATGTTAAAATGTGGTATATAGTTAGTCCTCGCTAATAAAAGTGACAACATTCTAGGCCTGTGGTGGCTGAACTACATGCCAAAAGTTCCATTAGTAGCCTTTTAAATAAATTGCACCCTCTACTGAGCTGTATTTGCCTCATTTGAGTGTCCAATGTAGCTAGATGTTACCGTATTTATTTGCTTTATAGGTAAAGGTATTTAATTCGGAATCCGGTAACATCATGCCATTCGTGTTTTTGTAGCTCTTGCCTAAAGTATCGATAAAGCAAACGTCATTATCGACAAGAAAATTGTATGAACGCTTAGATGATTAGTGTATGGATTTGATGACCATCCTGTATTTGCTAAATCCAGTTGGGGAGCATATGGGTTTTGAAAAACTAAATACTTATTATAGCACGTTAAAATTATTTACTGATGGAACTAGACTTTTGAGAGTATAAAATCCCATCAATGTGTCCCACAACATATCATAGTAGCATATACAGCATAAATTAACATTGCACTCGTAATCATAAATCAATAATTACTAATCGAATGATCTGACATATGAGATGTGTTTAATATCGTAATGGTGTACACATATGCCCATACTGTACTATTATTATAATATTTGCTCGCCTCTTGAGTATAGTGTGTCTATGTTCAAAAGTGGATATATAGTCAATTAATGTACAAACATGCGTTTAATCATTTGTGTATTCTAACACTAAAACATCATGTGTTCAAGTCATTATACAAATTCAATTAACGTATTATATCTAAGCTTCTTCCATGCATTAAGAGGAACAATGATAAACTAAACTGTCACGAAGAATGCGTCCCTATAATGTGTTTGTTGTTTCTGACAAAACGGCAAAGTAGTTGCGATGTGGTATTCATCATTAACACAAAATTTGTGTTAAGATGTTGTGCGCACCGTTTGCCTTAGTTCCTAATGCACGTAAGCATGACTGCAGAGTGAAAACAGAATTCTGAACTACAAAGACGGGATATTTAAAGTGTCTTAAAGCTTCCTAGATAGTGGGATATAGAAAAAAGGTAATCGTCACACATAAAACTATGTATAGACAAATCATTAGTCATTGATCCTTTCAATCATGTTTAAGGAAATAAAGGACAGAGCAGTCAAGGGCAACTGAATAAATTGGATATCATACATACGTTGTTGAGATTGGATCATATTTGTACCCAGTATCCTTTAACAAGGACTTTAATAAGTATCCGGCGGGGATACCTTTATTTACACTATTTGTAAAGCTAGGGTGACTTTGAGAGAAGTGTGAGGTTAGGACGTCCGTAAACCGGTTTAAACCCCCAGTGGTGTTTTTGCTACTGACCGTGCCAAGGCGGTACTCTCTTTGTCACCCTTCCTTTTGTTTGCCGTGCGTCTTTGTGCTTGTGGTTTTGTTCATGTGTGGAATGTTTGTCTCTGGTTCTTGTGTGTCTGTTGGTGTTTTCTGTGTTCATCTCGTGTGTGTGTGTGCGTTTGGGTGTGTGGTTGTGTGTGTATGTGTGTCATGCTGTCTATCGGTGTTTTGGTGGTGGTTGCGTCTTGTATCTGGCTTTGCCTGCTTTACTTTACTACTTTTCCATTTGACAAATAGTATAAACTCAGATCAGAGGAGCCCTTGACCAAAGCTTATACCAGCATATATTGTGTGTGTCGTGCCCCTGAGCATGAAAATTGGATGGGTTCCAAAATAATATCTAGATGAGTTTTCCGTAACCCTTTTCTCCATAAATACGCCTTTCTACGCATTTGCAAACATAGTAGACCCAGATCATACGGCTCCCACGGAGTATAGCCTGTTTGCTTACGAAATAATATAGATATGAGTCTACAGTTTATGACATTGCCAAAGTTTCCTGTGTTTATGTACCATTGAATAAAACATAATCGAATAAATATTCACAATATGTCTTACATGAATATTCATACAGTAAAGAGTTCTGTAATATGGGAATAGAAGGAAGTATAAATAAAGTGTTAACAAAACGTATCGTCTTGATATGCGTCCCGTTGTCTTGTGGCTGTGACGTTTCTTGTTTGGCGGCGTTTAGTGCGTTGTCTTTTCGTATGTGGCTCTCCCTGTTTGACTGTGTGTTTTAATATTTAGAGGGGTTTTACTGTACTCTATTAGTTATTAATTAGTAATGTGCATCTGGATCGTTTTTAACTTAAATGGTATCGATTCGATTTGCTCCGAAAATGTTCAAAGTGGTTAAAGTATTTCTGTGAAATATATATCGGTATGCCAAACGGTTCATTAAATTAATTTTCAAATGTTCCGTCATATTGCATAATTACAAGGATGGTTCATAAAAAAACTGACGGCGTTATCTAAGACGTGTTTTAATGGAATCTGTATCATCTGGTAAGTATGATTTGAGCATTCCTTCTAATGATTTATCTAGTGACATGTTTAATTCCAGTATATACTTGTTAAGCTCCTTGAGGTACAACTCAAGTAAAATATCAAGGACAATGTCAATACCTCTAGTTTCAGACTACAACAACTTGTAAATAGAGACGACGTTACTTTTATCGCAACTCCTGTCAACAGATACCACCATTGTGTGTTTTCAAACATTAATAAGGTTATTGATATGACATATTCCTATACTCTTGTATCGAATATTGCTTCTTAGGGACGTGTGAGTAATGTTGCACTTTCAATTATTACTCATGAACAGATTCAATAAAACTGCAAAGTCTGCAATTTTCTCTTTTTCCATTGCTACTCTTGCCGTCGAAGGATCTCCTACTATTAGAATATATTTTAAGGTACTTTCAAACTTTGAAGTTATTTAACCAAATGCAAGATACATATAAGATGGGATTTCATATGCAACCATTATATAAAATTACAAACGGTCTCTAAGTTTCCGAGAATCTACATTAATATTTTTGTGACAAAGACACCCTAAGAAAATTCAAATACTACATATACAGCACTTAAATTGGAGTATGTAAACATTTTCAATGGGACTACACAAATGAAGATAATTTGAATGAAATGTAATCATCCATGCAGTACACATCCCTACTTCAATATTGAATGTTGTAGACTTCCTGTCTACAAGTATTGGTTTGATCACACATGAATTCGCAATTCAAAACAGTAAATATAGAAAGAGAGCTGGCGTCTATGCGAAAACCCCACTTATCGACACTCTTCAACAAAGGTACACAATAAACAACTTGAACGAATACTTCAACAAGCGCTTCACTATTTCAAATACCGATTCATTGTTGACACTATTCAACATGATTTGAAAGGCGTATATTTACTAACTTTTGGTGAAAATCTAAAGCAATACACGAATTTAAGAACACTGTATAGACAACTATATTTATACTAAAATACACGTGAACAACATGCACGTCATGTTAATACATTCAGAATTGTTAAGATAATGCACGTAAAGTACAATAACTCTTAATATTTTGAATAATTAAAACTGTCTCCTCTGTTTCTGAATATTAAATAAACAAAAAGTGGTAACAAAATTTGTCACTAACGAAATTGATTGTATGACAAACAGTGCAGACGCTCATCAAACAGTATATACCCAGATAAAATGGTTCATAATGGATCAAACGCATCCATTATGAACCATTTTATCTGGGTATATACTGTTTGCAAAGGTCTTATATACACCAATGCACATTGAGGGTTACATTTACAATGGTACCTTTTCCCGAAACATATAAACATTCAATAAATATGTTATGGTGGTCAAGTCATAGCTAGATATTGTTAGTTATATGTTTTCTTCAAGAGTTATTAGAACGTGATTGTACAGTAAACCCTCTCTATAACGGCCACTGAATTACATCAAGTATTTTGTGATAAAAGCAGGTGGCTGCTTAAAGCAAGGTAAAGGTAAACCTTGCTTTAAGCAACTACCTGCCCTAAATATCAACTAATTAACGCAATTGAGTAGCCGTTATAGAGAGTTTGTACTGTTACACCCGGATATCAATTGTCAAGTATCCCGAATTGAAACGGTATGAATATCTCATTATATTTGGAAGTTATCCCAATATTCAGAGACCTAAACGATTTTCCCCCTCTTTGCATAAATCATTTAATGGACGCGTGAGAAGAACGTGATGAACGTTTGCTGTACTACAGTCTATATTTAATATGTTTATGTAGACATGTACCATGTTACATGGTTACAAGTGTTCGCCAAGAACGTGACTATTTTCTATATATAATAGGTTGTGTATACGGGCCAATAACTACTATTGAATACCATATACTACTCGTTATAGCACGGCTAAAACAATTTTCTCAACAACTGCAGAAAACTGTTTCAAACTGTTTACGAAGTATAAAGATATATTATACATGTATAATGATTTCGATAAACACTCGACATGTTTGTTCTTATGTTAATACTGGTGATTGATTGTCATATTACCTTTTTACTCGTATATAGTTTACCAGACAAACAAAAGCATCGACACTGTATGACATAATTCTACGGTAACTCTTGGACATAAACGTAAATAACCTATATAACGTTTTACCTGTCAGATGATTGGTAGTTTAGTAACATTGTCAATGTCTCGACGGATCCTATTGTCTACATAGCATGGAATGATTCAATTGAAAACTCCCCATTTAATTGAATTGTCACCGACGACAGACATGGAACTGTTTAAGATATTTTAATTCCATTTGGACACTTTAATCTGTTTTACAACGAACCTTATCTGACAGAGACTAAACACTATTTCTACAAAAAAATACTTCAAAATAAATAGAAAGAGGAACTAGTTATAACTGAAAGGAAAATGAATTCTTGGAGGAAATGTTATTCAGTCGTGTTTAAAGTGTTCTGAGAATGCAAATAACAGTGCTTTTTGTGGCACACGTTAACCATTTATTCGAAAATTCGATAAAGTGTACTTATATTATATGTTGAATCGCATAGATGAGGATTCGAACTAATCAATACCCTATTGCGCCAAAGTTTGTTGAATATAAATAACCCCTACAAGCACCGTGTCACAGCAAATGAAGAGATACACAACGCACATATATATACCATATACATATTCGTCTGTTCAAAATCATGACAGGTGCACGATACAAACATAAACATTGGGTGAAGACAGGAGTGCCGCTGGATACGTTCGGTGTGTATTGTATCAATGATTATCGATCTAACGATGAACTATAGTGCAACCCCTGCTATTCTTACATAATATGAAACCCTTACATAGTTAGGAATTCGAGGTGTAACAAGAGAGTCGTCACGGGTGACAAATGCCCCCAAAGTGTTTGACACCGAAATGCATTTTGGCGGAAAAACAATACAATGTAATGCAGGTGTAACATGAAATTTTTATGCTGTTAAAAATGACACAGGAGTCAGTTCTTAACATCAGAAACAGAACCTTTGACGATTATGATAGCTAAGAAAAGAGCCAAGGGTCAAAACTTAGTTAAAAAGGACCCTAAGTCATTCTCAACGTTAAACAGGACCCTGGGTTTATTGTCAACGTTTAAGGTATAGGAGATATGCTCTGGACAAGCTTTTTGTATCTGGCAAGGTATAGGAGATATGCTCCGGACTGTAAAATTGAGGTCAAAGGTCAAGGTCAGTGATCTGAAAATGGTACACGACTCTCCGCCATCCCAAGATGAACTCACAAACCAAATTTGGAATCCGTAGCTGGTAAGGTATAGGAGAAATGCTCCGGACAAGCTTTGTGTAAACTCTTGGTCAAAGGTCAAGGTCACAGTTTCCTGAAAATGGTACGCGACACACCGCCATCCCAAGATAAACTCACACACCAAATTTGGAATCCGTAGCTGGTAAGGTATAGGAGATATTCTCTGGACAACCTTTTTTGTAAAATCGAGGTCGAAGGTCAAGGTCAAGGTCACAGTGACCTGAAAATGGTACGCGACATTCCTCCATCCCAAGATGAACTCACACACCTAATTTGGAATCCGTAGCTGGTAAAGTATAGGAGATATACTCCGGACAAGCTTTTTGCAGCTGGTAAGGTATAAGCTTTTTGTAAAATCGAGGTCAAAGGTCAAGGTCACAGTGACCTGAAAATGATACGCGACACTCCGTCATCCCAAGATGAACTCACATACCAAATTTTGGATCCGTAGCTGGTTAAGGTATAGGAGATATGCTCCGGACAAGCTTTTTGTAAAATCGAGGTCAAAGGTCAAGGTCACAGTGACCTGAAAATGGTACGCGACACTCCGCCATCTCCAGGTGATCTCACACACCAAATTTGGAATCCGTATCTGGTAAGGTATAGGAGATATGCTCTGGACAAGCTTTTTGTAAAATCGGTCAAAGGTCAAGGTCAAGGTCACAGTGATCTGAAAATGGTATGCGACACTCCTCCATCCAAATATGAACTCACACACCAAATTTGGGATCCTTACCTGGTAAGGTATAGTTGATATACTCCGGACAAGCTTTTTGTAGCTGGTAAGGTATAATCTTTTTTTAAAATCGAGGTCAAAGGTCAAGGTCAAGGTCACATCGACCTGGAAATGGTACACGACACTCCGCCATCCAAAGATGAACTCACACACCAAATTTGGAATCTGTAGCTGGTAAGGTAAAGGAAATATGCTCTGGACAAGCTTTTTATAAAATCGGTCAAAGGTCATGGTCAAGGTCACAGTGATCTGAAAATGGTACGCGACACTCCTCCGTCCCAATATGAACTCACACACCAAATTTGGAATCCTTAGCTGGTAAGGAATAGGAGATATATACTCCGGACAAGCTTTTTGTAGCTGGTAAGGTATAAGCTTTTTTTAAAATCGAGGTCAAAGGTCAAGGTCAATGTCACAGTGACCTGAAAATGGTACGAGACACTCCTCCATCCCAAGATGAACTCACACACCAAATTTGGAATCCTTAGGTGGTAAGGTATAGGATATATACTCCGGACAAGCTTTTTGTAGTTATAAGTTTTTTGTAAAATCGAGGTCATAGGTCGAGGTCAAGGTCACAGTGACCTGAAAATGGTACGCGACACTCCGCCATCCCAAGATGAACTCACACATTAAATTTGGAATCTGTAGCTGGTAAGGTAAAGGAGATATGCTCCGGACAAGCTTTTTGCAAAATCAAGGTCAACGGTCAAGGTCAAGGTCACAGTGACATGAAAATGGTACGCGACACTCCCCCATCCCAAGATGAACTCACACACCAAATTTGGTATCCATAGCTGATGTGACAAAGGAAATATACTCCGGACAAAAGGTACACACACCCACACTCCCCCCCCCACACACACACACCCACCCACACCCACCCACCACCACCCACCCACCCACACACGCACGGTGCGATCACTATATGCCGCCAAAGCCTAGCTTTGGGGGCATAAAAAGTCGCATATTTTTCGAGGTCCATGGTATTTTGTAATAGAAGTGTTTGAATACCATACTTGTGTTGCCAGATAATAACTGTTTGTGGTTCTGGCCCATGCCACTGTCAAAACCCTCTTTGAAGGTCAGAAACTAGGTCAAATGTCACGTGTGTGCAAAACTGTAATAAAATCTCTATGTAGTATAAAATAACCGTAATTTTGACATTTTCAATACTTTTTTGCAGTTAATTTCTTAGCAATGTCTTCACAGGAAGTATAGAAATATTTATTGCACATATAATGAAGATTTGAATGATCTGTGATGATTTCAAATTCGGAAAACATCGCTTTAAACACGTTTACGGTACATTACCCTACAGTAAAATTAAAACTTTGATGCAAATCTGTATAAGTTATAGTACATCTTCCTGTAGATGTAAGATATGATAATAAAAAAACCCAGACGATTAGTCTCTTATTGCCATAGTCTCAGTGTCATTTTGGTCTGTTTGAGTGTACACTATGTCTAATATTAGCTCTCTGTATCATTAGCGATTTAAACACCATAGCCCCTAGTGAATATATGGCGATGTGCTTTTACATGTTTGTTAATAAACTGAAATATTTTACTTACATCAGCAGTACCCATGACAAAACTCTATCTACATTCGCGGCGACATGAATCTCCCGGCTATTTATTGGCCATATTTATCAGTTACTGGGCATAGGCACCCACTCTCACTCAACAAGTAACTCATAGATATATTCAGTGCTGCTGGATATGAGTAACACCGTTTAAGACTGTAATTCGCCGCCTTGGTGTTTTAACGCTTGTAGTGTATAAAACTGATAACTAACGGTATACGATTGTAACCCATAACCATAACCTATAACCTATAAACAGTGACATTTACCTGACATCGGGCCAACCAGTTCACATGGTAACCAGTTTGAAAGTGTTTGTCGTAATCCAACCAGGGATCAGATCCTCTGGAGCAAAATCCCTATTTATTACAATGATTTACAGAATTAACCTCTATGGAGGCTGAGCTAAATGGCGTAAATATGAGGGAATGCGTTAATTGGGTGTCTGGTAACTGCCAGCTTGTTATACATATAGATAAAACACGGCGAGTGCAGTCTTAACTATTGTGCAAACGGCTTAATGACTGCAACGACTTTTATGAAGACAATAAATAGCAGAAACAAGGGTGTACCGGCTGCAATAATGCAAAAAAAAGCAGTGATATGAACAATGAAATTGTAGAGAAAAATAATTGATGCGATGCTACCGGGACTTTTGTATATATTATACGTAAAGAGCCTTGTCTAAGAGTTTTAGTTTACTTCGGACCAGATAAGATATTATTTGCCAAATCAAGTCTTCTCATATAACAATCAAAAGTTCCACATTAACAAGAATGTAGAAGGAACTCTATGTATGGAGGTGTATGTTCGAAAGGGATGGACAAAGACCAAAGGTACAGGTTAGCTTTCAAATTGTAATTCTTATTTATAGATTTTGATCTTGGTCGTGTTTCACAACCACACAGATGATTAAAATGCCAAAAAAGTGTAGTGATTGTATTAATGTTAAGAATATAAACATTTTTCAGTAATATTCCGCTACTTGCACGTGCAACCAAATGATTTATTTTCACAATGACCAACGTTTAAATTGTTGAAATACGTTACTTTATACATATTCATTTGTTGAATGTTTTCTTCATGCAGACCTATTGCAATGTGTTTAAATTGGGGCACAACCGGAGCTACACTTAAAGTAATAGAATTCGTACCACAAACGTAACAACGTTTATCTTTGATATTGACCACATTACTCTTCTCTGACGACGGTGTTGTTACACTAGTTCTTGCTGACATACTCTTGACGTAAACCTCCATATCGAAGTGCACTAAACTTTAGCAACTTGTGTCACTCCCAGATACAAATCCGTTTACATTTCGTCTGATTAACGAGGAAATCTCAGTAACGCCGATGCTGTAGAAGGTTATTACGAAATCAACCAGACAACTCAATTTGTCTAAGAAAGTTAAATGTGTTATGTAGCCAGTTTGGTTCACGTAACAATGCTATTTCAGATCTGCAATGGCTCCGTGTTATCAACACGTTGCTGTAGTAACTAATCCATCTGTGAACTCGTGTATTGTTTAATTGTATATTTATTGCAAGAGGTAGTATAACAATAATGTTTAGATAAACACTAATATTTGTTTTTAGGCACGGGTCATTTGGAAATAGCGAAAACGATTTTTACGATTTTCTATAGGCTAATGAATAGTTAGCTTTACGGCTATATCATTTAAGTTACAAAATACGACGGAAAGAGCTTTACAACAATACGGAACACTAATATTATATTAAAAAATGAAGTTTCTACAATGAACGCATATTTTCAATAGTATCATAAAACTTGGTATTTGTTATGCTCAATCATTATTATGAAGATTGTCAATTTGAACTTCTATCAAAAATGCCCCTGTGATTCAAAATAAACCGATTTCATCAACAACACAAGAAAACAAAGCAAATGTACATAACTATCAAAAACAGAAAGAGACGCACAAAGACAAAACAAACAAACAATAGGGGGGAGATTGAAGTACCGCCATGGAACGGTCAGTGACAAAAGTCACTGGGGTTTAAACCGGTTTAAGGGCGCCCAACCTCACACTTATTTCATCCCCACCCTAAAATACAGTGTAAATGAACGTAACCCCTTTTCGACTAATCTACAACAACCGAAATGGCAAATACAGTGGTAAAGTGCATGTGAAACGAAAACATTTAAGTGAAACAAACTGTATCCATTTATCGCTAGTGTACTCAATGATTGAGCTGCAAACAGAGTAACTGTAGAAAAGTAATAAAGGGTTCGACAAACATGAAATAGTACAGATATCCGAAGTTCTCCTTCCGTTTCCGGATTTAAAAGGTCGCTTTCATAGAGTATTAAATCTTTCTTGTCGGCGCACATGCAAAGAGGGCAGTGTGATTGCCAACCGTAAAAGTCAACTAATTCTAACGCTTATATAACGCTTATATATTAAAATCAACTAAATCTAACGCTTAAACTCCAATTAGATTAGAGTACACATTAACAATTAGTATGTCCTTAATAAGACATTGCTGTCTTCATTTGCATACAACTAAAACCGAAAACAAAAATTGCAGCTATAATCCTATACCTAACTGAAAGACTACAAAACATTTAGGTAAGGCTTTTTATAAAGTTATATTTTATTTTACTGTTTAAGTAATGACTTGCTTTGTGCTTTCGAAGATGAGATGGCAACACAATGTTCCGTGTGTGTATGTGGGCGTTATGGTTTATGTAGGCGCTCGCATTTAATTTGTTCTTCTGGAGATGATTTGGACTTCCGTGTGGCATCTCCTATCTAATAGGATTGTTACTCTGTTTATTTAAGGCAGACAATTGTGTCATGTTTAACAGTGAATCTGTATTACTGATTTTATGAGCAAACTTTAATATCAACGCTAGTATAACTATGGTCAACTTTGAAAAGAGGACATGATTTGAACGCATATAATTATAACTATAACATATCACGTGCCATCTCTCACAGGACCATCTTGTAAACGAACGTACTTCGAGCGATTTATGTTTCATACCATGCAATCTGATCAACTATTACATGTAATTCAAATCGCGATGTTCAGTGACAGAGCAGTAATGATGCAATAACAGGGAGTATTCTCTAAAAAGGTCAACATGCAGACGAATGCAAGTTTTGGAGTGACATATGGCATTCAAGACAATAATTCTGGTGTCTACTAAATTGGATTGTGGGATATCCAGTATTGATAGATGGCATGTATAACATCATTTCAGGCAAACATTAGATACACTTATTGTAGATAATAGCTATTTACAACGTTTTAGTTTTGAATAAAACTGGTTGCGCTCTATATCAATATTGTAAAATAATTTCACGTAAAGGTTACGCGTTTGGATTGCCACATCGATCAGTGATACATATCTGTTGATATGCGGTGGTTTACATTTCTGCTAAAATGTTACCCTCTTAGCTAACATAATTATTATTTAAGAGAACCTTGTCTAGATTTTATTTTTAAACCGATTCATTTTCCATATTGAGGGAGCAGGGCACATTTGCTGGCACAAGCCATACACATCAACGGAATCAACAAAGAACGCAGACCCTGATCATGTTTAAGGAACACTGGGCACGGATCGGTTAACGTACATAAACCCATCGTCCCGTTTTGTACGAAATTTCTCAAGTTGAATTGTGTCTTAAGCTAAACTATATACATACGTTTAGGCCATTAGAAACCTAATTCATCAAAACTAACATTTATTGACGTATGAGTTGTCTTACTTATTTAAAGTGTTCTATTCTGCTAAACTTTAGCAATGAGGTAGATCTGCATAATAGCAATCAGACAATCGTCTATCATGAGGTGTGTTTTATATATTGGTTTAAGCTTGCCGTGCTTCATCTTGATCCGAAATATATGTAACTTTATCACTAATCCGACTGGTTAATGTACTAGTAATTCCTTTGATAAGAAAGTGTGTTATCCGTATTAACGGTGTTTGTCATTATAGTATACAATATTATCACTCTTGTTGATGATATTAAAGAGCATCTCACCCTGTATCACAGTTTCGTGCTGCATTGCATTGTTTGATTTGCCATACATGTTTGCACTCATGTTTTATAACTACGATCATTCGACTATTCAAATAGTGTGACGTGCAAGTTTAGGAGAGACTAATTCTGGTGGTAGACAGTTCACAGAAAATTGAGGGAAGCGTATTCAGCCAAGAAGTTTATGCCAGATTACTGTTATTTCCTCCTCATTTGTCAATCATTACAAGGCAAATGCTAGCAAATTGGTATGCAAATGGTGCCAGCAGAGACTTCTACATATCAACCCGTTTCAAAATGACCAGATATGTTTCGCCAAATACCTATTTTTGAATACAAGTGTAGATCATGGTTTATCTAAAAAATGTTTTTTCAATAATCGAAATGCCAGTCAAGTTGAAAACGAAATGAAATTCGTACACATGCTGTCTGCCTAAGTGTATCATAGAAGGTAGCATGTACACGTTCGCAACGACATTCCAAACGACAACCGTTTGTTCTGTATGTGGTGTTTCCTGCATGACTCATTTTTGTACTTTTTCCGATCTGTGGATGGTTTAAAAACCACACAACATTTCCTTCAACGTGTTATTAATAGAATAGTGCAATTGTATATATAGTGAAACTGTATTATGCCTTCAATATCAGATGAGACTATTCGAAAACATGAACGTTTTCAACCTTGCATTGTTATAATTCGATGTTTGGTTTATTTCTGTGTTATATTCTCGGAGAAATTCTTTATAGGGTAATAATAATTAATTACTGGAGTGCTTACCATGGCTATATCGAAACCTAATTGCTTCATTGAAACACTGACAATATATTGGAAAATAATAAATAGTGTTTCTTTAACATTGTAATCAGATTATATTTTATTTTTGAGTACTTCACGTGATTGACATGGTTGCTGTTTCAATCAAACACCCACTTGCATAAGTATATTATAAATGCATACTTTGTGTATGAGCCGCAGACCGGGATATACAACACATGATTGGATTGAACGCTCTTTGAATTAACGGCAATAATCAAATAAAACCACTATCAGTTTTGTCGTGTTTTAAGTCTAGTACCTAGTGCATTGTGTACATTATGTTATAATTCCAGACATATTTTCATTCTAAATTCATAGTTATGACCAGGTAGTTGCTTTTAGCTTCTAATGCCTATTCATAAGATACACTAGTGTGTAATTCATATACATTTGGCATTTATACCATACCACATGCTGATCAAAAGGAACCAGTAATGCTAAAATGATCTGGTTTAAAAGCTTTAAAACACATATGCATGACGTATTTATATCATTACGCTGTGCTCATCATAGAAGAAAATAAAATAGGTCAGTTATATAACATCTGTAAACATCACGTTGCCATTTATATATGGTCAATGTCGATTAAGTTATTTTGCAATGTGTATTGTAAATTGCATATGAAAAATTAGGATTTGCAATAATTCAAGTCATGTGTGCATCGCACTGCCTCTATAGAACTGTATATATCAGATTGCTCATATATTATTCGTTGGCATAGTAATAACAACAACAACAACACTAATAAAGGTGATCATAAATAAACAGAATATGTGCGCAATCTGTAATGTATAATATATTATTTACATTAACTCTTGATTATGATTGGATTTTTTTTAATAATATTCCTATATAGGCATGCTCGGTAAATTTGAATTCAAAATCCTAACACATTAAAAAATGTTGAAACTTGTCAATTTGTTATCACAAATTGAACTGTAAGGTTTCCAGGCATTTGTTCAAGACTTTGTCAGGTAGGAATATAATGTCTCAAGAGACATGAGGTTACAAAACATAATGTGCAGTTTAATTGAATCCCCATTAATGACAGACATGAAAACTCATTTAAGATGTTTCAATTCGATTTTACGCCGCATTTTGCTCTGTCGCATCCGACAGAAACTGAAAGCTGATCGGACACTAATTCGCTCCTTTAAATGCGCGAAATGAAATTTAATATTAGGTGAAAATTGTGAGTGCTAAAAGTGGTGATACTTGAGTACACTAAATGGTTGAATGTCTAAACATGTATGTATATCAGAAACAACATAAGAACAACAAGTGCCATCCAGTATGTGTATTAAATCATCCGTGAATACAAGATGAATAGAAATGCATTTGAGGTATGCATTGATAATGTCAGAATACGATCCCTGTTAAGTGGCATTGCTATCCACCCAACAGCCAGGAGAACTAATGAAGACAATATTTCTTGTCTTGTGAAAAACAGTCTGATCTAGGGAAATCAAGAAAGCAATGAACATATGTGTAATAAATTCATGGCGATATTTAGATAGCTGTATATTATAATTATAGTTATTACCCATGTGCACTGAACATCAACGAGTGACGGTCATTAGTGTACTACAACACAAGTACATTTTCTTGAGACGATTACATTAAACAAAATTATGCTCCGTTATCTATACACTTGCTCAGACTATGTTCTTATTTGGTCTCAGTGTATTGCGTAACGCTTAATGATCCAGACAAAGAGGGTAAATGACAAATCGAATGAGAGGATGGACGGCCGGACAGACACATCAAGCTATAGACTCACCCTTCGGCGACAATAAAATAAGAAGTGTATTCCGAAAAAGCATGCCACAAACATGATTGCTGCAGGTTTTAAACCAAAACTTATGAGCGCGTAGTGTCGTTACTCTAAACAGTCACCATATGGCTTACGTTCAGCAATCCGTCTGAAGTCTTAATACACATATGTATTTACTTTTGTATATATCAGTTCGTGATTTGATCACTTTAAATATCAAGGCGTCATGTTACACGTGAATATTAGTCAACTCGTTTTAACAAAGTTTAAGCATTTTTCATGCCTAATAATATAGGGTCACCGTGCTTTTTTGTAGCTATGTGCTTAAGAACATAGCTTAAGAACATAACCACTGTTGGAAAAATTTGACAAAATAAATACCAATCTTTAAAGTTGTGTAGAAACAAACATTATGAAACTTCTACATGCAAATATACATATCTTAATTGAAATATATCAAGTAATTTTTTCATATTTCATATTTAAGAAAAATACACATTTGAAAAGGGAGGTAATACTTTCAAGAAAAGCAAGTGAATTTTTTTCCAATAGATAGAGGTTTTTTCAAAACTTTATTTAAAGAAAGATTTTGCATTTTCCATGCAAATAATATTTCAAAGCATAGGGTCACCGTGCGTTTTTGTGAGCTATGGTCTTTTAAGCATGAGCACCGCCATATAGTGTTGACTAGATATACATTGTTTTTTAAAGTGTTGATTGAAACTATAGAAAATGTGCCAAAAAGTATGCATATATATGTCATAGAAATACATTAAAGTTAGTTTTTTTATGGAAAAAAACCCATTTTCATTGATAAATGTATTTTTTATGAAAAAACATGTGAATAATTAATGTGAATGTGGTCATTTTATCAATAAATTCAGACCAGAAATGTGTCCAAACCACAATCTATACAGCCTTGTCTCTATAAACCATTTTCATTTTAACATAGTACCATTTATATGTAGATCTGTGACTGTACTGGAGTAAATAAGTAAAAAAGATAATAACTCCAAAACAAGAGCTGCCCAAGGACAGCACGCTTGACTATGAACGCCATTTGACAGTCTTTTCTGCAATAGTTAATCTGATTCTGTGGTTAAAATATCTATGTCTAAAAAGGAACATAATGGAGTCTAAATACCATGTAAAAGTTATCAATTTTGAAGGCACTAACATACAGAAATTTCCTGAAAAATACTTCCACTCAAACCCAAAAAGTCAAAAATCCGGCATAAGTTTGTCTGATTTCACTGCAGAGTTAAGGGACTTGGCCTACCGGATCATCTGATGACCCCTGTATATGAGTGTGACGTTTGCATTTATCGGTGTACGTGAAAACACCTATCTGTTAAGACTATCGTGATATACGCCTTTAAGACACAAAGGAAGTGATAGTCTTCCTAAACGAGGGAATTGTAGCATTGCTCTTTCAGATTTAATCTGCGCATCATTTCGCCATTTTCGAAACAAATTAACTGTAGAATCTGTCTGTGTAGCTTGAAACTAACTTAGTGCTAAAGCACACGGTAAGGAAATAGCTGTTGGTATCTAAAAAAGAAGAGCATTTTGTGAAACAACGTCCGCAACACAATGTCGTATCTGTCAAATATATCGTATAATGAAGTATGTGTACTGGACGGAATCGATGTACATACGAAAAGTAGTCCACAGTAGATATTCTCATTTCGCATGTTTACACTTTCTACTCATCCACGTCAGTCATTGTTGTAAAAATCCAAGTAGATTTCATAGTGTTGCTTCGATATCAAAGATTAGCTAATATGTGTCCGTTGATTTCCGTGTATTCGACAATGTATTCCACATCTTAAACGTCAGCGATTTCGAAGGATTTAGCAGTATACAGAAACAATGAATATTTATCTGAATATAGCTGAATAAATGTATATAGATATATATAATTTTATATATATTGACATACATATACTTTATATATATTAAATGATGGCAATTGAGCTGTAAGCATTTGTTTAATGATATGAATATGTGTACTATTTTTTGTTGATTGATTTATACGACAAAGGGGTATATTATAACTTTTTGAGAAAATCGATTTTGTTCAATAACCCTAGCTTTAGTAGTACAAAAACATTTCTGTTAAGTTTGTAAAGTATTGATGTGTGATTGTGTAATTATATTTCTATCATTAAGAAAGGTGTCCGTTTATTTGCATAATTAGAGAATACATCTTAAAATCACCGTTCTGTCATGCTAATTCACGGTTACACAAAGCCACATTGTTGTTGTCGATAATTTGTTTACTGCATTGAAAGAGTGAGATCTGCACAGCCTAGCTGGGCGGAGAACGTTTATTTCGGATATGTTCGTTTAGATGCCTTAGACGATTAAAATAATCGTGGGTCGCATGCTGATGATGTGATACATACCATAATTAGCGTAATTATTTCAGACATTCCATAAGGTGTCATATTATGAGTATGGAAGTAGGTTAATGTCCATTCTATATGCATTATACCATGTAGCCAAACTTTTGATATGAGGTAATTTCCATAGAAATTGATTCACCACGCATTCACCTTTAAGATATTCCAGAGGGAATATATGTTTAGATAAGATTATATATATGTTTGTGGTGCTCTTTAATTTCAGCAATGTTATTCATATAAACAATGAAGATAAATACATATAAATATCACCATCATACATATTTAATCCCTTTCCTGTTCTTTGTTTATTCCAAATTTCAATACTTACTGAATATACATTGACAAAATAGTTATAATGACATATGGAAGATGGAACATTATAGCCAGTATAGAAAGTAAATGGAAAGATCTGTCAAATTCCACTATAGGAACCATCTGATCTGAGTCTACTCTGAGTAGTTGGGTTCTTTTACTCAGAGCAAACAGGGGTTTTCCTTTACCTTGGCATTTTCGGAGATGTCCAATGTAAAGGAAACACTCTTTTTGCAATGAGTAAAATAACCTAAATAATCATGCCTGATCCAGAGGAGAGAAACCTCTTTGTATGGGTATACTCAGTTTGCAAATGCGTGAATACACGTTTATATGAAGTAAAGGGTTTGCATTCTATAGTTTAGTCTTGTATTAACATATGACGATTCGTGGAACATATGTACTGCTCATTCAGACAGTGATACATCTGAGTAAGTATCATTGAGTAAAATACAAGAGTTATATTTTCATTTCAACATTTAGCTCTGAATTCGCCGAAAAGAATTATGATTGTGTCAGCCAGATTTCTTCAGCATTGCTCGAAACATCTACAATACTTGGAAATACCATTACTACTTTTTAAATCTGTCCTCATTAATTTGAAAACTCTGCACTGAAACTACAGCTAACGTTTATGATAGTGTCAATCATTCATAAAGGGTCTTACATGAGCGTTCATTACAATTTATTTTTATGAAACGGGTTTACTATAATATGACACCAGCTTTAGCGAGAGTAATATTAATCATACTAAACGAGTTTCATTACATTTGTAATGAACACGAATGTAAGATTCTTTTATCACAAAACCCTTTAAAATGTCATAGAAAGTGCAACAGACTATATCTGATTATATCTGATGGCTTGATGTTTCGGTAATTTTTACAGCGTAGAACAAACCGCGCATTTGCATTAAAAAATGCGCCAGTGCATTATATTGAACTATAGAAAGTGGAACATTGGAGTCTGTTTAGAAAGTAAACGAAAATATCTTTCGAATTCCACTAGCAAAAAGAACAGACCCTCCTGCTCAGACCCTGTTTCGGTCATTGTTTACAGTGTAGTTCAGCTGCATTCAAACTGTTCATTTGAATACACCAGTGCATTTCCACGATTTACGGCACTCTGTTTCGGCACTCCTTCACGGCAGATTATGTAATAAATCTATTTCTCATATGAGTGGTATTGAAACCTAACTAGCTGCTTATTATAGTTCAGAATAAAATCTTCAATGAGGCGTCGTTGATATGTTATTATGCTGTTTATGTACTGGAATGCTGATCTGACATTGTCTAAATCTTACCTACAAGTGACTGTAAGTTACATTTTAACAATAGCTTCAACAGTTCATTTTCGTTCTTTATTCATTAATTGTGTTTAATGAAGCTCAATAATGTGTTCGCATTTACTTTATATCTCGTGAATTCTTCGATTTCCAAACACTTTCGTCAGATAACAATTCATGACTTGAAAAACATGAAGTGGCATTCAACCCGAACAGTTGACTAATGGCATTGCAATATCCTTTTTTTAGCTTCTCTTATTAGATTAGAATTAAGTCGTTATACTCTGCATCGAGATTACAACTCGCATCTCAGAGTTTTTCTCCTCTGCTCTTTATTGATCGTAATCCAAATTGGTTGGATTTAGGATCTATGTGCAAATAATGAATGGAATTACACCGACAAAATTCAATGTATTGATTTGGGCTTTAGGACGTCAGTTAGAGGGGAATAGTGTAAAACAAGTTTGAGAGGAATAATGGCCTGCTCACAGAAAAACAAATGTTTGCAAATTCAGCGAGGGCAACGCTAATACTACCAGTCGAACATATCTACAGTATTTCTAAAAGCGTATTGAAACACTCTAAATACACTGAAATCAAACGTACAGTAAAAACGCGATACTACGAACACTCAAATACGGACCGTTATTGATTTTTATTACAGATGGCAGCCTAATTCAAGGTGACAGTCATGCAAAAAACTCCGAGGGGAGCGTTTTGCACGACTTTCACGGTGAATTAACTAAAATTTTGTAGTATCGAATATTTACTGTAACTATTAATATATTCTGAAAATGTGTGATCCTTCGAAAGTAAAAGTAAATATGCAAAAAGAGAAAACTGCAGACTTAGTTTTATTGTGTGTGTTAATGAGTAGTAATTATAAGTGCAACACTACTCACGCCCCCTAGCACCGGCTGAAGCAGTATTCAATTTCCCAAACTAATAACACAAAAACCAATGAAGTACCAGAAATACTTCTGTTAGACTAACGCCTGGATGCCAGTGTTAGCCATTATCCCGTCAAACTTGGTCAGATTTGCAAATCAGATGAGACGCCATTTGTTTTTATACTAACCCTCTGTCACTTGTAGTGTATACATATTGACAAAGGCAACACAGATTATGATATCGATTGATAACATGCCAAAACACCAATCGTTTTTCAGCATGTCGAAGGTTAAACTTTTATAATGATATAAGCTGTTCCAATGTTCAAACGATAATTGTCGAGGTACTTCAAACGACCGCACATGGTACCGATAGTCATATAATTACTTTCTTCATTTATTTTATTGAGTTACTAATACTAAAATATAGAACAGAATTGAACATCAGTGTGCGTCCAATTTATCTGCATTCTTATTCATACCTAACGTTTTATGACTTACTTTATATGATAAACGTGTCATTTTATTTCAATAATCGCCTAGTGTAACATGGTTTTTTTTTCAGAATAGCAGTTATTGTTCACAATTTATTTACATTTAACAACAAATCACCTGCAATTACCTTGAAAATACATGAGTGCAAATATTCAAATTCAAGAACTTTTATATTATTTATGTCATGTATTATTTAAAGTTTTGCTGTTGTAAAATATAACTAAGATCAACAGGGAGGACTTTTCGCAATACATTCACTTAAATAATTATTAAAGTATTGTATTCAAGTCTCCTGAAAGAAAAAAAATGACAAATTGTGGGTCGCCTAACTTTTTTTCCGCATAATAGTCCATAACTGACCTTCAATTAAACAATTCTGAAGGCAGGATATCCGTCGAAAGCAAAAGTAGCAATGTGAAAAGAGAGCATTGCCTGTTTATAAGCAAGTTATTTAAATTGCAAATACCAATCAAGCCCCATAGCGTAAGCGTTATTCAATTTCAGTTGCTAAAAGCATTGAAATGTATGATTCCGAAGGACCAGACAATATAACAACTCCGCAAATGAAGTACGGATCGACCTTTAACGACCACCGAACAAGCACTTAAACGCCTGCTGTTTAATACATAGTAGTAAATACATTCAGAAAGTAGGAGATCCTTCGTAAGCAAAGGCAGCAATGCAAAAAGAGAAAATCACAGATTAGGGTAACGTTCATGTGTGAAGCAGGGGCATGACAGGTACCCCAGCTCATACGACCTATTAGTCCAGTCGTCAAATCGACAGGACATTGGGAATTTAAGTCAAAGCTGGACCATCAGAAGAGTGTTTTGAATGCAGGAAATGAGTATACTGGCATCTGCGCACAGTGTAGACCCGAATCAGAGGGTTCCTAGAGGAGCACTAATTTCAAATCATCTAGCAACGTTTAGCATTTCATACTCAACTAGTAATTTGGAGAGATTCATTCAGGAAGCGACAAATGAAGCTATGCATTTTGCACCTATTTAGCTGATAATAACCTTTATTTTTTCGCTAACAATGCCGCATCCGTGATTACCTATGAACGCAGTGTGGGTCCAGATGATACGCCGATTCCCTTTCTCCGTCTATCTCCGTCTCTATGTATTTGTCCCTGTCTGTTTGTGTATTTCTCTCTCTGTCTCTCGGTCTCTGTCTGTCTCTGTCTATGTCTCTCTCTCTCCCTGTCTCTCTTGTTCTTTCATCCAAAGCATTTGTTGCTGCCTGAATTGGCAATACAGCTTGCTTGACGTTAATCAACACACACAAACAAAGCATACACCTAATAGAACGGTGACAAGTAGTCTTACTTAACTACAAAAGCGGAAAATGGATTTAAATATTGAGTCGCACTTATTTCACGAACCTAATCTAACTAGGTAATTAAGCTAACTCGCAACCGTTTTAAGGGAAACTTTTGCTCATGGTGTTTATCTTACAGAATGAACTGCCTGATGGGGTACCCTAACTATATGAATGTTTGTTCTTGGAATAATTCACGTTCGTACAATAGTCTCAATCAAATTGCTTGTCCAATAAAAATGCTCTTGTAAATCGTTGATTTTAGAGTTATTCTTAAGTTAAGTCTGTTACTTTGCTTTACTTTTTGTAAACGCTTTTATTCTATCGCCACTAGAAACTTTCTGTTTGATGCATACATGTACTTTGAATTGCATCAAATTACATCCCTCGAAACGGACTGGCGCATGCTACCAAATGAAATAAGCTCAACACGTAAATCATTCCAACAGCTCTGTAATCAGTGACGCTGTACAGATGTGTTGATAGCATGCTACACACATTTTTCGTTCTTTACTAATGTTTATTTTAATTACCACCCGGACAAAAATCGTTGGTATTTCCCAGTACAAAAGAAGCGTAGATAGTCGCGTAAAGTTGTTTTACGAACTGTTCTTTTGCAGTGTACATATTGCATTTTAAGTTACTTTTCTGGAAGGATTGAGAAGAGAATTGAATTAAAGTTCAATTAATTCGAGAGCACATTGAATGCCTTTGAATGTTCTATGTTCCATATAAAACTTTTATTTAAATAAAAGGTTTAATTTTATATCAGTGTTAGCTTGTCTTAACAGTGACATTTAATACACTAAATATCGGCATGTCTCAGTATTCGACATTTAATGTTCCGAAGTCAGACGACTACCTTGAGCTAGCGCCAACTAGATATAGGCAAGTATCCATCTAAATTCGGTAAATTAAGATTAAATGCAAGAGGGAAAATATGTAAGTACCAAAGACGTATCTAACATTTAACATTAAAGGTAACATTAAACAAACGTAGATGTAGTAATATAGTTAACCCTCTCGGCGCCAAATTTCTAATTGTTGTCTACAATCCAATTTTGTTAAATCATTCGGTAAAATAATGAAATGAGATAAATAAATGCAAATTTCAAAGGAATAAAGCACAGATATAGAAATAAAGTTTGAGACAAAAAGTGAAATTCCTGATCAGACGCTGCCTTGAAAGGGTGGCGTCTGATTTGGGACTGCACTATTGGTCGTGGTGCATTTTTGCGACATTGGCGGTGAACGGGTTAAGGTCCGAATTCTTGACGAAAGACATACTTCCTACTTTCAAAGTTATATTTCGTAATATAATCAAATTACTTTATTTATTTTAGATATCAATTTTAGCTACATTTATTCATTGTCCAAGCTGATCTCTTATCTTATATTAAAAGGTATTGGCGTAACAGAACTATTTTCATCAAAATGGCGTAACCACTGAAATAAAGAATCGATTCACTAACGCATTTGCCAGATATTTCTATTATCGATATGTACCTTTATATCGGCAAACTGAAACATAAAACTCACTCCCATCAAGGAAGATAATTATTGATGACGGGAAGGTGTTTCGATTAGAACAGTCTGTGTAGGGACATACCTTAGATGTATATTTATGAAACTGTTGCGTCATTATGGTCAATTTCGGAAGTGAGCCATCTTTCGACGCTCAACAATCTTGGATGCGACTAGAATATGTGGGAAGCAGCTTTACCGATGAAAACCTAATAACCTAACCCCTGATCTAAACCAATGGGTCGCCAACGATGTTGCCAGGTATTTATACTTCAAGCTGTACATACGGAACGTAGCAGCGCTGACTCGTAACAATGTCAATATCATGAGCACATACATACGTACAAACATGTATATATACAGTTAAAAGCCTCTAAACTGGACGTAACATTTAGTATAAATATCGGTCTTGGAAACAGGTTGCAATTTAATGCAGGGTGAAAGTGATACAGAAAGCTCCTCTATGAGCTTTCTGTATCACTTTAACCCTGTATTAAGCAGCCACCTGCCTAACAGTATCTAAATTCTTCTCTACTAGAATTCTGGTTTAGAGTGTGCTTATTGTACATCCTTACAATTTCTCTATTGTATAAAGCAATTATGAATTGATATGCGACCTAACTCGCATCTGCAAACAGGTAGGATCAGATTGGATCGAGATGCCACGTAGAGTAACATGACGTACAATCAAGAGCCAAGCTGTTTGGTATTCGGTCAGAAGCTTGGTCGCATCTGAAGTAGTCAAAGCTGCACCAGGTCCAGATTTGAGAAGACATTCCTTTTTCATAGTGTGATAAGAGTTCAGTTATAACGACATTTTCTTTTCTAAAAGCTTCATCCACCGATACTATACTGGTTCTTCTTATCGCACATGGCTCAGTTTTCAATGGGCTGTTCTTTGTTTGTTAATGTAGACGCTGTGGCATTTGATTAATTTTAATTTTCTCAGGCAAAGTAGAAATGACTTTACACGCCTCATATAACAAGGTAAAAAGAATTACCTGCTGCGATTAACTGCGTTTATAATGAGCTTCTTTCCTGACATCCAAACGACATGCTATTGTAGATCCTGTCTTAACCGATTACCTCATAGGCTATTTTTAGATACAACCTCTTTGAATTAATCTACCGAAAAGGAGCATTAACTAGAGGAAAGGAAAATATTAGAATTCTGTAGTTTGAAACCATTGTGATAAATAGAGTATTTGCTCCTATTGGAGCAAATGCTCTATTTATCACAGTGGTTTCACAAAGTGACCTTTACAGGGTCGTCAAAAGTCGTCAATATGGGGGAAAGGGTTAAGCGACCATTAAAAAGAGGTCTAACTCTGGGCCTTAAAGATACATTTTAACTCAATACAGATCGAAAGTAACGCAGAAAGCTCCATTTGGAGCTTTCTGTTTTACTTTTCACCTACATAAATCAACCACCTATTTTAAGACTCGAATGTTCAATAAATGAATGGTTGCTTAACACATGTTCTACTGTATATTGATTTACCATCACATGCCAGTGAAGCATTCGTTTTTGTTCTGTACTCAGTTGAAGGCAAGACATAGACGTTCAGACATAATGGTTACAACAATTCATCTGAATATGAAATAATTTGAATCTCTGAAATGTCAGGTGAGAGACATAACGATTGCTTGGCGAAATAACCGACCTTATTCTTTAGTCATTGATTATGTGATTATATACCACATATCAAGTAGTGTAGGGATTCATCCGCTTCTTAACTCTTATCCGCCTTGATTCATATTTGCAAACAACTTCAATAAAGATGAATAAATCTGCGCCTTATCTAGATCGAAGCTGTTTGACATTCGGTCAGTAGCTTTGCAAAAGCAAAGACCAAAAGAGTAAACCAATTTTACTTGTTAAGCCATTCCCTCATATTGCCGACTTTTGACGACTCTGTAAAAGTCACTTTGTGAAACCATTGTGATGAATAGAGCATTTGCTCCTATAGGAGCAAATGCTCTATTTATCACAATGGTTTCAAACTACACAATTCTAAACTTTTCCTTTTCTCTAGATAATGCTCCTTTTCGGTAGATATATTCAAAGAGGTTGTATCTAAAATAGCCTATGAGGGAATGGGTTAAGCCGGTCTGCTTGATTAATAATAGGGATGTTCGATTTGTAAAAGAGTTTCAGCAAATCGGTAATAATGCAATATGACAAATTGTTATATTTCTGGCAGAATTCCCATCTTCTATAGCTGTCTAGGGAGGTAGGCTAATTAGGCATGTTAACACGGTTTTGTTTGCTCGTGTTTTAGGTATCAGGAATATCAACTAACGTATTTCTCGTAAGATATTAGCCTTATTCCGCTATCCGCGATCTGACACACATGTGTGCAAACAGCTTGAATCCCGTTGAGACACCGAGAAACTCGACGTTTCATTAAAGTTCAAGCTGTTTCATACACAGACAATAGTTTATCAGAAGCTTGGTTGATTTAGAAGTAATCAAAATTGCGCCAGATCCAAATCTGGGCAGGCATCATTTGTTTTACAGCACGGTAAGGGTAAAGTAATTACCGTTTTCAAATACAGAAGACAACTTCCAATGTAATACTGTTAGCCAGGACACTGTCATCATAGCAAATAATACAATGCATGGCTGCTCTTCTTTCAGAAAGAAGCACATGCGTTAACATAATAGGATTATCTTGTGTCATTTACAAAACATTGAGAACCATTACGTATTTCAGACGTTCGTCCTTTCTGTACACACACTGTATTCATGTGTTTCTTGCATGATGGTGGCGCACTTGATGCATCATCCATTAGTGTATATACATGTATCCTTGATAGCAACAATATCTGCATGGTTGTATATTACATACTACCATACACTCGTTTGAATAACGTCTAGAACTTATTATTCTTATTAATTTGTTGCGGGTTAGCACTTCGTCCACTTATTATTCTTATTTACACTTTTAAACTTTTTTATTGAACACACACGCTAATGATATAACACACACTATTACCTACAGATAAAATTCTCGGATTAAGATTGGTCACCTTGCCGGGAAGTATATGACCATACAATACCAATTTAATTTCGCAAAGGCGGCCATGTTTTCCCGTCTCGATTCGATTATTCCGGGCGCCTTATCTCATCCCGTTATTCTCGGATTTTATTTAAATAATCGGCAACAGGTGCGGTTTATAGAAATTCAAATATATCAACCCCACAAAAAAATGATAAAAACAATATGGAAATAAGAAGCTTACCTTCGTTATAATTTTACATTTCGGCTCTATATCTAGTCCTGCCCAAAGTGGGTCTATACCGCTTCATGACAGTCTGTATATGCTATACAATAAACAAGGGTTCTAACTGACAGAACGGACACCCGTGTACCTCAAGTACAAACACGTCTGTAACTAATACATTATTATCAATCTAACAATGGTTTTCTCAAAATATTATGTGTAGTCTATGCCATTGACAAACCTTCGTTCACCCCGGTCTCATCCTATCGCAGCGATAACCTGACCATATGCAGTTAAAAAGATGGCGTGATTCAATAAAACGAATCGATTCTATCACTAATATTCATCTTTTTAGTCCCAAGCATCAAAATAATGATGCAAAACTAGCGAGTTGTGTCTGTTAGCTTCTCTCTAGTTTGACATTGCCGCTTTGAGCCTATGTGATCTCGCTAGTCTGACATTGCCGCTATGAGCATATGTTATATCGCTAGTCTGACATTGCCACTATGAGCCTATGTTATCTCGCTAGTTTGACATTTCCGCTATGAGCCTGTGTTATCTCGCTAGTTTGCCGCTATGAGCCTATGATATCTCGCTAGTTTGACATTGCCGCTATGAGCCTATGTTATCTCGCTAGTTTGACATTGCCGCTATGAGCCTATGTTATCTCGCTAGTTTGACATTGCCGCTATGGGCCTATGTTATCGCACTAGTTTGACATTGCCGCTATGAGCCTACGTTGATATTAACATGTAAATCCCATATTATCTATATAAGCCATGTGTCACATTTATTTATTTGCATAGTAACATGTGGAAAGGGATTGGCTACAAGTTATTACAACATTATCATTGGCCCTTTCCCTAGATATATACAAAATAGTGGCATAGCATAATAAAGCAGACTCTGGATTAGTTATTTTGCTTAAAGTATAATCGGTGGCACAACCGAAGTGTTGATAATACTCGTTTGCTTTAATGCATGTTGTTTGTTTAAAGGTTTGCAAAACGAGTGTAGTCGGCTGAGTAATCCTTATATCGATATGTTGTTTTTAAGATATTTAGCCGAATTTCAAGTACTCATTGAAATACAACTACATGTATAAGGCAACCGTTTTTACCCAGCGTGGCAGTTCCCGAACACCCATTCATCTATTTATGAAAATAAACTTTACAGTAAAACGTTGTATGACAACATGTCTAGTTTAGGTTTAAAGGTGATAAAGATATTACATGTTGCTCCATGCATATTTTCTTTACCAAACCATTTTAAAACTTGAATATAATATTGTAAAAGTTATCAAGCAAGTCAGAACCACGGGTATTCAAGTTAGGTGTATACATATTATAAATATCAGCAGAAATATTTACAAAAATGTTAGCAAAAGCTGCTTCTAGCTAGTTTGTCCGTGTACTTCTTCAAATACATCATTACGCTGTTGCCAATGTCGATCATGTTTGCAGTTTATCATCTATCATGTATAGGCATTGGTCTTTCCTTTACATAATAGTGCTGAATACAACATGCAGATGCGTTTTACATCGCACTATACATGTAAGGTGATACCTAACTGACCTAGTATGTCCCGTTTCAGAAAGTCGCACATATTATCGAATGACTCCGTTGTTTGAATAAAAACAATTAAAAACGCAGAACGTAATGGTAGTTGCCAAAAACGCATGGTACAATGCCAATCTACATCAAATGCAACGCTGACCTGGGGTTACCTACTGACTTATATACGGAAGTCCCCATACATTTAGTCAGGATGTGAGGCTCATTGTCCATCAACACATGTTTATAGATGAAGCTAGTTCTATATCATCTACACGGTAGTATGTCGCGTCCGTTGGCCTAAATGAGTCGTCTCGTCCAATCTAAACTTTATATACTAGTTTCATTTATACACAGACAGTGTCATGAATATATAAGTACACTTTATGAATATACAGTATTATGTCAGTGCTCATATTGATACATACTAGAGAATGTTTGTTACTGAACTAGAAAACAACACCAGCAATTGCTATTCTTGCACAAAACGTGCTGTTGTAGACCCGCTAGACCATGTATTAACAAGGCAATTCTCGTGCTCACGCGCTATGGTTGACCGGTTTAATTGTACCTATTCGGGGCCTAAGGTAAACAATGGACGCGAATGCTATAGCGTTTAGCCTAAGCTACGTGAACGGCATCGACAATGAACTGTTTTTAGTGATAGACATATTGAATGAAATTCCGTGTAAGCGGTATCTGATACAATCATGAAATGACGTCAGAAAGAAAACAGTGGCCCGGAAACAGCATCAATCAAACGTGTGTTAGAGAAGTGTACAGTTTTGCTTGTATTTGGAAGAATTAAATTGATGCAGGAAAGTAGAAAATGGATTTTATGCATGAACAGCGTTAATACACGTTTGTTTTGGGCAATAACATCTGCAGTGTCTCTCGGGAATGTTGTTGCCCTCGTCCTTCGGGCTGGGGCAACAACAGTCTCTCTGGACACTGCAGATGTTATTGCACAAATACGTGTATTAACCCTCTATTGGCATACCTTGATTGGTGTAGATTCGTACATTGTGTGAGCAATTGTCTGTGTCTTTAAAGCAACAGTGCTTTGTACTGAGTATCATTGATATATACAGTACGATGATCCACACATTGTTCCTAACATATAAATTAAACGGAGTACGGATTAATCAGATTAATATTGAATAATCAAAACTTATTCATTTATCCAAATGTTGCTCTTCGAAGGTAAACGGCAACTAGCCAACACATTTAGAATCCATATATATGTCATACTAGACACATAGTTTATACAAGTATACAGAATAAATGTATTCATACATAGCAGTTTGAAATAACCATAACCAGTTGCAGACACCTTACAGATTTAAACACCAGTCGCTATGTTATAAACATACGTATCACATATATTGGTATACATATCAACATAGTTTATCAAGGCAGTTAAAGCAAAAGAAATAAGACACTTAAAAATGGGCACCTCTGCTATGAAATAATTCCCAGTTAAACCTGTCAGTGATAGGGTATAATACAAAAAAACTTGTAACACATCATGGCTTTCTAATTTGGTATTACATGTATTGCAATTGATTTTAGCATTACGCAATTGATTATCTGGACGAACACTCGCTGGTTCTGAAAACACCAAACCGATGCTCGGCGAAATTAGCGAGGCTAATTAATCAGTCCTTTCACCATCAGCTCTAATACATCGCTTTTAATGTCAAATAATGACGTATGCTTAACTATTTCTTATTGACAGAACGTGTTGTATACCGTGATATACCAACCAGAGCAAATATTTATAATTGGCTTCACCTGACCTAAAGGTAAATACACATAAACTTGAATCAACCATACGTGTGCATATGTAGTTTATCTATGTCATAAGAGGTTGTTTATTGCTATATTTTGAAACGATACCATGCGTGGTCCCTCGACAATGTGAACCACCGACTGCACTGTTTTCAGGCCTAGCATGATGTATATGTTCAGATGGATACTTTTTCACATTGAATGCCATACAAATGGTTATTCGATAATTGAAATAGTGAATAGCAGTGTATATTTACTATGTGCAAATATTCATTGTAATCTTTCTTAAAATAGGACCTACAAACCTATATTGTACAAGTTAATTATGTCGCTTAAGCCAGGGGCATGGGTAGCGTTGCACTTTTAATAACTGCTGATGAACAGACTCAATAAAACTGAGCCTGCAATTTTCACTTTTTGCATTGCTAATTTTGCTTTCGGAGGAGCTCGTACTTTCAGAATTTATTTCAACATGATATGTCACAAATATTTAACTCTTTACTATATAAATGTGCCTTTCTACACCTTCTTAAACAGAGTAGACGTAGATCAGATGGCCCCTTTAGGAGCCGTCTGATCGGGATCTGCTCTGTTTGCTATGCAATGATATAAACATGATTCTACAGTTTCTTCAATGGCAACAATGCCTTTGCTTATGTGCCATAATAAACAATTGTTCATGATGGCATTATTTCTTACATGAATCTGCATGGAGTAAAGGGATAAAGCGACCGCCGGCAAAGCATTTTATTCACTTAAGAATCAGTTGTACGAAAGTTTTAGTCCAGTGTTTTTCTCATCAACTAAATAAATCCATTGAACTGCTTCTTGCCTCACATTTGTTTAGTAACCTCTTTCATGGTAACATAATTGTTACTCGATAATAACGTTCTTTGTAACTACATGTAGTTATACTTCTAATTTTTCGCATACGCTCCTCTTTCAAACTGTTTCACTGTTGAAAACAACACAAAAAAACCAAAAATCAAATATGTCGTTCTTTATAGTAATGATGTTATGATACCTGCATGTATCGTTTGTGAAATCAAATCATAGTCGTTGACTTACACTTACGCACCACGAAATGTCATTATGAGCAAGTCTTCCAACTGATATCTGGTAGGTCAGTGGTCGTACGTTTAAGTAAAAGCCCACTTAACCGAAATTCTAATAGAGAAAAAAGTATATACTTCTAGACAGGTGGCTGTTTAATGCAGGGTGAAAGTCATGCAGCAAGTTCATTGGGGGAGTTTCCTGCATGAATTTCACCAAGCATTAAGCTACCACTTGTCTCAAGGATCGATATCTATACTAAATTGAACGTCGGGTTTAAATGGGTTTACTGTACATTCTCCTGTTTCAAAATACATGTTAATTGCTTTACATTCAGAAGTAGACTATGGGAGGAATCTTCCTCCACATGTAATGAGCTGGACGCGTGAAATAATAGCAATGTTGAAGCGACGGCAAGCAAAACCTACTACCAACCATTAATCCTGTACTGCATGACTATTCACTTCAGAAATTGTGCCATCATCGATATGAATTGTATTAGATATTCTAATAGCACATAGGCCATGCCAGAACTGTAGTTTCTTATGTATATTATATCATAAGCAAAGAGACCGGACCCTGATCAAACGGTTCATACATCGTCTACCATGTTTGCAAATGCATAGCAGGTGTATTTATGTAACCATGCTATTTCATGCATGTAAGAAAGTATAATACTGTTTTAAATACTTTGTCAAATATCGTGCCTGTAGAGTTCAGTCTACAACTTGCTGCACGACGGGAATGGATATTCCACTGCAAACGTTTTGTTTTAGCTATTTAAGATACCCTTGGCACATTGATCTCATTCGACCAAGTTATCGTTTCTGTTATGTTTCGTCCCATCATTGCAACTCAATACAAAACCGTCTATCGTTCGTGAAATCCAACTTAAACACTAAGTAGTATGATGAAACACAAAATGTATTGTCTTTTCAAAGTTGTGAAGGGAAATTCTAAGCAAGGTGATTTTGTTTAAAACCCCGAAACACGTCGTGTTTAAATGTGAAAGTCTAAGGAAACCCAGTTGTATTTTATCACGAGTCCTAATGTAATTTTGAAATAATATGACTTTAACACTATAATGTTATCCTACTGTTCAACGTTTGCTATTTTGTAATGTTTACTTACTTCACTTTCATGAAAGCAATAATGACATAATGACAAATTGCAATACCTACTGAATAGTATGGAAAATATAGTTACAACCAAATTTCATTAGCAAACAGAGCAGATCCTGATCAGATGGCTCCATAGGAGCCGTCCGATCTGGGTCTACTCTGTTTACAGATGAGTGAAAACATGTTTATATTAGGAACAGGGTTAAATCAGTTTATATAATAATGACATCTGATTACATGTAAACTGGCCTTGGTAAATATTGCAGAATCAGATCCATACAATATAACGCCAAATGGGTAGTGCAGTGAATTAACATGTTGTCGGCTTCGACATGTTAATCGTAAGTATCGATGTGTTAGGTCTAACTCGTTACCGAAATCCAATACAATATCTAAAAATGTAGATCAGACGGGCGGCTTCTGCAGGGTGAGGGGCATATGCTAAGTTGTCATCTGTTTTAACCCTTTCAAAGGTCTACTCCAAATTTAATTTGAAACAGGCCACGTTTACTGTGAATAGTTAGGGATCTCATTAATGAAACGTGTAACGTAACAAACAGTGGGGACTCTGATGAGAGGGTTCCTGAAGGTTCTTCACAGTATACAAAGAGCATTAGATACTGTAACAACATTGTTCAATTGTAGAATATGAATGATCAATATTCATTGTTTTCTGATACATGCCAATATCTCAGTGTCAAACCATATCACAAAGAGAAAACGAAACAAGCTTAAAACGACATTTGCATCGACGCATCGACGCAGCCTATACTGTTTTTGTCAACACAATATGAGCAAATTGGATAATAATGTGAACAAAATAACATTCGTTACTTGCATCTTTGAGACAGTGTTCTGTTTCCCTATGCTATCGGCCACTGATAACCGAGTCTTACAGGAACCTAATCGCACATCAATCACATACGTCTGTCGACTACAGTAAAGGCCCTGATTTGATGTATCACTGGATACACAGACACAAAGTCCGGAAGCTTATATGTTATTACCTTCTTACCTTCTGGTGAATATATTTCTTGTCTAGTTTGTGCGGCGTCCTTATAGTAGCAACACGACATGACACGCCGTATACGTGGTACAGACAACTATTAGACGCTTGATGTGGACATTGTAAACAGTCGCTGCAACCATTAACATATTACCTATTTAATGTGAATGTAAGAAATAATGACATCATGAGTATTTATGAACTAAATTTTTAAAATGGAACAAGTACACAAGGTGTTTTGGCTCGGCCAGAAACTGTAGAACCACATCTATATTATACCACAAGCACACAGAACAGACCCTGATCAGACGTCTCTTATAGGAGTCATCTGATTTGGTCTACTCTGTTTGCAAACGCATGAAAAGGTGTTTATATGAAGGAACCACTTCGATATAGAGTTACATTTCGCTATTTGAAGAAAAACATTTCTAATTTTCATTCAAATTATGTTCTTGCTCCTGCTGACAAGGCAGCAAATACTGTAATCATCATTTGAAGATTGTATTATGGTGATATTTTAAAGAAAGAGCTAACTGGTTCACAAACTTATTTTACAGTTCAAATACCTGAAAAGTATATAACCCCGGAGCATGTAACAATGTGCAATACTCTTAAGCCTGGTCCTAACATAAAACAACATAAACTTTCTACTTTGTACTGGACTCTGAAACTACATACACCCCTTATAAGGAGCGCTTTATTGCCAAGCTGTTGTACTACTACTAAAATATCTAAACTTTTGACGCCCTGTCTTACTACGATCAAAGAACATATAAAACGTTACTGTGATGAAATAAATGCAACTTCTGGTATTAATGTTTTTTGGTCCATAATAAATTCAAATAGTGTTTTAACTAAACTTTAAAATGAACAGTATAATATTTCTTCAATGAGCTCTTATGCTTTCTCTACACTCTATACTACTCTACCTCACCATCTTATAAAGGATAAACTGATTTAATTAATAGAAACGACCTTTGCCAGAGAAAATAAAATGTTCCTTGCGTGTAGTGTTCAACGTTCATTCTTTTCAAATTCAAAGGTTGAACATCACACAATGTGGACTTGCCTTGGTGTTTGTAGATCTCTTACCTTTCTCTTAGATAATTGTGCGTTGTGGGGATATCATATATCGTCAGGTTGTTGGTATGCCAATGGGTACAAATTGTGCCCCTCTTGTTGCAGATTTGTTTTTGTATTGCTATGAGGGGGTGTATGCTTAGCTTAAAACCTGATACAAAGGCCGATATTAATAAACCTTCAAGGTATTTAGACGATATTTTTTAATTTGGATAATCCTCATTTTGAAACTATGATTTCTCCAATTTACCCCAAAGAACTGTCTTTAAAAATGCGAATTAATCTGACAGTATGGCTTCCTTTTTAGATTTGAATCTTTCCATCACAAATGCTAAAGTTTCGTCAAAAATATACTAAAATATATAAAAGGGAAGATTTTAATTTCAAAATTTTTAATTATCCTTTTATAGATTGAGATGTGCTTCGTTCTACATCTTATGGGGTTTATATTTTTCAACTTATTCGGTTTGCACGAGCCTGTTCTTTGCTAGAAGATTTTAACAGTCGTAATTTAGTTATAACTTCTTAAGCAAGGTTACAGATTTCACAAACTTCGGAAAACGTTTTCGAAAGTTTATCATCGAAATTTACCACTCATTAATATATATAATTGCAATCTGCGGACGTTACTGCAACAATGCATTTCTCACCCAGAATTTTACGATGATGTTATCTCCAAACTTAGGAAAATTTGGGGTCATATCCATTTTCATGATTTGTTTATAAAACGCATTAAACCCCTTAAGAAGAAAGGTTATGACCCCATTATATTGCAACGCACTGCATGTTTGGTTATTGACTTAGTGATCTTATAATATATCGCCCTCTAAATGAGCTTCCAGATGAATATATCAAGATATATCACCTTACATTTATATTTATCATTATTTATTAATTTTAATTGTAAACTGAGCTTCCAGATGAATATATCAAGATATATCACCTTACATTTATATTTATCATTATTTATTAATTTTAATTGTAAACTTAACTAATATTGTACTTCTAAAGTGCTGCGCCTCGGGGTAAATATACCAGTTCTCGGATTGTGACAATATCCTCTATTACCCCGACAGCCATGTGTTAGTTATATAATATATATATGAGTATGACCTTGTTGATCAACTCACCAAATTCCACTGTATGCACAGACCGTTTCTTTGTATCTTGTATATACATTTGGTAGTATAGCTAGGTATTAGAATTATAAGATCGTTAAAACCCTGATTAATTGCGCAGAATTTTGTAGAATTGTATTGCGGCGTTTATTGCTTAAATAACATTAACTAAAATAGTAACCGAATTGAGGTGTGCTAATTCAGACTATTTAACGTGGGAAAAGTATTTAACATGTTAGTACCTTACGCTGTGATACTAACACAAAATGTGATTAAAGTTCGGCTATGTAAAAATACATTACTAATTCGAGCCAATAACTCTAATGCCGCATGGTGGATGGGTACCTTGGCATAAATCTGTCAATAGTGCACTACGCCACTATGCCTATTTAGTAACTATTGTATTCATCGTTTTAATCCTTTTAACACTGAATTCCCAAACACCAAACAGATCCATTCCACTGTGGATATTCAGAATGTTTTAAAAAGGACCCGGGTGACTCGTATACCGCACTGAAATGGTTTAAACTACCTAACGAGATTTACCGCGTATGATACCGTTTGATACTGACCGAACAGTGTTAATTACATTGTTGGCCAAACTCTAATACCGTCAGAAATATCTTAATCTTTATCTTAATTTATAGCAAGAGCTTTCAGGGGACATCACATTTGACTATTTAAAATGTTGCTTATGCGAGGAAATTTCTTCCCGAAGTTGTCAGTGTGAAGTGTGTTTCACGTGAAATTATTACCTGTCTAACAATGTCTGTTCGTCTAGGATCGATTTTATTTCGAGTTTGCTTCCCTAGAAACTGAAAACGGTGTACAAATTCATAACATCTTACATCATACTTTTTTAGGTTCAATTACTTTATAATTACAACAAGAATCACAAAGGCGAGAATATTATCCTCTTTTTTTAAATCACATCATGTCTTAATCCTCCATCTATATTAGATACTGGACATTAATTATCCACATCACAGTACAACTATTGTTCAATAAATGAAAAACAAGTATACTTTTAAATAGAGCATCTTACATGATTGTTCAAATTGTGTTTATGAAACGAGTTTACTATAACAATTTGGCACGAACTTTAGCGAATGTCATATTCATTGTAGTAAACATAACAAAATGCAATGAACACGAATATTAGATTCTTTTTATCACATAAGCCTTAAACGTGCCGTAGAAAATGAAATGACACAGGCTATATCTGACGGCTGTTTCTGCCATTGTTTACAAACAGCGTAGTAATACAACGGACGACGCACATGGAGCAGTATGAATGGCTCACGAGTAAATGAGCGCTACTTTTGGCGAACGATTGAACGACGCCATACATTGGTTCCCCGTATTTGGTTCATTATCGTCCGGAGTCAAACTGCTAATTTGAATAAAAAATACTCTAGTGGGTTTTTGCGGTTTATATTTAATATGTCTTCGGATTTTCTCCTGGACAAAACACTTCCAAGGGAGATACTTTCTTTTCAAGGAATATGAAAGACTGGCCCTTTTACACTGGGATGTCTCTCCATATCTTGCATCGATTCTAGAACTTTCTTTGAATTTGTACAATGCATTTCGAGTATGTTCTGTTCAAGCAAACACGTAAAAGAGGGGAGGTAGTTATAGAGCACACTATATCCATTAATGGTCTGCATATCATATGTGAACATTGTAATGCCTGCAATACTATGAAGCTTCTAATGTCAACGCCATTGCTGACCCCACACCGATGCAAACATTTACGAATGAGTCACTGATATACCTTTAATAGCTGAACTGGTCTAAGAATAGTCGAGCTGAAATGGTCCTACCTTATTATACTTATCTATATACAAATTATCTGAAAGTAGGAGATCCTCCGAAGGCAAAAGCAGCAATGCGAAAAGAGATAATCGCAGACGCGGTTTGATTGAGTCTGTTCCTGAGCAGTTATTAAAATTGCAACACTTCATGCCCCTAGCACCGACTAAAGCGGTATTTAATTTTCATAACTAATAATATCGAAATTAATGACCCCCGAAGGACCAAAAAATATAACAATAGTAAGAATGAAGTACGGGTGTCTTTTTATGGCCGTGACGCTAGCACTGAATGGCTTAAGCGGTATTAATTTTTCAAAACCAATAACATCACAGCTAATGATCCCGAAAGACTAGAAAATATAGCAACACTGAGAATGTTGCATATTGGTGTCTTGATAAATCCGATTATGATATCGTTTCTTAGCATTACCCCGTGTTTGATCTAGTACTATCTGTATTGTATATGATAGTTGGAATAAGACAAAATCCTGATATAAATATGTGCTTAGGTGTCGGAAGTTTCTGATATGTTCACTGCACTAATGAAACGGTTCCAGAATATGGATATTTTATTTTTAAAAATATAGTGGTGTATCATAATTTCTAAAAGTGGATGATCCCTCGAAAGCAAAAAAGCAATGCCAAAAGAGAAAATGTGCAGACTTGGCTTTATTGAGTGATGTTCATGAGTAGCAATTAAAAGTGCAACACTACTCACGCCCCTAGCACCGGCTTATGCAGTATTCAATTTCAAAACTTATACCATCAAAGCTAGCGATCGCGAAGGACCAGAATATATATAGCAACACTGAAAATGAAGTACGGGGACTTTTACGGCCGCCACACAAGCACATAAGTGTATCAATGTTAATATAAATGCGGCATACGGTTTAATAAATGCCAATTCGAAGGCAACATTCCATGTAGATGTAACAGGATAATACTTCATAAACGAAAATCCGCATTATAATGAATCTATATGAGTACGTAGATGAGAACGCAGAATCCGTCTTTTTCGTCTTTAATATTGGCACTAGGTGGAAATCCGACAGACGTTTAAATTACATTCTTTATATTACAGTCTCCAAATAAATCCTGTGAATTAGACCCGATACCAACATGGTTATTAAAATGATGTCTCGATGAACTTTTACCAGTTTTAATGACAATTTTCAACTTGTCTCTTGAATCAGCATATGTACCAAAGGCATTTAAGATCTCACATGTCAGACCTCTCATGAAAAAGCCAAATCTGGATCGAAACTCTTTTAAAAATTACAGACCTGTGTCAAATCTCCCATTTATCTCAAAGATCTTGGAGAAGGTAGTGGATAAACGTGTTGAACAACACTTGTCAATAAACAATCTTCATGAGGAACATCAGTCGGCATATAGAAAGTTTCACTCAACTGAGACTGCTCTACTCAATGTCCAAAGCGATATTCTAGAGTCACTAGACCAAAACAAGGTTACTGTCCTCGTATTACTGGACCTCTCCGCTGCATTCGACACTATTGATCACAGCACACTGCTAGAACGTCTAGAATATGACTTTGGAATAGGTGGCACACCGCTTGCATGGATGACATCCTATCTCACCGATCGCTTTCAAACTGTGTGCATTGACAAAGAACTCTCTGAGCCAGTCCTCATGAAATACAGTATACCACAGGGATCAGTGTCAGGGCCAAAAAAACTATATTATGTATACAAAATCCATAGGCGCAATTTGTAGAAACTATGGACTTAATCATCATTTTTATGCAGACGACTCACAGCTATTTATATCATTTGAACACATTGACACTACTACACAAATGGAAGTTATAGGGCGAGTGGAAGCCTGTCTGAACGATGTTGTCTCCTGGATGCACCACAATATGCTAAAACTAAATGCAGATAAAACAGAACGTGTATCAAACATAGAAATCAAAGTTGAACATGCTGAGATAAAATCATCAACGTGGATTCGAAATTTAGGAGCATTCATCGATTCCAACATGAACATGGAACAACAGGTGAATTCTGTCTGTAGGTCTTGTTATGCCGAGCTACGACAAATAGGCCATATCAGAAACTATCTTACCATTGATGCTACTAAAACCCTAGTAAATTCTCTTGTTACATCCAGACTCGACTATTGCAACTCCCTGCTTTGTGGTTTACCAAAGACAACTTTGAACAAACTGCAGACTGTCCAAAATGTTGCAGCTCGTATCATTACCAGGACATCACGTTTTGACCACATAACACCAGTGTTAAAGGAACTTCACTGGCTCCCAGTGGAACAGCGGATTGACTTTAAACTTTTGACTCACACCTATAAAGCATTGAATGACAAATCTCCAAGTTACATCACAAACATGTTAAAGATATATAAACCACAGCATGATTTAAGATAAAAAAAAAATGGTGGCTCCTAAATTGTGGAATGAACTACCGGTGGGAATACGGAAGTCAGCTTCACTTGAGTCTTTTAAAAGAACTCTTAAAACTCATTTCTTTTTAAAGATATATGGTGGCTGATGTATATTTTAAGCCCAAATAGCTGTTGCATGTTTTAACTCAGCTACACTTGAATCTTTTAAAAGATCTCGTAAAAATCGTTCCTTTTTAAAGTATGATGGTGGCTGATATATATATTTAAGCCCAAACAGCGGTTGCATGTTTTAACTATAGAAATAGTATGCCATCAACTTTGCTTTATTCTCTTATCATAATTGTATTATACCTTACTAGGCATATGGATTTTAAATTTTGAGTTTATGCGATGTTCTTTTTATACCTTAGAAATACACTGTAAATGTTTTTGTTTTGTTTATTATGGTTTTATTTCTATTGCATATCTTATATTTTCTTTAATTTCTGCTTTAGTATGTATAAATGTTTTAATTGTAAAGCACTTTTGAACGTATTTAGATATGAAAAGAGTGCTATATAAATATGGTATAATAATAATAATTCTGTAAATACAATCAGCACAAGATTTTAATCCGACGTGAACAAACAACGAAACGTTGTTACTAAGAATCGAATTATTACTTTTGCATACTTTTGCGACGTTTGCGTCGTCGAACAGGCTCAATGGAAATGTGGGATTTTCGAATAATTCGGTAAAGTATCAAATATACAGTAATGGGTTTCAAATATTGGTAACTGCAGTAAGTTAATGTGAAATACATGCAAATATTGCAATATTTAACACCAATGTATCAATCTGCCATACTGTTTTCGTTATCTTCACGAGGCAATAGTTCTAACAACATATTTTGCAATTTCAGTGTATAGCTTTTTAATATAGGAACACGAATTAGATAGCATAACAAAGAGCCGGTCGGGTACATTTTAGTACACCTGCTCATGTAGCTGTAACGGCATGTGTTGTGAAGTGATATCGTTGCCATCAATTTACTGTACTCGCTGTCCCATCAGGATCGTAACTAACTCAAACTCGTGGCTTTGCCTGCTTGACTTTACTACTTTTCCAATTAAAAGAAACGTAATATGCACGTTTACACATGTATCAGACGATTACTTTTGTTCATCATTGTTTTTTTCAGAAACGTCTAGCATATTCTGTTATGTCTTACAGGAAGTGTTAGTCGGTGTGTACTGTAACGTATATATTAGCAGACTTAGTTTCTCAATGACACCAAAATGGGTCAGTGTAATGCACCAAGCTTCCTTCGTGAAATGCTAAGATAGACAAGTACTTACTACATCAGATGCCAAATTTGGTTTGCCAATTAGAAAGTCCTTATATAGGTTATAGATAATAAGGTTTGTTCGTAATGCTGAGAATTGCAATAAGAATATAACTGATGACTGCAATGTACTACTAACTAAGTGTCAAGTGATGTCACTAGAAATATTCAAAATATTGATTAGCGCATTTGGACAAAACTATTGGATGATATGGTTCAAAGTCAAAATGGGATGTCAACATAGGAAACTCAAACATTATTAATAGACCTTGGTCAAATACACGTATCTGTGTCACATGTAGTATTTTTTATCTCCTTCGATATTGTGGCACTTTATATAGATGTTTAGCTGCTTTTGCACTGTTGCTTTTGCTTTCGAAAGATCTACTACTTTCCGAATTTATGTACTTCATAACAGCTGATGTTAAATGCGTGTGTGGCCGCCGTAACAAATCGCCCCGTACATCACTCTCAGTGTTGTTGTATTTTCTGGTCCTTCGGGATCATACATGTCATCGACAATTTAATACCGCTTAAGCCGGTGCTAGTGCTGCACTTTAAATGACAACTCGTGGACATATTCAATAAAACAGAGTCTGCAAGTTTCTCTTTTTGCATCCCTGTGGTTGCTTTCAAAATGTATGTACTTTACATCAGCAGCTGCTTAAGTGTTTGTGTGGCGGCCGTAAAATACTGCCCCGTACTTCATTCTCAGTGTTGTTAAATCTTCTGGTCCTGTGTTAGGGGCATACATAGTGTTGCACTTTTCATTGACTGGCTCAATAAATTCGAATCTGCAGTTTGTTGCTTTTGCTTTCGAAAATCTCCGAATTTGAGACAAATACATTATACGATGTACATTTGCGCTGCGCTGACACACGTTTTTTTGTATATGTAAGTAAACAAGTACATATCAAACCTAATATTACGTTTCATAGAAAAATGAAAATCGTATGGTAATGATTCTAAAAGTATGTTTCTGCATTACCAGTGTGTTGATATATTACCAGTGTGTTTATGTATTACCAGTATACTTTTGTATTACCACTAAACTTTCCAGGCAATCCGATTTTTATAACTTATTCCTGTTACAAAATGCGTTCACTTAATCAAAAATGTATACGCATGTAAGCTTATAATCTTCACAACAGCAGGTGTTAAGTGATTGTGTGGCGGCCGTAAAACGTCGCCCCGTACTTCATTCTCAGTGTTGTTATACCTTCTGATCCTTCGAGATCATGAATTTCGGTACTTCTTTTTCTGAAAATTGAATACCGCTTAAGCCGGTGCTAGGGGGCGTGAGCAGTGTTGCACTTTCAATTACTGCTCATGATCAGACTCAATAAAACCGAGTCTGCAATTTGTTTCTCTTTTTATGTTGCAATATTTGCTTTCGGGGGATCACAACCCTTCAGAATTTATTATTATAAACTTTCCCTTCATATAAATGCCCATTCCATGCATTTGCAAACATAGTAGATCCAGGCCATACGGCTCTTATAGGCACCGTCTGACCAGGGTCTGATCTGTCTGCTTATGGAATTTATAATAGATCTGACTCTACAAGTCCTATAAATACCAAAACATCCAGTGTACATATGCCTTTATAAAATGTCAACTAATAATTCTTGCATAAATAATCAACATGGAATAGGTTTTGTGTATTATCACGTTATATAGAGAATAATGCAGATAACATGATAATTGTGATGTCAGTTATGTCATACAATATAATTGGAATTAACACGACCAAACAGGCAAACCTTGCCGCTGACATTTTGGCACAATCTTAGAGGGCTGAACGGACATTGATAAACGAGATGTAAAGTACATATAAAGAGAACCAATTTGTGCATTGTGTAAACTAGTATCCAAAAGTATGGATAGCTACTCGTTTTACATATAATCAATGTTTTAAATAAATGTTCTAAATGTTTTGAAGAATGATACACTATTATACAAGACCGTACATGAAATAGCTCAGCTCTACGTTATTCAGCAGTTTTATAACTGGAGGTCATGAAATGCTCCTGAAATATTTACAAGTTAGGAAAAGCCATTGCCAGATTGATACGCCATATATGGTCAAAAGACAAAGAGCAGACTCGCAATTCCTTAGAATGTATTCATGGCATGATAAGAACAATGCTATTTTGAGCCGTTCAAGAAAAAATGTCAAACAGTACATGGGCTACGAAGAACACGAACTAGCAAACAGTATCCGAACTACGTAGTTGTCTGCGTTTGTTTCTTAAGAAACACTTCTTTGTCGTAAAATGCATATTATTCATAGATACGTTCTTAACCAACTCGGAGAAAAGCATTGCCTGAATTGGAGCATATGCACTTGATCCTCAGTCTACTTCTATATTGTTAACAGCGCCCAGAAAAAACCTTCTGGGTGCACCTCGAAATTGACCGCCACCGCTGTTTCCTATTTGCATTTCGTCTGATATGTTTGCAAATATAAAATAGAGTATGATACAAACATTTAACAAATATAATTTCCATACTCAGCTGTGGTTTAAATCAGCACAAAGCTGCTTTCTGAATGTTTAGAAGTGTGAGGAGAATGTAATTGTCAGACGCATTTCCTAATCAAATGAAAGTCCCCTCATTCGCCAATCATCGTCGGGCTAATGTGATCAACTTCGTGTGTAAATTGTAAAGAAATATCCATTTCGTTCTAAAATGCTATGCGTCTATAACAACAAACAAACGTGTCGATAGTGTGTATAGACGTTTTGACTTTCTAATAAGGTCAGTCGATGAAATGAATTTCATTAGTTCTGAGGTTACCATTCATACTAAGTTGTGGCAAGTACTTAGACGAATAAATGCGAATAAATCGGAGACACCACATGCATTACCTCACGTACGCTGATAATAACTTCTAACACGTATTTACTTATATATCGAGTCGGTCTTCTTAGTATTTATGCACATATAATGGTACAGCACTGCTGCTGTTGATGTATTCAAGGTCAACGCTTAAATATATACATGCCTTCTCATTGTTTAATTTGTTCAATTGATCGTCTAAATACATACATTGAAAAGAAAATGCTGTCACTTAATCAAACTATTCATTTCAAGATCGATATATCGTCTTAGATAAGCATCTGATAACACAAAAATATAAAACAAAGTGAATAAATTTGAGAGTGAAATATTTACCATTGCTTTCATATAAACGTGTTTTCACGCATTTGCAAACAAAGTAGACCCAGATCAGAGGGCTCCTATAGGAGCCGTCTAATCAGGGTCTGCTCTGTTGGCTTGTGGAATTTGAGAGATCTGTTTCCTACCTTTCTAAATTGGCTACACTGTTCCACTCGCCATATTTCGTTAGAGCGCTCTACATATATGTTAGACTGAATTATGACAAGTATTCATGAAATAGACTTGGGGAGTGTCAGCGAAGCCAGTCTATTTCATGAAGACTTGTCATTGGCAGTCTAACCGATTTAACCACCCACTTAATACAAACAAGGCATATTGGTTACAAAGTTACGTCACTGTGAACATTAATACGTCACAAGACTTGTTGATTTTCTTTAAAACTGCGGTTTAAATAGAATCAGTTTTATTATTCTATAAACAAACACAGCTGATCCTGATAAGACAACCCCGTAGACACTAACTGAAAATGCCGATATTACCAGGTATAGGCATACTGTTCCAGAGTTGCCGCTTAAAGCTTTACTCAATGAATACTCATCTTAGCACATATGAGTATGAAATAATTTGGTACAAAAATAAACTTCCGCAATAAAGTTCTTAGATAATACAATTGGCACAACAACGCACCGTACACAAACTAAGCAATAATTACTAGCCCTCTTCAAGAAATGGTAACTCTGTGACCCCAATTTCTTGAAACTCACGTCGAGAATAGTTGACAAATGTTCCAAATGTTTTTGTTTCTTGTTTCAAAGGATGCGTGTAATCTGAGAAATGAAAACACAAAATCGAAAATGTAAGTTGATTAGACACATTGGTAATAGTAATGGGCTCTTATTACTAATACTATGTCATTTATGTTTGTTGTGCTATTCGCTTTTCTTCCTTTGTCTTTTTTTTAAATAAAAACGTCGCATATGATATATCCTATTATTCCGTTTTTTATCTTATCTTTTAATTTATCGGACATAATATTACACAGATCTAAGAATTTATCATATTATAGCAATAAATATTTTTATTCAGATAGTGAACGCTCGGTAGCGTCTGGTAAATATAAAGAGCGCAGTACTTGATTTTAACCAATTGAATATAGTATAGAGTACTTCTTTAAACAATAGCCAGCTTGCTTGCTCCATGACTAAAAACTTGGATGTTAATATAACTGTCGACAGTTACATGGTGTGTAAAATGTCACAGTTTTATCGACAGATGTTTCGCAAAACACAAACTACTCTAAATGGCGGAGTGCAATAACTTAGGAGTGCAATTATGTTATTTATGTTGGTTGATATCCCTTCTTCAATACTATGCCTCAATACACTCATTCTGAGTGTTTATTCAGGTATTTAACCTTAAAAGCCGATACTATTAATCGCCTTTTTTCATATTGAACGAATTTGGTTCACTTTCTAAGACGTATCTCCAGTGTTACCAATGTTTGATTACAGCTGGTCAATATAATTCAGAGTCAAACGGAAGACAGGTTGAATAACATTAATTAAACATGCTGTGCACATCTCGACTTTATTGCGGTGTAGTATCGTCTGTTAGCGACTTCCTGCCTACAGGTATTGCTTTGATCACACATGAATTCGCCGTTCAGCACAACACACATTGGAAATGACATGGAACTCGCTGTGAAAGTTTCATTAATCGACATTCGTCAACAAAGGAACATAATAAGCAAATAGAAAGCATTGTTTGGGAAATAAATGACTTTTCAGCCAACTCTTCAATATTCGAATGTCGAGTGTGTGTTCAAAATCATCAAAGTGAATTGAAAGGCATGCTTTTAAGAACGTGTGATGATGTGTTAAAGCAATATATTATTTCAATAAAAATACACAGACTTGTTTTATAGCTAGATAATAGGATGCTTTCGGGTACAGTAATACACCTCTAAACCGACATTGTTCATAAAAATTGAATAGAAATCAGGCAATATATTTGAAAATGACATATGACAGGGCACAGCAACACCAGGGGTATAAATGAAATAGACGATCGCACATGACCTTCACAGTATATGCCCTGGCTCTTCCATATCAACATCCCTTAGGGCACTTCGACACCACTAAATGGTCACGTAGATGGTGTAGAACATAATGAAACGCTACAGATACCGATTCATTTTAAACGAAACTTGCATATACACACAGCATACACATTTACCATACACATACACATAAAACTTTCCTTGCATGCTCAACGCCATAGTTGCATCGTTAAAAACAATTTATGTTTTAGCGGGTGGCTGCGTGATATAAGACGAAAGTGATGTATAATGCTCCCAATGACATTCAAAATGCATTAAGCTGTCGATTGTCTTAAAGACCTGAACATATACTAATTGTAACGTCAGGTTTGGATGGGCTTTGCAGTATTACAAATACTGCAGCAGATACAACCCCTTTACGAGTTTACAAAATTACACGTATCTAAATTATGAGGCATACACGTTGTCCATACAGGTACATAACGAGATTTAATTGTTGATCTCATAAATGCTATTAATTGTAACTGCATGAAACTGGTGAAATTTTGTACATATGAAAACTTCTGAACCAAACAGTCATATATTTTTATCAGGTGTAATAAACATACATGACAGCAATAGTGCAGGTGTAATTTTCAAACCAACGCAGTTGATTAGTATTACCAATATAATAGTGCAGGTGTAATTTTCAAACCAACGCAGTTGATTAGTATTACCAATATACAGTAAAAACCTCCCTAATATACCTCAATATATAAGTTTGGTGTAGAAGAAGTTATTTAGGTATTTATTTTAGGTAGGTTGTTGCCTAATGCATGGTTGTAGTTATACAGAAAGTTCACGGGAGATTTTTCTGCATAACTTCCTCCCTGCATTAAGCTATCACCTGTCTTGAGTGTTTGAATAATCGATGTTTGACTTATATAGATTTGGGTCGTAAATGCCTTGTGCAGGACGATAGTTACACAGAAAATCACCATAGAAGCTCTCAGCATTACTTTTGTCCTACATTAAGCCTTTCATCACCAATGTAGCAAAAATGCACCACGACAAATAGTGCAGTCCCAGACGCCGCCTTCTGATTAGGGACTTCACTTTTTTTTTGTCTCAACTCAATTTCTATATATGTGCTTTATTGCTTTGAAATTTGCATTTGTTTACCTTATTTCCTTATTTTAACATATGATTGAACAACATTGGATTGGAGACGACAATTAGAAATTTGGCGCCGAAAGTGTTAAGCATTCACCCTTTTAAAAATACATAATCATTGCTAATTATTAAGCGGTCACATTGGAGATGTTCTACTGTAAATAAGGAAAGTGAGATTGCGTTGCGACTACCTGTATTTTTAGTATGTTCATTATTGATATGATGGCAACACTCTCTCAATATGTCATTTCATTGCATCTGTCCTATTTACGGTTTCATATGTATTCGTAAGATAACATATGTCAAAATTAAGATTGATGTTCAGTAGGAAACACCGTAAATAGTTTGTGATTACAATGTACGTTGAGGATGACACATTCAATGATACGGTTCTGTTCCTTAAGATTTCTTCCCTAGCGATATTTTATGTGTGAGTAAATGAGTGAGTGAATGAGTGAGCAATTGAGTGGGTGATAAGGAAAGTGAACGAGGCAGTGCTAGAGAACGTGATCTTTAATGTTACTGCTGCACAATAATGATATTGACTGGTGGTGATGATGATGATGACTATTATTGTGAGTATAATTACATGTACACTACTTCAGCTAATCCATCGCACTGCATTGTCAATACATGGAGTGAACCTACACTCCTGTTTCATTATCTTAAGTTGTCTAAATGCAGCAGAAATAATAAAAAGGGAAAACAGTGTACTGGTACATCAGCTTGTTGTAACACTCTTCACTTGAGGTTTCTTTCCACGAAAGGAAATTGAACAACAACTAAGCGCCTATCAATCAAGCCTGTCTGGACTGCGGAACTGAACCCTGTTTTGTTAAATTACAATACAATTACCAAGCCAACGCGTTAGGTCCAGCACTTGTAATTCCAGTTCCCTTTACTGTGTTATATAATCTGAAAATGGGTGATCCTTCGAAAGCAAAAGTAGAAATGCAAAAAGAGAAAATTGCAGACTCGGTTTTATTGAGTCTGTTCATGAGTAATAATTAAAGGTGCAACACTACTCCCGTCCCCTAGCACCGGCTTAAGCAGTATTCAATTTTCAAAACTAATAACATCAAAACTTATGATCCCGAAGGACCAGAAAATATAACAACACTGAGGATGAAGTACGGGGCGACTTTTTACGGCCGCCACACAAGCACTTAACACCTGCTGTTGTGAAGTACATGTACATATAATCAGAAAATGGGTGATCCTTCGAAAGCAAAAGTAGAAATGCAAAAAGAGAAAATATAAGTTGAAAACGCAAAATACTGCAGCAAAATGTTTACTATATGAAAACTTTTGAAAGTAATCACATATGTTATTAGATAAATCGAGTTTACCATCTTTATTGAACAGCCAAATGGAAAAAGCAAAATATATTGATATAGCATTTCTTATTTATTTATCGAACAGGGTATACTCTTAACAATAAGCCCTGATATATCAAACAACAATGCAAATAGCTATAATGTCTTTACGTGTTGTTACCTTTACAACGTACAATATCGTATGCACTCTTCGTTGTTTGTTGATTGTATGTATAGGATTTAATCTTTGAATATTCATGTAGGATATAAAACCATCATGACAATGTATTAGTTATTTTATAACGGCATATGACCAAATAATGTTTTTCCTTGCCAGTAAGAGTAGAATCAGAGCTGTATCATTATTCCACAAGCAAGCAGAGCAGATCCTGGTAAGATTTCTCATGCAGGTACCGTCTGATCTGGGCTAACTCTAGGCATATTAACCCTTCGCTTGCTGAATTTTAAAATACGTTTCTCCTTCTTTACCCATGCCCTGTTTTATAATTACATATATCTGCACTGTGTACGCGTATTGCGCTCTGCAATCATTGCTGTGGAGTGCACTGGTTGCACTATCAACTTGTAAATAGTGCAGACCATGATGAGACAGCTCCTGCAGGAGCTGTCTCATCAGGGTCTGCACTATTTACAGGTAGGTATATTGACGTGAATATCAAGCGAAAGGTTAATGGAACAATGGGTAAAGAAGGTTCGGTCCGTCTTGCTTGAGAAAATACACATTGAGAGCGTGTTGCAGGCAAGCCGATACAGAGTATATTATATACTGTGATATAGTATTAACTTATCTGAATACAGTCTTGATATGATGACAACAGCACTTTCTTGAATGATATCATAGAGTCATATTCTTAAGATACAGAAAATAGCATAACTTAGAATTGTTACAATAGTGTTGTGTTAAGCACGCGATGATGTTCAGCAAATGTGTGTTAATGATGGGCGGTGAGCAAAAGAAGATCTTCAAAACTATTCCCTTATCATTGATTTATTATAACCTGGATATAACCTTCACTGTGCGGGACACGAGTAACTAATGTCCTTTGCACAAACAGTGTAGATCCAGATGAGAGGGCTCCTAGAGGAGAACTCTCATCAGGATCTGCACTGTTTGTCATGTTACACTTTTCTTAGAAAATCCTTAAATATTCACTGGAAGCTTGGCCTGTTTGAAATTTGGAATAGTCCACTTGAAAAGTCAGCGTTGATGGGTTAAACCCCAAAGAGTAATTTGCAATGAAGTATTTAAATTATTCGACTTTCCAACTGATGTTTTGTGAAACAGAAATACGAACGGAGTAGACGCTGTAATAAATATTACTGTAATTTTGTTTATGTCGATAGAATCTAGTTAGGTGTCTCAAAATGAATGCTACCAGAATGCTACTCAAGTAACCTCAAAAGAAAAATAATTCTCTATACAGATGTTCCTACTGTTCACCGTTCGAATATTTTCAACACTACTGGGGGATGTCTGATAATCTGTACTAGGAATCTAGACACAGTTGATTTGCCAAATATCTGGACATCCTATTAGCAGCGTGAAAGTGATTTGTAAAACATACATTAGATTAGATAAACCTCTTCAGGGATTTCCAATTGTTGACGAAGGTAATTAGACTTTACTAACCAACATATCAGACAATCGGCAAGATGAAACTAAGTAAAAATTACACCAGGTCGTAAAACGGGACATCATATTTACAGATGAATATTATACAACATACCTTTTGTAATTATATTATAAACAAATGGATGATTGGCCATTACATTGACTATATAATCAAAACCATATCAGTTAATACCCACAGAGCAGACTATATTCAGACAACTCCACTAGCAGCCATCTGGTCTAGATCTAATATGTTTTCAGAGGCGTGAAAATGTGTCTCTCACAGATCAACTGATTCCTCATATTGACGCCTTTTGGCGCCTCTGTAAAAGTCACATTTTCGAAACCATAGGAGCAAATGCTCTATTTATCACAATGGCTTCAAAACAACACACTTTTCCTTTTTTCTAGTAAATGCTCATTTTCAGTAGATTTGTTCAACGAGGTTGGGTCTATACATAGACGTAGCCTTTGAGGCAAATGGGTAAGGATCAATTGTGATTGAATACAATACAGTAACCCCACCCGCCACCACCAAACCGGGCGTTCAATTTAACATTAATATCGGTCTTGGAGATAAGTTGCAGCTTAACCCTTTCGCTGCCAAACTCTGTCGTCTGTTAACGTTGTCGTCTGCTACAATTTTTCATTTTTTTTATTTTCTTCATTTTTATTTCAAAAACATTACAGTAACAAACAGTTTGGATCCTGATGAGACGCCGAGTTACTCGGCGTCTCATCTGGATCCGAACTGTTTGCATAGGTAATCACACATATCCGGCATTGGCAGCGAAAGCGTTAGTGCAGGGTGAAAGTCAAGCAGCTTTCTGCATGACATTCACCCTGCATTAAGCAGACACCTGCCTTAAATATCTATTTTCTTCTCTACTAGAATTTCGGCTTAGATGTTGTTTTACTATATCATATTCCAATTGAGTAGAAAACACTATCTACATCGAAGTTTACAAGCCGATTATGGTGGAAGTAGACATTCAAAAGCATTTCAGATTTGACTACTGTGCCTTTTGATAGAAAGAAGCATGTGTTTGATATGTTAGAATACTGAAACGTAAATGCGAACCTAAACCAGTGTATGAAATAACACAGATATGTTAGAATAAATGCGAACCTAAACCAGTGTATAAATTAACACAGATGACAAGTAATCTAAGGGAAGTAATTCACTTAAAGTGATACCTATATCATCCTTAATGATGTTTGTCATGACACAATAATTTATACCTCGAAATTACAGTCGGAAAATCAGACTAATCAACGATTGCAAAAGGTTGTTTAAACCATTTTAGCAAAGGAGTGTCACCGCCAAAATCGCCGTCAAGCGACTCAAAGGATTGACTGTAATGGGCGAATCTATAATTGCCTTCGTAAAAAGACAACTCGCCGTCTAATCAGGATCCAAACTTTTGGACACTTACATTTGAAGCAATTGACGGAAGTCCACTCTGAAACTTAAAGCAGACGACATTGTCTGCATATGAATATTGTTTGGCGCCAAGAGTTAACCCTTTACCCAATAGCCTGTTTCTAGTTTTGAAGACATATGACCACTTAAAGCAGGTTGAAAGTAAAGCAGAATGCGCCTTAAGGCGCATTCTGCTTTACTTTCAGCCTGCTTTAAGCTACCACCTACTAGGATATAGAAAATATTTATTATGCAATATGTTCATGACTGTATGAATTTGAACTATTTTCTTCAGCGGAGGAATAAATCAAACACGCTAAAAGCCGCTTCTATCAGGTAAAGGGTTAATTAAACAATATGAATACGTAGAACATAAATTGCAATTGAATAATGCCTCTTGCATAATTCATTGTAACATACAATACCGACATGTACAGCAGAATATAATGATATAAACATATTTTTCTAATTTGTCTCATAAAAGTGGCTGGATGGTTAATATTTTTCCAAGTTTGTGTCACGTTATGTACAAATCTGTATCTTCAGTAAATCATTTCCATTCTGTGTTGTTTTGATTTTTGCCAATTACAGTCACACAGAACAGCTGAGGTTCATGTTCATAAAGTCCGGATTTCTACAAAAACCAGATGTATTCCACATAAAACAAGAATATTTGAGGAATAAGACTGAATCGATAATAATAATGATTCTTCTGTTGGAGCTTATGCGACTTGGTTTTATTAAGGTTTGCGCATACACATTAATTTTCAAATAATATATAAAGCTTGATAAGTGTGTAGATAGTAAGTTCTGTTTGTAATGAACGCGAACAAAACTCTACTCTTCTATCATTTCTTTTAACGATTTACCATGCAACAGCAAATGGTGTGTGTAACAGACAAACAGACAGACGGACGGACGGACAGGCGGGCGTTCTCACGGATTGACTGTTATGTGCCTATCATTTTGTTCAAAATGGTCACATAAAATGAACATTTAGTCAGATAAAAAGAAAAACACAAACGATATTTTGTTCTCAGTGTCACATAACCATCAATCCGTGTTAGCGGACGGGCAAGAATGCAGCCAGGCAGGCAAGCAGACAGACCGACAGACAGGCAGATAGACAGACAGACATACAGACAGGCAGGCAGGCATCTAGACATGCAGACAGGCAGAGATAGATACGAGGATAAATAGATAGATATATTTTGCAAACATAGTAAACCTAGAATACACGACTTCTGTAGGAGCCTTTTGATCAGGGTAAAGCTCTCTTTGATTTGACATATTATATTTATGATTCTACAGTTTCTGTATGGCAATGTTTGTTAGGGGGCTGTGAGGGGGCTATCTCCGGCGTCCAGCGTCGTGCGTACGTGCGTCGTCAACACTTTTCTTGAACATCTTCTCTGAAACCACAAGGCCTACAGCTTTGATATTTGGTATGTAGCATGGCCTAATGGTCCTCTACAAAGATTCTTCCAATTATAACACCCAGACAAAAATGGCCCCGCCCCGGGGCTTATCAGTTTTTCATAGGGAAAATATTTAAAAGTCTTCTTCTCTGAAACTGTAAGGCCTAGATATTTGATGTTTAGTATGTATCATGGTCTGTTGGTCTTCTTTGACAATTGTTCAAACTATTATCCCCGGACTAAAAAATAGCTCCGCCGCGAGGCTTTTCATTTTTTCATAGGATATTTTAAAAACATCTTCTTCTCTGAAACTGTAAAGCTTAGACCTTTGATATTTGGTATGTAGTAAGATCCAATAGTCCTCTACCAAAATTGTTAAATTCATGGCCCCCATGCCAAAAATGGCCCGCCCTGGGGTTAATCAGTTTTCATAGGAAAATCTTTAAAAATATTCTTCACCAAAACTGTAAGGCCTAGACCTTTGATATTTGGCATGTAGCATCATCTAATGGTCAACTACATAGATTATTCATACTATGACCCCGGGGTTGAAAATGTCTCCGCCCCAGGGCATATCAGTTTTTCATAGGAAAATCTTTAAAACAAAAACTCTTTTAAAATGAAAGACCCCGACTTGTGATATCTAATTGTCAAATTATGACCCCCGGATCAAAAATAACCCCTCTACGGGGCTTATCAGTTTTTCATAGGAACATCTTTAAAAATCTTCTCTGACATTGTAATATCTGACGTAGGCCTTTGATATTTGGTATGCAACATTAATGGTTCTCTTCAAAGATTGTTCAAAATATGACACCCTGGCAAAAGATGGTCCTGCACCATGTTACATGAATTCAGTGTATACATAAATATGTTATAACCAGGTGACCGATTAAGGGCCATCACGGTCCCTTTGTTATGTTTTCATGTGTCATTAAAAAGCTTACCTAATTAATACTTATGATGTCATTATTTTTACATGAATATTCATGGAGTAAATGGAATAATATGCATTAACAGGTACATGCCTTTTGTGTTGCATATTTTGCAGAAGCATTATAATGGAACGTGTGTGATTTAGTAAGTAATACAGTAGACACCCTCTAAACCGGACGTTCAATTTAGATATTAAATATCGGTGTTGGAGACAGGTGGCAACTTGATGCAGGGAGTATGTCATGCTGAAAGGTCATCTATGAGCTTTCTTCATGCCTTTCACCATGCATTAAGCAGCTACCTGCCTAAAAGTATATAATTTCTTCTCCACTAGATTCCAGTTTAGAGGGGGTTATTGTAATTTACAAAACGTTCAGGTTTTATCGTTGATATTGACAACACCTCACTTTTTGACGCCGATCGCGTACAAACCTCTCTTGCTGACAGACACTTGACACAAAAATCCATACCGAAATACACCGGAACGTTAGCAGATTGTGTCACTCAGAGGTAAATTGATGGGAACCTTTCGCCTGAGTAACGAGGAAGTCCCGATAGCGTCAATGCACATTGTTAGATGTCAATACAAAATCAATCAGACAACCCGATTTGTCTAGGGAACCGCATTTTGTTATGTAACAATTCTAATGCGTGTAACAAGGCTGATTCACGTTTGAAATAAGGTACTGCCGTTCAGAAAACATCTTTATAATGTTTTGCGAGCGTTCTTATCCATTCTAAATATTGACATATTCAAAATACATGTACAATTGTGTGAGGTTATTAGGCACTATGTGGGTACAAAACTGAATTCCGTTTGACAAGAATACACGTGTGATGTCTAAGATGGATGGTGCGTATACGAGTCCAATATAGGTAACATAGATGTGTTCATATCCAAGAATTCAGTTGTGCGCTCAGCATGTATGACGAACGCTTTGACCCAACCACTGTAAACACAATGGTCTAGTATGAATCAACTATCCTGATCGGCACATATTTATCTGCTCTTGTTGTCTAACCCGTAGTTTAACTGGCAAGTAAATTATTAAACGAAAATGTCAGACGTTTGATGCATGCAACACATGCGTGTCTTAGAGAACAGGAGGCAGAGCATACCAGTTGGAGAAAGGTGGCAGACGTTACATTTCGTATGATCTGTATTGGACGTGTGTTCAATGGGGGTCTGGTGTAGGCTGTCGGGATTCGAAAATGAACACGAGGTTAGATTTATTTCACACAGTCCAAATGGCTTTCTATATGGATTGCCACGTGGTACAAATTTCGATTGCTATTGGTTCTAGTTTGCGGCTGTACGCGTGTGTCAGTTGGGTGTTATATCGTTGCTGTACCATATAGCACCGATAAATAATGGGATGATGGTAATGAAAGATGATGTCGATAATGAATGGTATGACGATAATGTAGATAAACATAGTTCTGAACTAAAGAATGTAGTATTGTAAGTGTGTACTCAATCGTGTGTGTAGGAGCGTGGTCATGTTACTTTATCTAATTGTACAACAAACGGACATTGTAACATATATATGTAATTTACAAAAGTATATGCAATTACATTTTGTGATTATAGATCGGCAAAAGGCTTTCATATTAAGCATTATTGTGAATTGATATCGAGTGCTATCATTTGCCTCCTCTAATGTATATGTAATATTTATGCAAATGAATCACCACGATGGACAAATTATGCATAGATGCGATTTATTATTATGCTAGTGGCGCATGCTGGTATTAGTTCTGATTAAATAACATAACACTACATCCATCTTCTCTCTTCTTTAACCCTTACGACGCTGAATTTTCCAATGTACTATTCCAAATTTCAAACGGGTCAAGCTTATGGTGAGTGTTTTGGAAAATTTCTAAAGAAAGGTGTAACATTACAAACAGTGCATACCCTGATGAGAGGGCTCCTCAAGGAACCCCCTCATTTGGGTCTACACTGTTGGCAAATGACATTCGTGATTCGTGTCCCGCACAATAAGGGTTAAAATAAGGGTTTGCAATGTTATGTAGTTTCAATATCAAACAAATGTACATGTTCCTCCCAATATTGCAAAACAGTGTTCACCTGCCCTATAATAGTTTCATATGTATTTCTAGGATACTATTAGGCATGAATTTACTTTCGAAATTGATAAGGTAAATGTTGCTTGGACATTCTTCACGATCACTGTAACATTAACCGTAAATTACGTTGAATAGGACAGTGAACAGGGTCTGTAAACGCTATGTATTTGTTGCCGAGTGTTTCTTCCATTAAATACTCTTTTTTGCGTGGTTGAGTGTGTACGTGAGAGTGAGTGAGTGAGAGAGTGAGTGGGTTGGTGGCTGTACGCGTGTGCGAGTTGGGTGTAATATCGCTGCTGTACCGTATAACACAGATAAATAGTGGGGTGATGATATTGAAAGAAGATGTCGATGATGAATGGTATGATTGTGATGTCGATAATTATGAATTACATGAAAATTACTAATAAGTAATCCATAGTGCTAATTTGATGCACACTTCCGCATGATCCGTCATTCTCTACGGGAAAAGGGTACTTGCATACGAGACTTGTTCCCACATTCTTTACTTGAGTTTTCTATCTGTGAGAGGATATTGAACAGCTACTAAGCGCCTATCAATCATTCGTGTCTGGACTGCAGAGCTGAATCCTGTTTTGCTATACTACAGTGCAATTACTAAACCAAGACGTTAGACCAAACCATTGTAAATCAATTTCATTTCACTAAGTAATGTGTTATATGTGGCGGGAAAACGCAGTATTTTGAGCAATAATGTATATAACTTTTTGACAGTGATACATCTGTAATGAGATTTGTCGATTATATTATATTTATTCAGGACTATGGGGAAAAGTAAAACGATTTGATGTAAATTTTAAACTTATCAAGCCAGAAATATTCTTATATTTGTTACGTGTTGTTAAATATTGAATTTACACGTACAAGTTATTGGCTGTTGGTTGGTGTTATGCGTGCGTTCGTGTATGCGTCTGTCTGTTCATCTGTCTGTTTATCTATCTGCCTATCTATATATGTACAGTAAAATCTCTATAACGACCACTAAATTACATAAAGTATTTTGTGTTGTTAAAGGCAGGTGGATGCTTAAAGCAAGGTGAAAGTAAAACAGACCGCTCCTATAAGAGCGTTATGTTTTACTTTCACCTTGCTTTAAGCAACCACCTGCCCAAAATACCAACTAACTAACATAATTCAGTGGTCGTTATAGAGAGGTTTTACTGTATATGTAATTGCTTGTTTGTCTGTGTGTTTGATTGCCCGTCTATCTGTTGGTCTGTCTTGCCTAAGTGCGTGTGGCTATCTGTCTGTCTGTCTGCCTGTCTATCTGTATGTTTGTCTGTCTGCCGGTCGGTCGGTCAGTCGGTCGCTAAAGAAAGGGTTGTAAGCTCTGTCTGAATTACTGTTATCATTCTTAAAGCAGCTATCTGCATTTTAAAAGTGTATACATTAAGTGACTAATATAAAATTATGGTGGATCTACAGAACGTCCTTCTAGGGTCGAATGCCACGGTATTTGTATCGCCTTTACATGATAAGGACAGTTTATAGGCCAGATATAGACTCATTTAATTAAAAGATTATAACAATGGAAGAGGTATATACCACAATGTGACCATTTTAAATTATTTTCATAGAAGAAGAAGCAATAATACTGAAATCCTACAAAATAGGACTTGGGTATTTTGGGTATTATTCCAACCAATATAATTGTCGCCAGTACCTACACACAATCTATAAAGTGGATATGTATGAAATAATGCATTTGTAGGACTGATAGTTTACTACAAGTAGTCATAGTTTTAGCTTAGTTGACTCAGTTGTATTTCCTTTAGCTACAGTTTAGATGGGCACGGTTTCTAGTTCCAGTGATATGTAGACCAGTGTCATGCAGTATTTAAACCTTTAAACCTGGGGAATGAGTGTACTCTCATTTACAGTGTAGACCCAGATCAGAGGGATCATAGAGGATCAGAGTTTACATCGTTAATCATTCTAAATCCACTAACACGTGAAAGTCGTTCATACTGAATGGACTTTGTAGTTAACTCTTTCTTTGCAAATGTCGCCTGTTGGCATCATTGAAAACAGTGCAGTCCCAGGTCAGACGCCGCCTTTTCAAGGCGGCATCTGACCTGGGACATCACTGTTTTCTGTATTAATTTAGCCCAAGCATACAGGTTTTTAAAAACAAATGTTTTTACTAATATACCTTTATTATTTAGTTTAGAAGTATATTTAATATGAAATTATTATTGCAGACGACACCTTTAAATTTGGCGCCAAAAGAGTTCAACGCTAATGGGTTATTCCACTTCCACTAATCAGGTATGAAAGAGTTAATTCTCATTGCCGATAGATGCGTCAAAAAACGCGTTCTATACATTCATTGATATCTAGAAAATGTAAAAAAAACAAGTTGCATGAATCGAATCGCTCTATAAACTTACTAGCCTATGAAAAGTAATGACATCATTCATATTAATGAGTTGAATTCTTACAATGACATCATTAACACAGGCACTTTTGGCCATTACAGAAATCTTTGAATGTTATAAGCAATCAAAGCAGGATCTATAAGATATGGGTCTACTCTGTTTGCAAAGCGTAAATTTACTAAAAAGGCGTATTTATGAAGTAAATGCTTAAACTATAGACACTTCAAAGCGCATATATAGAGGATCTTACATGAGTGTTCATTACAAATTGTTTTTATGAAACGAGTTTACTGTAGTAATATGACACGCGCTTTAGTGAGTGTCATATTCATTATAGTAAACGAGTTTCATGAAAACAATTTGTAATGAACACGAATGTAAGATTCTTTTTATCACATAAGCCTTGAAAATGCCATAGAAAATAAAACAGGCCATAGCTGACGGCTGTTTCGGCCATTGCTTACAAGCAGCGTAGTAATACAATGGCTAATGATTGCTAATTTGCATAAAAATGCACCAGTGCATTTCCTCGATTTACGGCACTCTGTTACGGCACTCCCAACAAGGCAGATTATGTGTTAAATTAGTAAACAAAACACTATACAGAGAACGTCATTACATATAGACTACTCCATGTGACTATTAACTTCTGTTTTCAAATATGTGCACACATCCAATCACAACTGGCTCAATATATGAACTATACCTAAACATTGTGTCAAATAGTGTAAGAAGTCTCTCAGGTCGTCCGCCTACACTTCCAATCACATTTGTCATTCATACACATGGTCATAGTTTGGGGTTGCTGATCCAGCATCCCTCATTAGTACATTGACCATGGTTGCGGTAGGGTGCCCTGGATGAGTTGGGTTCCACATGATTACCTTGCTTGCCGGTAGTTCAGGATGTCGGTAACAGTGGCTTGCTATCTCCATTCCGCGGTGAGCGTTTTTCTGTGACATTTTGCCTCGATGAATGGAATCAAAGGCCTCGATGATTCTTCACATTACAAGAATCTGTGCCGCTGTTGTGCAATTCTGATGGAAGCCGTTTCAAATGGTTGTCCCGCAGGCAGGGGTCTACTATAGCCGTACGGCGTCAGTTTAGGATTATCCGGTTCCTCATTTTAGCTGTGATGTAGAACATGCTGATACCTATGTAGTTGTCTGGTTTGGAAAGGTCCCCAGTCTTTGGGATTGGCGTTATGTTGGCCGAGGACCACTGACCTGGATTAGCACAGTATGCAGAGGTTGGGTGAACATATCGAGAACTAGGTTGTCCAGTTCACAGCTGTTCAATTCCTCTGGGGGTATGTAATCTGGTCCTGAACCTTTTTCCTGTTTAGATGATGCCTTCACATGAATGTACTCACTTGTTGTAAAGGCGCACTCTTCAATATTCAGGCTGGTGAGGATAGACTGTATCTCCTCGTCTGGGTCTTCCACTGTAAGGATCCCACCACGAATGTTGCTGAAGTGGGTCGCCCAAGTATCCACATCTATATACTGAATACCCGTGTGACGTATCTTTAAAACATTAGTAAATATAACTTAACAATAATTTCGAATTTGCTAATCAAATTTCAGACTTAAAATTCATTGAAAATGTGTTCTTGCCATAATGACCAGAGTTTTGACCCCAAAGGGAAATCGTTATACACTAATAGTATTTCTGTATATCTAAAATTTGGACCTGTCGCAATTTTTACTATTTCAGATTCGATCGAGTGTTTGAGAAACTACTGACCGGGTATCAAACAGCTTGGATCTAAATGGGACGCCAAGTTACTCTGTGTCTCACCTGGTTGAAAGCAGTTTTTAAATGCGAGCCAAGTCGCGGGTAACTGGATAAGTGTTAATAGTACACGTCTCCCACTGGAACGACACTAATATAGCTTTATGTTATGTTCTATTAAGCTTAATGCACATGGTTATTCATGGCAATCTGTAACATATCAGTAGAATTGATTTTATACATACTTCACTTCTGATAAGTGGCTGTGCAGACATTAAACAGATACGGCCTTTACACCTGATATTTGGGCAAGAATAACACAGAATAACAGATAAAGGTGTGTACCCAAAAATTAAAATTTCTAAAGAGTGGTCACAGTATAGGATTTGGTGGAGAAATAAAATTATTTTGAAGATGTATTAGTTTACGCACATCTTCTCTGGACCCCTCATAACACTGTTGAATTGTCCAACGTTTCAATTTCGTACACCAGTGTTCAGTGTCACTTTAATTTGATAACAGTAGATACTGTTTTTCGAACATAAAATTGATCGGCGAATAACGTGATACAGACACCTTTTCACATCTTTGCAAACAAAGCAGATTTGGTTATATGCATTAGACCGTCCATGTAGAAGCCGTCCCATTATGATATGCTCATTGTGCTCATGAAGTTCCATATATCTTATAGTGAAGCTTCTGCCATGGCTAGGCTACCATGTATTCACAGAGCAACAGATAAACATGCGTTCTCAAGTACCAAACTTGTTATTTCTCCACCAAACCCTATCACTTTTTATAATCGTCTCTTATAGATGATTCTAAAGAGTGTTCACAACATAGGGTTTGGTGTAGAACTAAATAAGTTATTTTTAATTTACGCGTGTTATCTGGACCTCTGATATAATTATACCGTTGCATAAAACCAGCAATCACAAATTCACAATGCCGTTATGTCTTACATAAATATCCATCAGCTAATTACAGGTGGATGACGTCCCAACCGGTAATTAGCTTGGCGTCACGATTTGGCTGAAAAACTGTTTAAACGACATAAAACCAGATGCAAACAAACAAACCAAATATCGTAATGGCCAAAACAGGTGTAGTGGCTTTTTCTGTGAAATCCTGCTAATAACAGAATCCAGCCAGGAGTGGTCTAGTTGATACCCTTAGACTATAAAACATGATTCAGTTGTGTATTTCAAAACGCTATATCAAACATTACCGTATTGGTCGCATAATGTTTACAACTATTTGTCATTTGTCACCATCATGATAGTGGCAGCAACTGAGAAAGAACGTTTGAGTCACAAACACAAATAGAGAGGGCATCTAAGTAAGTTGTAGATATCGTTTTGGATGGCGACTTGCGGTTCTTCTGAACAGTTGTGTAATTTTTCAAATGAAGCTTTTTTGCATAGTATTTTTATCATCCATTGTGTACCTTACGAACAGGTTCTCTAATTCAAGGTACATAATGGTACGGTTTATAAGCAGTCGATGTATATTTAAGTAGTCGTTGTATTTTATAAACACTTTGCCTAATTATAAGCCCTTTCAATGCTGCATTGCCAAACATAGTTTTTTCTAAATTCAAACAGGTCAAGCTTACCGTGAATATTCAGGGATTTTATAAAAAGAAAAGTGTACATAACAAACAGTTCATACTCTGATGAGAGGCATCCTCTTGCAACCCTGTCATCTCGCTCTACATTTCTTAGCAAAGGACATCAATGACCCGCACTATCGTTATCTTCGCCATGCCTATAACCCAACCTTAGAAAAAAAAATCTGTTCAAATGTTGACATTGTACACGTTTGACTTCTCCCGTTTCTTTCAAGCTTTTGAGAACATTTTGACTGAGTGTCAAACAGCTATCCAAGCCTTGGATACTGATGAGGCGACAGGTTACTCGGCTTCTCACCTGAATGGTTCGGGTTTATTTGCATGATGAGTTTTGATGAAGCATATACAATTCATATTGATATTGATACACAATGTAGTCAATATTCTAATGAAATCAACATGGCACATTGAAACAAATATCTGCAAATTGACATCGGGTAGAATGAATGCAGACGGCAGAAATTCAATTATATATCGAGCTGAACTGACAACACAACCAAGCGTACATCTACATGAATGTATAGGTGTCAATTTTAAAATTTTAGCAGCGTGCTGAACGTTGAATGTGATGAAAACGGCGAACTATTGTTTCAAAATAATGAAATTGAAATATCTAACGTATTATTGGCATGCTTGCGGTTTTACACTACTTGACAGTTAAGCAATTTAAATAATACATTTAGAAAAAAAATAGTTTTCAACATTTGAGGAAACAAAATTAAATGTCCACATCGTGTCTGATGTGGCACACATAAACTGTATATCTGAACAATATTGACCAAAGACCAATGGCAAATGCCATACACATCAGTCCCATCGTTTTAATATGTTTTCAAATACTAATTTGATTTATTATTTCAAAGAGGGTTCAACTCACTTATCAACCCAATCGGTTTAACAGCTATTCAAATATAAATTTCATTTTCGACGTGTGGTATAGGATAGTATGCCTTCCCTTCTAGTTCATGTTAGAAAAGAATAATGAATACATATTTAAGTTTACATGTCAAACCGTGAGTTATAACCTTAATAAGAAAGGTAATCACTAAACACGATAGTCAAATTGAACTGAAACAAGAAGACAAACATTCTCGTGCTGTTCATTTATGTTATTTATGATGCATCTTAGAATAACCGTTAATGGAATCGTAATCGGCTTTTCCTTTTCTAAAAGCCGTCATAAATAATAATGGATCACGACTTGACCTAAAACACTGTGCAGGAATCTAGTTTCCTCTAACGTTCATGTTCAGGTTTGCAATCTTCTTAAGACGTTATCGAAATATATTTACAGTAAACCCCCTCGAAAGCGACCTCACACAAGAGGTATAAAGCAGGGACTGATAGACTGGTAGATTAATGAAGGACATAGGAGCTTCCTGCAATACTTTCGACGTATAATAAGCAATCATCTGCATTACATTGTGTAAATTATTCAGCGGCCGCAATAACAGAGGCCCCTCTGTCTTCACAGTGTGTTTCTATTAAATCCTCCGCGAAATATATACACACTTAAGTATGTTTCTGAAATGTTACATATATTTTCCATGACATAAAACATAACCAGGAGACATATTAGCCCATATTTGATCAAAGGTTGGTCAATTGGTGCACATTTACTGTTTCCAATTTGATGAAAATTTGAGAAACTGTTGACCAAGTGTTAAACACATTGGGTCCTGATGAGATGCCGATATATATGGCTTCACATCGGCATCTAAGCTGTTGTAGATCGCGGAAAAGGTTTAACATATTCGAACTAGTTTTCTGCCACTTAAGTGTAACCTGCAGGTACTTTTATCTTCAATTTTTCAAGTTTTTTTCCTTCTACAGTTTGAATCCTGCAGATGGAAGCGGATGACTGAATGAGAGGGAACCGATACTGACATATACTTACCAGAGATGTCATTTTCAAACAACAAGTGATCTATAAGGCTTGGCTGTTCCCACCCTCTGTCAGCATACGCATGTCTATTGTTGACCAAAGGTGTCAATGGCAATCATCTCCGAAACTTCGTGACACTGTGTATGAATGTATATGTGCAAAGAGAAGTGACGGTCGCCAAATATATGACCTTGTTTAATTGAAATTTTTACTGGACAGTGTTTGCATTTATTTAACAATATTTGTGTTTAACATGTGATTATCATGTTATACGTCCTGGATGGATGTAACTTTATAATGCTAGAAAAATTCGGAGCGGCTGGATCAAGTTGGTAATACCAATAGTTATATGCCCTTGATTTGTCACATATTTTGTATTGTTTGGACATTCATTCGTCCATCTTCATCATGTTTATTTAGTGTGTACGTATTTACCTTTATCAACTAAGCTTCTTTATAAATTACCAGCGTTCCTTAAAAAGCACATAGGCAAACAGTGTAAACCTAGATTATGAACTCATTTAAACCCTCTGAACCCATTTATATCAACGTCTTATACCAGAAGATACTTTGTTTGCTGTCCTGTCTGAACATGAAAATGGATGGGTTCCAAAATAAGATATGGGCGGGGTTTTATTAAATAATATGAGTGAATAGGTTAAATCCATTGTCTGTTGAAGTGTAAAACGCCCCGCTTTTTGTACAGTATTTGACCTTAAATGCATTAATCTATTCACAGGAATCTATCATATTCATGCAAGGTTTCTATAGACTAAGTACTATGCTCGGTGATGATTTCTGATATAAGATTTGTTTGCCCTTTATGTTTTTTCAAAGGGATGTATGTGTGCAAGATGCATTTTCATGCAATAAAACAAATTATTTCAGCGATTTGTTCTAACATGCATGTTCAATTACTTTTATACATATCCTATCATGTTCCTATCGTGTGTGGCATTTAAGTATGTTAAAACCGTTCACACAGTTTGTGTTAACAGTAGGGTGCTATGGCCAAACCTAGCAAGCGATACAGTAATTGGTGTCGTGCAATCTCGCTGCATCTCGGGTGTATACGGTACACTCATTGGTACACTTCTTTATTACCACGCATAAATACCGATACAGTCAGATAATAGCATTAGATCGTGTTCGGTTAACCTAATAATCACTAATAAAACAATAATAGTAGAAGTACTTCAACATTCTTCACCACTATATAAATAAAAGAGGGCGCATCAGACATATTGTCGAAAGGAACAGTACTTTCAATTCGACAAGCAATTATCGAAAACGCATATGGAGAGTATTTGTCTGTTCTTTATCACGGCAGTGTTGCGTAAGTGTCTCTTGATAGTGTGCATGGCACACACACTGTTTAGCTCTATGCAATTTTGACATGTGATTTCATTTATATACACTATATTGTCCACGGTAAATTCTCTATACCACAGCATCTTGGTATACCGATTTTGTTACTCATACAAGTAAAGGATGGCCAAGCGTGCCGTTTCATTTCCAGATTACTTCATGACTATAGAGAATATTTGTTTTAGTCTCTCAGGTTCCAATTGTATTTAAGGCCATAGTTCAATATCATTATAAATGTTGTTGTGAAGGTTTTTTTGATAGCTTAAGAGCTCGAGTTTTAAGTTGTTAGGAATGTCCGGTATGGCTTGAGTTCCATAGCATCAAATAAAGCAATAGATATAAGAATTACTATGCTAGTAGTTTGGAAGTTAAGCTGTATTTTGGCGAGTTGGAAAAGTTGTTAAATGCGAGCCTTGGCGAGCATTTAACTACTTTTCTGACAAGCCAAAATACAGCTTAACTTCCAAACTACTAGCATAGTAATTCTTTTATCATGCAACACCCAGAGAAAATGGAGAAAATGAAGAAAAAGAAAGATTGCTAAAGCGGCTTCGTCCCCTGAATGAAAATACATGTAAGTGCGATATACGTGACGTCATGTTGGCATGCAGTGACGTCATCGACTTTTACAACACAAACAAACTTGATTTAATCCTTTTATATGGACAGATGGATGAGACAAAGGTGAGAAAATGTGTTAATTTGATGTTAATGTTTAATTATGCCTTTTTCGTCCTTCTGTTTTCTTCCTATTGGCTGAACCAAACTTGCATTCCAGTCGGGTCAGTACACATGCACCATACCTCACAAAATACAGCGTCGACGTGGAAAATATTATGCTAGTAGGAAGTGACTGTATTTCGTGACGTTGCATGATAAATAAAGATAACAGATAAAATACACAAAATATCGAATCAATCGCGAAATATCTAACCGTTTAAAGCACGGTAGCATTGCATTTCGACCAGGAATACTAATTAATAGCAGCTAACAGCTTATTCTATATCTAATACAATGTGAAATTCTGCTTTGATGCAAAACATAATTCATTCCCTTATCACTTTTCATGGAATTAAAAGTCTGATAGGTTACGTCACGTCCAAAAGTTAATTAAACGTTAAGGTAAATGATTATTTCCTCTCTTGCTGCAATGCTCTTATTACTCTGTTAAGTTTTCGGACACCCAATCTCCCATTTCAATCGGATTGTAATCCTGAGTAATTCATTTTGGTACCCTTTTATGACTTTGAATTTGACTGACATGGAAGAAAACCGTGCAGACCTAAATCAAACTGTTTGCACAGATGAGAACAGCTTAAGTCAAGGCGATAAGTCGTAGTTTGGTGTCTCATCAGAGCCCGAGCTCTGTGACACTCGCGAAATAAATCTAAAACGCATCAAATCGGACGTAGTCTAAATTGAACCAGGTCCGCATTAGACCGGGCATTATTTTTGTCATCAGAAATTTAACAGCTGTCAATCCAGTTCAGTTCATATTTTGCTCCAGTGAGTTAGAAAGGAATTCAGTGTTTTCAACATAATGATACTGTCCATCTTTCTACGCATTTTATCTGCTGAACATCAATCCTTTGTATGTTAACAGCTTGGGCCAAGATGAGAGTCAGAGTAATTCGGCAGTCCAATTATCACCCAAGACGTTTAATGACACTCGGTCAGTAAGTTTCTTAAATGTTTAAACGAATCGAAACTCAGTAAAACATAAGCAGATGAGACTGTGAGCATAGCCATGTTTGTAGCATTTATTTCGCACCGCGTTTAAATGCACCGAATTATGTTTCTCCTCGATGATAGGATTTATTCCAGATTTCATTAGTGGCAGCAGATACAGCACGTGCGACTTAATCATGTGTCATTTGTCATTGATTTAATTATAACTATATTGATATTACGAGTTTGCTTAAAACAATTTACTGTCATAACAGTTTGTGTTAAATACGTTTTGTGTAGGTTCCGGAGGTTTACGGTGATGTCGTTTACAAATTGCGCAAAATTATTGGACACGTATATTTGGATACTTTCTTTGTCAACATGATGACATCCTCTTTAATCCTTTTACGGAGGGACGAACCTTGATATTTGTATTTTGCCATTTCTATCGTACCACAAATGACTCCACAATTACTCTGGTCTCTGGATGGTCATCGGGTATATGTTTTCGGTGTCATTGTTTGTTCTCTTTCCAATAAAACAGTTATATATTTAGAATTCCCTTGTATTTATATTTTCTTCTGTTTTTCAAAATGTCGGTGCAGAAATGTTTGGTGTGCTTATTACGTCATTTAAATTATAAAGTCACTTGACTTTGAATGTATACTGTTTGTGTTTGTTTGAATACTATTTTGTCTTGGCATCGTTACTCATGTTGCGGAGTTGTCTGGAGGGGACTTTTAAGCCCACAGTAGCACTTTTTGACCACTGACCGTTCAAAGGTGGTAATCATACTTTCACCTTATGGTATACTTTATTTTATATGGTTAATGTTTAATGTTTTATGTATTGATGTGCGTTCCGTAACGTTTTGTCTTCTAATTGTGTCGTTTCATGTTTGATGATGTTTGTTGCCATGTCCTTTCGTGTGTGGCCCTCCCTGTTTGACTGTTTTTCCACATTCAATACCTTTACAGTCAGTGTCGTCTTTTCCATGTTTTCAAAAACCAAAACATTCTCAGAGTGCTGAATTGCTTGAATCATGACGAAACGAAAATTTACTCGTAACGTTCTCTCAGATTTGCTCACGGTTGCGAAAGAGTGAAATGGCAACTTATCTATGTAGAATAACCTAAACTCCTCTATTATTTTTAAACAAAAAGTGTAAAATGGTAATCAGCGAGATACTCATAACGACACAATAATACGACTGAGTGCATACTTTTAGTACATGAAAAGAACAACGGTTGGCATTCGCTCTTTGACTATAAAAGGGTCTAAATGCTTCTATAAAGAAAATTCGAATAATCGAGATTTTACCGTATACTCAAAATAATACTAAATACAATGCTCATAGAAAATTGCTTATTCATATACGCACATTATATGCAAATTAGCTGAAATACGCATGCTTTATAGAAATATTACCTGAAACAAAGATGGTTTATTTTCCTTGTATGATCACATGAAAACATTCAAACATGAATTCAATAACTCTTGTTTATTAATAGGCATCTCAGACTAAACAATAAACTCCTTTTTTCTAAACAAAAATCGGATTGTTTTACTTCCTCATTAATATTCATAAGAATACATTTATGAAAATTAGTTAAATTACATATCATATTCAAGTTATATGTCTTTGCTTTATTCAGGTTCTTGTTTTGTCCTTCTATTGCCTCTAAAAGCAAAGTTATGACGCATTTGTTTAACCATGGATGTTTCAAAATTTACCTCGGGTTACCATGGAAACCGTTAAAAACATAGCTTGGACACAATTATTTTGGGGAATGCTCAAGTGGTGTTTTGCGAACCCCAACGAACAATTTAAACCTGAATTCAATACTTTGTGTGCATTAATAAGCCTCTAAGACTAAACAAAAAACTCATTTTTCTAAAAAAGCGGATTTTTATACTTCCTCATTAATATTCATAAGCAATCATATATGAATATTATTAAAATTATATATCATAATCAAGATATATGTCTCTGCTTTACTTTGGTTTTTGTTTTGTCCTTCTATTGCCTCTAAAAGCAAAGTTATTATGCATTTTCTGAACCAATGATGTTTCGAAAGTTACCTCCTCGCGTTACCATGGAAACCGTTCAATAAAACATAGATGGGACAAAATTACTTTGGGGGAATGCTCAAAATGTGTTCTGATGACCCCGACAAACAATTTAAACCTGAATTCAATAATTTATGTGCATTAATAAGCCTATCAGACTAAACAACAAGCTCTTTTTTCTAAAAAACGCATTTTTTTTACATTCTCATGAATATTCATAAGAATGCATTTATGAATATTAATTAAATCATATATCATATTCAAGCTATATGTCTCTGCTTTACTTTGGTACTTGTTTTGTCCTTCTATTACCTCTAAAAGCAAAGTTATTACGCATTTTCTGAACCAAGGATGTTTCGGAATTTACCTCGGGTTACCATGGAAACCGTTTAATAAAACATAGATGGGACAAAATTATTTGGGGAAATACTCAAAATGTGTTTTGAGGACTCCAACGAACAACTTAAACCTAAATTCAATAATTTCTGTGCATTAATAAGCCTCTCAGACTAAACAACAAACTCCTTTTTTCTAAAAAAATCACATTTTTTACTTCCTCATTAATATTCATAAGAATGCATTTATGAATATTAATAATATCTATATCATATCCAAGCTATATGTCTCTGCTTTACTTTGGTACTTGTTTTGTCCTTCTATTGCTTCTAAAAACAAAGTTATGGCGCATTTTCTGAACTAAGGTAGTTTCGAAAATTACCTCGGGTTACCATGGAAACCGTTAAATAAAACATAGCTGGAACAAACTTATTTTTGGGGGCATGCTCAAAATGTGTTCTGAGGACCCCAATGAACAATTTGGTACCCATGAAAAAAGTCTAGGGGGGATGCTACGGTAACCACTACTAGGACCCAGCCTACTAATGTACCGTCCCTTCATTCACCAAACATTAGACATGTGATATGCTTGGATATCTCATTACAATATATATAAACTGCTAGACTAGTTACATTTTCAGTTTTTGTCAGATGAAATGTCGGTTGACATCTGATATAGTGTTTGTTTCATGGAAGCTAGAGTGTTTTAAGTAGATATTTATTGCATTTCGGATAATTGTGAAATTGATCATTTAGTTGAACGGTATACCAGATAAGGACGCCTTTTACGAATTTTGAAAACAGAGAAGACCCAGACCAGACAGTTGTCTTATCATGGTATGCCCTGTTTGCTTACGATCTAATATAAATATGATATGGTTTTAGCCATGTTCAAATGGTCCAAACGCCTCTGTTCTTTAACCCATTATAAAAATCAGATAATTGATATGCATAGATATAGTATTATTGAATGAATATTCTTCAGGTAATGGGTTCCAACTCAGCACAACCGAGCATGCATATGAAACATGTTCCACTGAGACTCGGGAACATTTAATCTTTCAAATAGTTGGTTACGTCACAGTAGACATACAAATAAAATAACTTTAAAACTCATTTTAATGTAAAGTAAAATCTAGACATGGTGACGTTTTTCGCAAATTTAGTTAATCAATATAACAATACCCCTTTCCCTATCTTGATAATTATCAAAGAAAAAATAATATATAAACGAACTCGTTTTATAGAATACAACCTGTCACGGTGTTTTCGTCTTACGAATGAGTTTAAACCATTGATCTACTAAAATGACATCACTGGCATTTACAAAGTGCCTGGATAAAATACTCGGCGTCTCATTATAATTTGTGTATGGAACAAAATATTTTGTTACATGTGATATAGATCTATATTCACAGAATAAACAAAACATGGTAAATCTGTATAATCACATATATAAATATATATTTGTTTGCAAACTCCAAACCGTGTGCCAAATTAAACACAGACACCATTGCAAGAGACGCTGGCAACCCCGTTTTTCAGTAGCCGGATGTATAAGGACATATTTCACCTGAGTGTTGCAAATTTACAAGTAGTTGACAATACTACAGCAGCACCTGCTTGAGGTGAGCAAGGACATGATCCTAAGTATAAACTGCATCCATTCATGACTATGACACAAATTAACTTTACCAAATACTCACCAGATGACAGACTCAATTTCGACGAAGGTCTATATCCGTTCAAAGGCCGTGTGCACTTTCGTGTGCATAATCCCATAAAACCAAACAAATTGGAGTTACATTGTTTCATGTTTGTGAAGCATCATCGGGTTATTGTTTGGGCTATGATGTATACCATGGTACAACAGACTGCATTAAGTATGTTAGTGCTTTGGAGACAGATAATGGAAATATATACGGTGACCTAACTGTGACATCTAAAGTAGTGCTAGGTTTGCTAGCAAGGAGTTGTCATAACATCTACATGGACAACTACTACACCTCACCTAAATTCGTCACATATCTTGAACTGCTGAACACATACGCATGCGGCATTGTACGAATTGACGGGCGGGATGTACCGAAAGCCTTCAGTCTTGTGAAAATGTTGAAACAAGGCGTAAGCATATTTCTACGAATGGGAGTTAACGTGACGTGCACATGCTTTCAACTTTTCACCCAGCAGTAACGGCTATAACAGACAGGATTGACATTCGCACTGGTCAACCGATCTTGATGCGACTGTGTATCGTTGGCTATGTGAAATACATAGTGGTTTGGACCCTAGTGATCAGCACTCTGACATACTTCGAAAGTGCGTCAAGTGGTTGAAGAAGGTTTTATTTTCACTTGTTCATCCTCCTACTTGTGACTGCTTACTTGCTGTACAAAAAGTATGGCAACGATGTACGACGCAAATCACATATGGACTTTCGTGTGCATACCACCATGGCCCGCGTGGACTCTTGTTTCCCCTAAGCAAAAAGCACCAGGGCGCAGAACTATAGGGAACCTGGATCGGCTGACTGGCAGACATTTCGTTCAGCACAGCAAGTGCAAATATGAGGCATGCAGGAAACACCACATACAGAACAAACAGCCACCCGAACAGCAACACAAGAAACCACAACGAATATACATAAATGCCAAAAACATAAATAGAATCACAAAGACAAAACAAACAAACAATAGGGGGAATATGGAAGTACCGCCTTGGAGCGGTTAGTGACAAAAATCAATGGGTTTTTAAACAGGTTTAGGGGCGCCAAACCTCACAATTATTTCATCCCCACCCTAAAAGACAAACTGTGTAAATAAACGTATCCCCTCTCTGACTAATCTACAACAACCGCAATGGCAAGTACAGTGGTAAAGTGCATGTAAAACGAAAACATTTAAGTGAAACAAATCTTATCGCTAGTGTACTCAATGATTGAGCTGCAAACAGAGTAACTGTAGAAAAGTAATAAAGGGTACGACAAACACGAGATATCCGACGTCTTCATTCCGTTTCCTGATTGAAGAGGCCACCTTCATACAGTACTAAACCTTTCCTGTCGGCGTACACGCAAAGAGGGCAACATGATTGCCAACTGTAAAAGGGTTGACAACCAGACATGCAGTATGTTCATGTTTGGAGTGTTTGTCTCTAGTTCTTGTGTGTCTGTTGATGTTGATAACATATTTGATGAACAAAGATTGAAACTGAAAGATAATCAATTTTGTAACATTTTGTGAACACTTTTTTTTTATACTAACTGTTGATGCTTTCTGCCGATACCAAATTGGGTGAAATTAATATGAATGTATTTAAATAGGGTTCATAGGGTTAAATTGACATAAAGTATCAGTTTTGTGTGTGCAAAGATGTTTCCCCATAATACTGCACAGATATATTAAATCCAGGTAAATTAATTCAGCAGTAGTAGCCCTGGTAAGGGTACAGCAATGAAGCATGATAAGGGTTGAACTGTTTGGTACTCTGAAGACATATTATCATAACCGTGTATTTTATAATTGCAGTTAACAGATTCTCTTCCTGGCAAGGTAAGGATGAGACAAACAGGGTGTATCTTTATCCCTTTTGACTAATATTCTTTATCGTCTGAAAACCTACACAACGAAAAAAAGAATTGTTATCCCGAAATGCGATGGCATGTCTGGGTTTACACTGTTTGAGAAACGCAAACATATAAAATACCTATTACTCGTATCATGAAGAGTGAGACGCATGTGAATAACTGGTATGTTCGTTTGTAGTCGGCTTCACTAAATACATTATATTAAATGTTTGATGATCTACGTATAAGACATGTTTTTTTTTTATTTAATTATTATATTTTGTTTCCTTCACCGATACGTTTTAGGAACTTTCTTGTGGTATGCATATAGAATATATAATACTGCTTTTCTCAACTTGTCTTCAAATGAAAGCGAACCGTCAAACCAATCGCACTCGCTTACTCATTTCTCGACTAACATAGTATGCTAAAATGTTCACTTCAACTGAAACAGACAATTTATGCTAGGTTTTTTATTAAACTTTCTACCGTTAAAAGATTGCAGCGTTTAAACATTAAACAACATTAAGAAACAATTTAAATCTTTGATGTGCAGAGTCAATAACGTTTAGGTGAGAATAATGCATTAATGCAGAAAACCCTTACATAGCCAAGTGACAAACAGTTTGGACTAAATTATTTGTTGGAACCTACTAATAGCGTTTGACATACCTATGCAATGAAAAGAAGGATTTAAATAAGTTTCATGGCAGGTCACTTGAAGACCAATTCTGTGAAATGTTGTTTAAATCCATACAGTAGTTTCGGAGGAGATGCCATTTAAAGAAATTATTCCTTAAAGTATGTTTTAGCTCTTATGCAATAGGCCGGATCAATGTATATACGTTTCACTGACGGTCACTGTGTTTTAAGTTTATGCAAAAGACCGGACCATTTATAACACTTTTATTTAGAGTCATCTGGAGATCACTTCTGTTAAATTTTGTTGAAATAGATTCAGCAGTTTAGGAGGAGATGTCAACTAAAGAAAGAAGCAATTCATTAAACTTCATTGCTAGACTCTATTTATGTAATGGATCGAAACGATTTATATAACATTAATGGAGGGTAACCTAAAAATCATTTCTGCACGATTTGGTTGAAATCCTGTATGTGGTTAAGTAGGTGATGCCTTTTAAATAAACTAGTTGTTATAATCTTATTTTAGCTCATGTGACCTCAACATGCAATGAACATGACTTATTTATATAAATTCATGACGGGTCAGTTAAAGATAATTCCTGTGACATTTGGAGAAAATGCATTCAATGGTTCCTGAGATGATATTAAAATAAAGTGTTCATAAAAATAGTTTTGCTCCTGTGACCTATTTATGCAATGGCCTGGAATAATTTATGGACGGTCACCTGTAGATCAATTCAGTGAAATTTGGTTGAAATCCATTCAACAGTTTAGGACGAGATGGTTGAGGACTTTATTAGATATATTCTATTTTTAACCCCTGTGGCCTATTTTGGCAATGAACCGAAACGATTTATATAACTGTCATCGAAGATTATGCCTGAAGATTATGTCTGTGAGATTTGGTTCAAATTCATTATGTTGCTTCGGAGAAAATGTCTTTTACAGAAATTATCCTTCAACTTTTATATGTAGCTTCTGTGACCTACTTAAGCAATGCATCGGAACGATTTATATAGCTTTCATAGATGGTCGCCTGCAGATAATTTCTTAAACTTTGGTGAAACCAAAGTCAGTGGTGTATGAGGAGATGCTGTTTGAAGTAATTGCTGATGACGCACTTCGCGTGACTGACGACGCACAGCCGCAGACGATGGACACATGACGATCCACAATAGCTCACCTTGGCACTTTATGCCAAATGAGCTAAAACACCGGGAAGGGGCATTCGCAGAATAAAGTTTTAACGCCGGATAGTAATAAAACCTGTACCGAGGACTATACACTCGTTGCATGCATCTTAACTCTTATTTAAATTTAGAACATATTAAACTTAGCTGTGCCCCACCAAAAGCATTATCTTCTCAATGAGAACTTACAGTCACGTGTACCAATGGCATACCTATCGTTACATCCTACCAAAACTATTAATGGTGATCACAGAACTCCTTTCACTCATATAAACGCTTTTTAAAGCATTTGCAAACCTAGTAGACCCAGCTCAGACAGCTGCCATAGGATCTTGGTCTGGTCTGTTTGCTACTGGAATTTGACATCTGTTTCTTTACTTTATAAAATGAACATAATAGCCCACCTTCCAAAATTCATTATAACTATTTTATCCATGAATATTCAATATTGAAGGTATTGAAATATGAAATATACATAGAACAAGGAAAGATTAAAACGATTGCATGGAGTAAGCTTGAAATATTTGAGGCGTATTAGATAATCTTAGAACAATCCTACATATTATTTATTAGGTAATTAGTATCTTTTTAGATAATCTATCTGATACACAGTTACTGAAATACATACATGATCCAAAGAGAATAACACTAATTTGCGTTCTGTTCAAGTAATGGGAGGAACTTTATACGTTATTGTTTTGATTACGTAGCCTAACAGAATTTTAACATCAGCTAGATAGTGTCCATTTGCCACGGATATCTCATGTGTCTGTCTTCGGTACAAATACTATGGAAATACTCCGTAATACTTGGTACAACAATATCACAGTCTCTAAATGCAAATTCTCACATGCTAATAAACATTACTGCAAAGTGATTCAAATACGTTTTCAGCATTGCACGGCACAAGTTGAAAAGTAGCAGTTTACTAAGTCAACAGCGGATCATAATCACATCAGCTCTGTATATATCCTTAGTATAGATATTGATTAGCAGACTTTTAAATATCGCAAACGGTCGTAATTCCGCTTATTCTGGATAAATCCACATAATGAGAGATGCATGGCACTGTGCCAAATATCTTTTCTACCACACTCGACACAAATATGTGAAAAACAGACGGAGTGACTAACCTACCGATACGAGAAAATAGTCATGTGCCATTTCCCTTCTTTCCTTTTAGGAGTCCGATTTTAAACGGAAAGGTTTAGTGACAAGGCGCAAACAAGTTTGACGCTATGTGTTCAATTATTTCAGAGCTTTCGTGTACCCTAAGGACATATCAACGTTTTACATATTAGAGTGAACCCAGTCTGTCAAACATACAGCAAAGTGACATTCAAATAGCAACACAAGGATCAACTTTGGTATATTAAGAAATGTGTGGAAAATAACTTCCGTTATTTGTGTATAATTAGATCAATGTCAGGTCTTTAATAAGAAATCAATCCCAACGAAAGCGTACGGAGTAGAAAATAGCTTCACGTGAAGGCAAGAATAGGTTTTTCTTAAGTGTTAAATTGTGACTTAGTATCGCTTAAAACTATGAAACAATGTTGTCACATATGCCATTAGTGTATTACTTCCTAATAAAAATATCAAACTAAACCGTTACGTATCGGCATACATTCACAGTGGACAGAAATACATGCTATTTAATTATCATTTCCTCTGTGATTTAAGCAAGTAATACCATGGAATTCAAAACGCTATATTTCGGCATGCTATGTATGTGTATGATATATGATACATCTGGTACATGATGATATTTGATGTTGAATGTCATATCGACATTAATCACAAAGTCTAATGTCGAGACTAATTTTGTGAAACGTTACAGTGAAACTCTAATAATGCGAACATATAATAAAGAAGAAATGATAGCATTCAAGATTGGTGACTGCTTAATGCATGATTAAAGTTATACAGAAAACGTTCTGCTTGACTTGTATCATGCATAAAACTGTAATGGATACTAATACATAGATGCTCTGATTAGTGAATTCTGAAAGGAGGTGATCCAACGAGAGCATAAATTGCAACACAAAAAGAGAATATTGCAGACTCGGTTTTATTGAGTCTGTTCATGAACAGTAATTGAAAGTGCAACACTGCTCACACCCCCTAGCACCGGCTTAAGCGGTATTCAATTTTCAGAACAAGAAGTACTGAAATTCATGATCTCGAAGGACCAGAAGGTATAACAACAAGTTTTTCTGTATTATATTTCCATACGTAAGGTAACTCGCAGCAATGAAATGTATAGAGATACAAATAAAAGGTACCATGCACAATAATAGCATCGTTACAAAAGATACATACAGTTGAACCTGTCTTAAGCGGCCATAAAAAGATAACTGTTGGACAGGTTGTTGCTTAGTGCAGGTCTAAAGTAATGCAGAACGCTTCTATAGGAACATTCTGCATTACTTTTGCCCTGCATTAAACAACTACCTGCTTTTTGAAGAGTTCTGCATACAACCAATTCTCAGTCACTTAAGACAGGCTGTGCTGTATGTTTATATAATGCAACATTATGTTTGCTAGTGTAGAACAATAATCTCGAGAATGGTGGATCTAAGGATAAATGGATAAACACGATACCATTGTGGCTGCGAATTATCTTCCTTCAACCTCCGCAACTGTGTAATAAGGCAACATAATTATTCCCACTCTGTGCGGCAAATTGCTGGTATAAATTCACAAGCCGTATATTGCGTTGCCTGTTAAGAGTTTATTTGAAGTTAAACTTACTTTTTTCAGTGATCATTCCCCCGGAATCCAATCATTTCGGCTTAAGTTGTGAACAAAAATATAGGGTTTATGAGATGATGATATACAGCATCCTATACCGGTGCTTCAATTTACACAATGAGGTAAAAATGCTCTATTTGTTTTCAACGAATATATATAATTTCATGTTCTTGAATCAGATGTGTTTCCCGATATTTAATATTAGCGCCACTTTCGCTTATTTGAGCGTGATATGTTCAGTCGAATCTGTGAATATAAGCCTACTTGAAATGCCAGTTATATATGGTTTACAATAAATTCAGAATGTGTCCTTCGTCAAATATATCTAAATGTTTACATTGCAATGCATGTGCTTAACACGTGATTTTCTAAAAGTCATTACATTGTACAAATGTACAATTGTACACATATCCTATGCATTAACAAAAGTTTTGATGTTTCATATTGGTTGTGTTTATGATTACCGAAAATGATTTAACACATTTTACAATAGTAATGGCAACACAACTGACGGCTGTATTTTCAGATGTTCTTCACACTCGACCTCGACCGGCCCTGAACTCATGACAGTTCAGTTAAAGTACAAAGGATAGTTTGAAGGACGCCTTGAAAAGTTAAACATATCTAACTTCCTTACAAAAACTGGGACGGGGTTGGGCCATAAATGATATTTTGACGAGATATTTACAATACAACAGTAGAACAGAAGTCAGGCAGGACATAAGAAAATGACACATGAAAGTCCACAGCAATGCCAGAGGCACAAATGACTTGCGAGCTCATACCTACACAATAACCTCACAGAACTATTCCTTGCCTACTTCACACTGACAGAATATTAGCAACGCCGTAAAACTAAACACAAGACGTGGCGCTCACGGAAGAGTAAACTAACACATAATATTACAAAACGCATTGTGTGTATGCGGATGTGTATGGGCGTATGCGTGTGTGTTTCACTTTTTTTCGATCGGTCGTTTTGGTAAAGGTTGTGTGTGGCTTTTCCTGATTGGCTTTACTATTTTTTCACTACTAAAACATATATACCAGTTGGGCTGGGTCTAAGAAACCTCGACGCTTAATAGAATTGTTTGTAAAATGGGGCACTGCGACGCCAGACCAGTCTTGTTATGTTAAAGGATGTTGATCATAAAGGAACTCTACAACCACCGATTCGCTGTAAATGAAGAGCGCTTCTACATCATAAAATGTATACATAAATTGCCAGATCAATGCAAACAACATATTATCAGCTATGTTTTGCACTGTTCCAATTTGTTGTCAGCCCTGCTGATGAGTTCAACGAGTAAAATTGTAAAATTTCAAGGACGTATAACGAGAATATCATGATTTTTATCATGTCGAATACCTAATACCAATGATCAGAAAATGGTAATAATCAAACGAAACATAATATCATGTAGATCTTCTTTTTAATACCTTTTGAATGAAGGACATTCTTGTATATGGATTTGCAAACAGTGTAGACCTAGACCAGCCCTCTCATCAGGATGTGTGCTGTTTGTTTTTCAAAATAAGTTTTGCATACTGAGTGGACCTTTTAACCCTTTCCCTCATGTAAACATGTTTTCACGCATTTGCAAACAGAGTAGACCCAGATCAGACGGCTCCTAGAGGAGCCGTCTGATCAGGGTCTGCTCTGTTTGCTAATAGAAATTGATAGATCTGTTTATTTACTGTCTAAAATGTCTGTTTTGTTCCACCTTCTATATTTCTTTATACCGTTTTTGTTAATGAATATCCAGTAGGTATTGAAACTTGGCCTAAATACAGAACAGGGAAAGGGTTAAGTAAAACACTGATGGATTATTCCACTCTGAACATTCAGCATTGAAAGGGTTGATATTTAGAGCATTCAGATTTTATACCTTTACAGTCGGATGTAATTGTTGAATTTGTCAATATTGGATTGGCTGCATATGTTTCTTCAACGAGCCTGTACAATATTTAAACTAATTTGCCATCCGGGTTTTCTGGTCCTTTAGGATCATTAGTGTTGATGCTATAAAGTTTGAAAATTGAATATTGCTTAGGCCGGTGCTAGGGGGCGTGAGTAGTGTTGCACTTTTAATAACTACTCGAGTATGTACCTCACACCAGCTGGTGTTAAGTGGTTGTGTGGTGGTCGTAAAAAGTCGCCTCGTACTTCATTCTCAGCGTTGTTATATTTTCTGGTCCTTCGGGATCATTAGTTTTGATGGTATACTTTTTGAAAATTGATTACTGCTTAAGCCGGTGCTAGGGAGCGTGACTAGTGTTGCACTTTTAATAACTTCTCATGAACAGACACAATAAAACAGAGTCCGCAATTTTGTCTTTTGCCATTGCTACCTTTCTTTTCGAAGGGTCACCCACTTTCAGAATATATGTACTTCACAACAGCAGGTGTTTCTGTGGCGCCCGTAAAAAGTCACCAAGTACTTCATTCTCAGTGTTGTTATATTTTCTGGTCTTTCGGGGTCATTAGTTTTGATGCTATAAGTTTTGAAAATTGAATACTGCTTAAGCCGATTCTAGGGGGCGTAAGTAGTGTTGCACTTTTAATTACTACTCTTGAACAGACTCAATAAAACTGAGTATGCAATTTTACTTCTACTTTTGTCTTCGAAGGATCATCCACTTTTAGAATATATTCATTTAGTTATAACCTTTTCAACCCTGAATTAATAGAGTGGACTATCCCATCCGTGTTTATCTATAGAGTTTGTCTAAATATGACAATGCATGCGTGTCTCAGGTTGAAATGGTTAAATATATTAATAATTTGGAAGACACAATGTGGCAACTATGACATTGCGGTTCGAAGGTTTAGAATAATGATATATCTCTAGTTTTTGTTATTGTTGGATAGCACTGGGAACAACTGAAGGGTGATGGACATTGGCTTCATTCAGGTGTACATATAATTATGTGACTTAAGATTTTTAAGTCATAATTACCCACAGTGCATATCGACATGATGAAGAGACGCCGGTTTGTTAATGAACATATCAAAATATCAATGGCGATATATAACAAGTGTATATTTAGGACAAGTGCTTATTTTAGGCCCTGTAATAAACGAATAAGCTTGTCTGCCTTTAGATTTGTTTTCATTAGAAGTATTCAGATGTGGAAAATGGAGATAGTGATTACGGTATGAAATAATGGTAGTTTAACCAGTGGTAGTTTAGCAATGAACTGAATTGGCCTAATGCATTATTAAAATGCATTTTACATGTTTAGCTCATAACCAAACACTATGGTTTAAGGGAAGTCAATGGACAAAAATTGAAATAGTCCATGTGATAAATGACAGTGACGTCATATATATGAAACCTTTGACACCTCGTTTCTATTGCACCTTTTATTACTTTTCTATAATTACAAATGGTTGCAGCTCAATCATTGCGTACACTAGCGATAGATGGATCCAGTTTATGTCATTTAAGTTCTACATGCAATTTACCACTGTGTTTGCCATCGCAGTTGTAGATTAGTCGGCGAGGGGATATGTTTATTTTACACTGTCTTCAAGGAGGGGTGAAATAAGTGTGAGGTTGGACGCCCCAAAACTGGTTTAAACAACCAGTGACTATTGCCACTGACCATTCCAAGGTGGTACTTCCATCTTCTCCCTATTGTTTGTTTGTTTTGTCTTTGTTCGTCTGTTGGTGTTTTGATATATGTGTTAATTTGCTGTGTTTTCTTGTTGTGGTGTTGTTCTGGCTGTTGTGTGTTTGGTATGTGTTGTTTCCTGCATGACTCATACTTATACTTCTAAATTACACATGACTTTAGATTGAATTAAATTACATCGTTTACGACATCTAACTTTTCATTGTGACTAACATACTATTTCGGTACCCATGCGATGAGATGAATGACAAGAGTCCAATATGGTAATTAACGTTAAACGTCGATATCAATTCCCCACGTATCGACCTATCATACATACATGCATAAATATCCCACATTAACTACTGTAATACATTTCTTAAATAATAGCATACAGAGTTGTCAGTTTTGAATTGTACATGTATCTAATCCATATAACAATGATATGTTTATGCAATTCCGTAAGAGTTGTCCGCATTGCGCGCAGTTCCACTGCACTGGGCAGCCATGTTCATTTAGATACGATTTTATTTAATTAGGAAGTCTGAAGAGGTCCTACACATTCATGTGTCCATGTGCCATTATAAAAACCCCACTGAATAATCAGAGTAGAATAACCCTTCAGTGTTATAGAGTCCATATAGTATGAAAGGCTTAAAGCTGTTAGATGATTAGGAATGATCTGAGTCTACGCTGTTTTCAAATGATATTACAGGCGTCTCGTGTAAGTGAGTGAGTGAGTGAGTGAGTGAATGTTGGGTTGTTTTTGGTATTGGAAGATATACAGTTCGTAATATCATGAGTTCTACCTGAATATTCATAAAAAAAATAAAGGCTATAGACAGACAAACAGACAATAGTTTTCTATGTCTCAACTCTTCTATACACGTTTTACAAATATATACACAGTAAAAGTACAATAAAAACATGCATATAACCACTCAATTGTGAGTTATGAGAGACGATATAAAGAATAAAGGTGGGTTACTTTGTTATACAATATCAATTCAAAATATATCAGTTTAAAATCAGAGTAAATTAAATATTATAATATAAAAACGCACCAATCTACACCATAAAAAGTCATCTACATAAAATAGCGCGTCGTTTACTGAGTTTATCATGATAGGTTTTGGCAGCAAATCTTACGGTTTCAGCATCTGATAAAATTCAAATAAACGTATCTCTATTATTTGTGAAAGAAAAGTGCTTTAATTGTCAGCTATTTTCGTAAAAAGTGTTTCTCTCTCATAATTATACAAAGGACACGGCATAAGTACGTGCATCTCATCTTCAATTTCACTTTCGCAGTTAAAACAAGATATTTCACGTAATGCCATTCTTTGTTAACATCCAGTTTCAACCTTCAGACGGACTACACCATTACGAAACTTCGTTAATGCACCTATATGAGCCTTTGGTAAAATATTAAATAAACATCGTGTTCTAGCTCATACACTTGTTTGAACTCGTTGTAGGTTCTTAGTTTGCTGCCGCTAGTCTTGTTTCGACAAGTATCTGATTTTATAGTTAATTTCCGTTTTCCTTGATACATGATTAACATAAAAGTCTACAATCAGTTTCCGATCATTATTGGATTGGGCATGACTAAGAGAACGACCTATAACATTAAAAACTTTACAAAACACCCTCAAAGACCAATTTTAAGCACCATGCAGTTTTGCATGGACCACTTTTAAAAGTACTCTTATTGAGTCTTTCCTCAGTCATGCCGCTTAGTCGGAACCAGTGTGACACTGCCGGGCCACAGGGGGATCCAGCCCATGTCGCCGTTCACCGCCGCGTTTGGCATATATCGTCCAACACCTAAAAAGAACCTGCATGCACTGTTGTGTACGGCGTTGATGCAAGTAAAGTCTTGAGTTCACCAGATGGCCGATCCATACTCAATTACTGGCCACACCATAGCTATATGCAAATCATTTTATTAAGATAAGACGCAGAGTAAAACAACGGGATATTGCTCTTTATTTAGCATTTGCAAGATCATGATAAAACACCGCTGATTGTTTCTTGAGTGTAATTCATACATCAAAAAGTGCCAGTGGCAACGGTAAAATACAGATTTATATACATAAATACAGATTTATTAAATGTACCATTTAGATTACATATGTATAAACAATACTAAAATCAAAATAAGTCTGGACATGCAAAACAGTTTGTTATATGAAAATGACTATTATATAAACATAATAGAAGACGTATGCTTGAACGTGGAGCGTTCGACATAATAAGTTGCCCGCATAGGAAAATATGTCGAACGCTTAACATAACAGGTCGTGTGCGCTCGACATAATTTGTTGTAGGCAGGAGTTACTCAACAAAATAAGTCGTAAGCATGACATAACAAGTCGAATGTTCCGACATAATCGGTCTTGAGCACAATATAATAAATAGAATATAAGTAAGTCGTGTGAATAAACAGTAAACAACATAGACTCCAATCAAAGAGTGAATTCTTAATCGTATAACACTGTCGTTACTACGAAACATGAACTATTTGGCTCCTTTATTCAAAATGAAAGGCGTGTTACTTTTATAAAGCAAAACCAAGATGAAATGACATTGGAATTTGAACCGTCTTGCCTGGAGATTTATTTCCGTGACAGGAATTTGAACAGCTGCTCAGCGTCTATCAATCAATCATGGCTAGACTATAGGGCAGAATCCTGCTTTGTAACAATACAGTGTAATTATCAAAGTCAATACGTAAGGTCAACTGATTGTAAATCTTTTTATTTCCTTTTAATGAGTATTACGTTTTATATTAAGTAAAAACACAGATCTTTGATAAAGTTTATTATCAACATAATTATTACTGAAGGTGATACATCTATGATTAGTATTGATAATTATACTATCGTCATTGAACAGGAAAATAGGCAAACAGGATATTGTTTGATTCAGCATTTCAAAATAATTAATCCTTTACTCAATAAATACGCCTTTCTACGCCTTTGCAAAAGAGTAGACCCAGGTCAGATAGCTCCTATAGGATCTGTTTTGCTTGCTTGTTCTATAATATAGAAATGATGCTACAGTGTAATCTAATTAAGACTCATGACGTCATTATTTCTTACATGGATATTCATAGGGGAAAGGGTTAAACCTGAACAATTCATATCAATAGCCACTGTAATGTAAACAAACAATGCAAGGGTTCGATCGGCATTGCCTCTGAACATACACATTCTGTTTTTACGCGATTACTTCCTTCTTATATGCCACAACTTTACAGATAAAACCCCCTACCTACCGGTCTACCTATCTACCTAACTACCTACCTGCACGGTCTACCTATCTACCTACCTACCAACCTACCTATCTCCCTTCCCTGGCATGTCCTGGCCTGTTCTGCCCACCTCGCCCCGCCCAGCTCCTTTCAGCCCATCCTCGCAACGCGCCGCCACGCACCGCCCAGCCAAGCCCCGCCACACCCCGCTCCATCCCACCCAGTCGTACGACCATTCATGTTCATAAAATGAGCTTAATGTCTTTAGCATTTTTCCTGATGAAAATGTATGTTAGATATAATGACACCATGAATATTGTTGATCATATAATTATTAGAATTTTAAAAAATGCGTATGAACTCTAGAGGTTATTCCATATGGTGCTTCTATCAGGTAACTGGACTAGGGCGTGTGGACCAAGGCGAGAGGTAACTTAATGAGTTTTGGAGCTGTCCGAATTATTGCCGTGTTGCATGATGCAGCCATTTTTAAAGGCATCCGTATTTATCTGTCAAGTCATCACTACAAGGAGATTCTAATGAAAGGCATATATTCTATGCAGTTTATTATATTGCTAATACATGAGACAAAACATTGATACAGCTTGGATATTTGCTTCTTTATGTAAAAGATATAAACAGCAGAAACGGTATCTTCTAACTTCGTGGCAAACACCACAAAGTCATTATTTAAATTATTTTTGATAGGAGAGAAAAACCTCTACGAATAATAAAAGCTGAAACAATAACACATGGCTCAGTATGCATAATTGCAGTCAGTGCTTACATGCTTTTGTTTGCTTGTATCGGGGGCTTACGTTGCTTTGACAGTATTTCAGTCATATCGCCGTTTGGATGCAGTAATTAATTTCCCAGTGGCAATAGATGCGTCGAAAGACGTGTTATATTCACATATTACTATCAAAAAAGCCCCTGACCAAGTAACATGAGTTCATCAATTTACTCATAAAGAAAAGGCTACGTACGCTAAGGTCCAAGTATATAAAGTCAATATACAGGTTTGTTTTTGTATCAACCAATATTTCCCAATATTATTTATTGAAAAGCTTACTTTTAAATCCATCCATTTGTCATATAGACGGAACACAACAAACACCATATTTGTCGGAATTAGCCATTGACGTCAATGGGTTCAGCAAACAGTGCAGACACTGAGTTAGGTCTATAGTGTTTGTCTATGTCATTTTTAAGATATCATTATGTATGGCTGACTTGGATTTTACGGCACTGTGATACTGCATAAGACATGTGGCACCGATGACATTTCTCAGTATATACTCTTTGTGCATGTACAGTAAAAACACATACTACGAAATTTTAGCATTTAAGAATCCATGTCTTTCTAGTCAGGTGACTGCTTAATGCAGGGTGAAAGTCTGCATTAAGCAGCCACCTGTCTTAAAGGTCGATAATAATACTTATTATACTGCAAAGTAAAATTCTCACTTCTGATTGGTTAACTAACCGTGTACATAAGTCCATGTACCATGTGAGCTGACAGGGTACATAGAAATTCCCCATGACAGGTCCCACATAGTTATGGCAAAAAACCAAATGACCGACTACTCAACTCGGATAAACAGTAACAAAATTCATAATAGACAACTATTGATACGTAAATAAAACACACAGAAATGATTTAAAACACTATTGTTTGAAATGATCAATAAAACAGTTTTTAGGTGATTTATATCGTCCACCAATCTATTTTAACACGAACGCCGATGAAATACAATGCACACCACTTCGGATACCTTCGGGTAGAAATAATGTATTGGGGTTTCTTTTAGGGGAATTAGCGTGTTTAGTGATTCAACATGCCAGAATGAATTTATATAAATTATCTAAATCGTAAAACTTTGCAGTATAATAAATTCATTAAACAGTTACATGACGATTTATTACCGGCTGGTAAAATCATGTAACCCTCGCCTAACGGCTCGGCCAACATGATTTTCCTCACCCTGAAATGTACCCTTGGAAAGAACTGTATACCTAATAGTATGTGGGTGTTCGTATAAACGAAATTATACATCATTTGTCGCGTTATCGGGTGTGTATTTGACGTGCTTTAGGGCGTATATTGGATTAGTTATAGGACGTACATTGAACGTATCGGAAGTGTATTGGTCTTGCATTGGACGTGTTATCGGACGTGTATTGGACGTGTTATGGGACGTGTATTGGACGTGTTATGGGACGTGTATTGGACATGTTATAGGACGTGTATTGGATGTGTTATCGGACGTGTACTGGTCGAGGTATCGGACGTGTATTGGACGTGCTATTGGACGTGTATTGGACGTGTTATCCAACGTGTATTGGACGTGTATTGGACGTATTATCGGACGCGTATTAGATGTGTTATCGGACGTGTATTGGACGTGTTATCGGATGTGTACTGGATGAGGTATTGGACGTGTATTGGACGTCTTATCGGACGCGTATTGGACGTGTTATCGGACATGTAATGGACGTGTTTTTGGGTGTATATTGGACGTCTGTGAACAATTAGCAACAACCGTAACAATAGTTGTTATATATACATGTATGTCACATTTTAGTTGCTAGAACGTTTGAATTTGTTTAGTCTTATTCATAATTCTTTAATATTGTAAATGGCATACTACGTATATAAATGAAAACAAGAATTGTAACGAGAAGAGGTCAATATATAGAGGATCTTACATGAGTGTTCATTACAAATTCCGACAAGGTAGATTATGTGATATATGTAGTTTCTCCCGATTCGAATTAAAGCCGACGTCTATGTCTTCAGCAACCACCTATTTTAGTTCAGACTATTCACCATAACAACTATACACTTTTAAACATCTTTGTCTTTAAACGCTTTTACATTAAACGTTTTTACACAGTCTATTAAGAGATACCTACGGTCCCATGCCAATTCTAGAAGTGTAATATTGTCCTGCAATACCATTTGCTTAAATTGAGGAAGTAAAAAAGTGTATTCTTGTCAGTAATATTACACTAGTATCATTGCTTGAAAAAATGTCTGCTAGAATTAGGATATGTGGCAATTTTGATTATTCTCGATACGACCGAGCTTTTGATAATTTGTTGGCCAAATGTCACATAGTTTGGCTGCTGGTGCGTCTCATAATTATGGATCCAATCTGTTTGCAAACACGAATTAGGTAGAAGATAGCGGGCTACAGGTTAGAAATACACTTTTATCCCCCTGGAATGACATTAATATAGCGTTATGTTTTATTTTACATGTATTCAGCTTATCCGCACATTGTTATTCATGGAACTCTGTAACATGTCTATAACACTTCTCTGCTGATATATGACAGTGTAGACATTGAACAGAAATGGCCTTCGCATGATAGGTGATATATAATAACACCATTGGATTCAGTATTCATTCATTTTTATTTTGTTATTTGATTTTTAAGCAGCAGATACTGTTTACCGAACAATGAATGGGTCAGTGTATAGCGTGATAGATACGCCCCTTTGACACTTTTGCAAACAAATAGATACAGATATTAGGCCGCCCCTGTAAATTCCGTCTGATTAGAGCCCGTTCGTTTTTGCCTGTGGAATTATTTATATATATCTAATACCACAGTTCCCCTATAAGTAATGCTAACACGAATAGTACTGGCTTTCATTCTAAAATGCAATACATGTTAACCCATTCCCCCATAGACTAGATTTAGACCCAACATCATTAAATAAATCTACCGAAAAGAGCATGAAATACAGAAAAGGGGAACTTTAGAAGTGCTTAGTTTTGGAATCATTGCTATAAATAGAGCATTTGCTCACAATTGTTTCATAAATGACATTTACAAAGATGTCAAAAGGCGTCAGTAGGAGGGAACCAACAAAAGAATCCAGACAATAATGGTCTATTTGATACCACATCGAGTGATCCTTTGACTATAGAATATGGTTCCATTGTGTCTTTGAAAGCGCCTTATCAAAAAGTATCTAACTGGGCGCATCTTGCTTACAACTGTATGTCATTTGTCACATCCATACTACTAACAGTAACTAGTTTGATCACAAATGACAAGGAACGCTCTCGTGTTACAAACACAAATACAGAGGACATGTCAGCACTGAATTTCCTGACATTGATTTGAAACAAGATGGACGATTCCTCTCAACAGTTTGGGATATTTCATTATCTCCGAAAGATACAATGTGCATCACTCTTATCGCACCTAAAATGTGCCAAACAGTTTAGATTCTGATGGGTCGATGTCTGCATATGCGAGTCAAGTCGGATTTTGCGTGATAAGTGTATGCGTTTGCGTGTGTCTGTGTGTGTGTTTGTGTGTGTGTTGTGTGTTTGTGTGTGCGACATGCTTTCTATCGATGTTTTGGTGGTGATTACGTCTTTTGGGTGACTTTTCCTACTTGACTTTACTACTTTTGCATTTAGTCGATAATATGTTGGATACGGATAGCGTGACAGGAATATGAATATTGTTGTTCAGTTATCGTCATGTTAAAACTTAAATCATTTTCTTGTAGACTATAGTTCTCTTCATGGTATACAACACGCTATAATATTATCATCAAGGGAGCTTAACTGAACCGCAGACAAATGCATCACAAAAATATTTCACAGAAGCTCAACAAATCCGAGAAGACTGGTCATTTGTAATATTATATAACGACATAGGGACTGCAAAGCTGACGTTTGACATAAAACAAAGACTTTGTGTACTTAATCTCATTACAACGATATATCATAGTTATAGGTTTGGGCATTTATCGATATAACGTTCTTATCTTTATATCTTTGTTCATTAGCTGACTGATTGCATGATTTACCAGGTACACGGTTTCAATTATTTATCATATTTAACCCTTTCCCTGTTTATGGTTATTCCAACTTTCAATACCTATTAAATATTCATGGACACAATAATTATAATGAGATATAGAAGGTGGAACATTGTAGCCTTTTTAAAAAGTAAAGAAACGGATCTTTCAAATACCATAATTCTAACTGCAAACAGAGCAGACCCTTATCAGACGGCTCCTATAGGGCCTTTTGAGCAAAGGTACGAAATTCATGATGCTCAAGCCTAGTTGACATTCTAATGAATTCAAACACACCTCTGTCAAATTAGCGCATAGGGTTGCGAATCCATATCAAGTGTCCATAATATTCTGTTAAGTACAGGAAAACGCAACATCGCGAACATCTTGATAATTGCGGTCCGGAACAACTGCATTAACTTTCACCCCATAAACAATTCTAAAACTTAATCTTAAAGCGGTCAACACCAATGTTTTGTTTATTAGTGTTAATTAACGTCCGTTTCTTCTAATATAGGCTAATCGGACGCCCTGGAGTATATAGAAAACCCAGGCGCGATACCCCACCCTTACTAACACCAATTCATTGCATTTATACTAACATAGATCGAACTATTACGGTAGTGTTATATGTCTAATCAGACTAGTTTTGTATGATTTCCGCTTACACTAATTGGCAAGTTAAACAGTCCAATTAATGCATTTGCAGGAAGAATACATGCGTTAACCTTTTCCTCAATATAAACGTGTTTTCACGCATTTTCAAATAGAAAATACCCAAATCAGACGGATCTCGATCTGATCAGCGTTTGCTCTCTTTGCTAGTGGAAATAGCTGTTTCTTTACTTTCTAAAATGGCCAAAATGTTCCAGCTTCACTATTTCATTATTACTATTTCCCCATGCATATTCAGCAAGTATTGAAATTTGTAATAAATATAGATCAGGGAAAGAGTTAAACAGGGCGGAACTAAAACACACACGTACACAGTGTGGTGAACATAAACTGTATATGAGGGAAGCACATATTACGTATCGATGTGGGTGAGGTTTTCGCTTAAGGTGCGATAATTCCAGTGTTCAACCCACCTATCAACCAAATCGTGTTAATAAATAATCAAATATAAAGTCCATTTCGAATAACATTCCCTTGTATAGGACGGTATCCATTCCCTTCACGTTCAGGTTAGAACGGTGATTCATAGCAGAGTACTGAATACTTACTGAAGTTATAACCCTAGTAAGAAAGGTAACAGTAAGCATTATACAGTTTAATCGAACTGAAACAAGACGACAAACCACCCTTCCCTTGCTGTTCGTTTATTTTATTTATGATGCATCTTAGAATAGCCGTTAATGGACTCGTAGTCGGCTTTTCCTTTTCTAAAAGCCGTCATAAATAATAGTGGATCACGACTTGACCTAAACACACTGTGCAGCAATACTGTTTCATCTAACGTTAATGTTCAGGTTTGCAATGTCGAAATATAATGTACAGTAAACCCACTCTAAATGGACCGCAAATAGATGTATAAAGCTTTGACTGATATGCGTATGATAAGATTAATGGAGGACTTTCAATTTTCATTATCGCTTTCAACCCGGGACACACATGTATTTTCGTTTGCAAACAATGTACACCCAGATCAGAGGGTTCCTAGACGACCAGGTAAATCAGATCAGGGTTTGCATAGTTTGTCATTCAAACTCCTCTGGCAAGTTTAAGCCGTTGATACTATAGTTAAACAAGTATGGACTACTCCACTTCTATAATTCAGGGTTGATAGGGTTAACGCTTTCGCTGCCAAATATTGTCGTCAACAATTTTGTCGTCTGCTACAATTTTCTTTTTTTTTAAAAGCAGTCACGGTAACAAACATTTTGGATCCTGATGAGACGCCGAGCTACACGACGTCTCATCTGGATCCAACCTGGTTGCAAGAGTTAATCAACGATCTACTTTTAAAATCGCCCACTACTATTCATTAGTTTGTCGTGTTATAGATGCGCTACTGTATATATATACGGTTTGCTTTTATTAAAACCGCCGGGAAAAATATAACGATATAGACTAGACATACACGGAAGTTTTGGTGTGTTAAATATATTCCACAACATAAAACATAATCAGGAGACATGTTAACCCTTAACTGTAAATAAAAACTAATAATGAAATCTTAGAGTTCAATCTAGTGCTGCGTTAACTCTTTTAGCGCCAACTTTAAAAGTGTCATCTGCAATAATAATTTCATATTAAATATAATTCTAAACTAAATAATAAAGGTATATTAGTAAAACATTTGTTTTTAAAAACCTGTATGCTTGGGCTAAAATGATACAGAAAACAGTGTAGTCCCAGGTCAGATGCCGCCTTGAAAATGGGGCATCTGACCTGGGACTGCACTGTTTTCAATGGTGCCAACAGGCGACATTGGCGCCGAAAGAGTTAACCGATTAGACCAAGCTTTTGAGGAACTATTGACCGAATGCAACGCAGCCTGTATTCCGATTAGACGCTGAATGGCACGGTGTCTCATCTAGATCAAAGGTGTATGCAGACCTGAGTGACACGGTGTCTCATCTAGATCAAAGGTGTATGCAGACCCGAGTGGCACGGTGTCTCATCTAGATCAAAGGTATATGCAGACCCGAGTGGCACGGTGTCTCATCTAGATCAAAGGTGTATACAGACCCGAGTGAAACGGCGTTTCATCTAGATCAAAGGTGTATGCATGTCAAGGATAAGGGTTACCAAATTCGAACAAGAAGTATCTATATAAAGCCCAGACAAATGTGACATTTGTGAATGAATCGATATTTCACTAATCCCGATCTGCAAACATTTTCGTCTTTCTCCCCCCCCCCTTCTTCCTAACCCTTTCCCTCTACAAACGCCTTTTCATGCATTTGCAAACAGAGTAGACCAAGCCTCCTGACCAGGGTCTGTTTTGTTTGCTAGTGGAATTTTATAGTTCTATTCCGTTAGTTTCTAAAACAGCTACAAAGTTCAACCTTCCATTTTTCATTATAACGTCTTTGTCCAATGACAGAGGAAAACTGAAAGACAGGGAACGGATACCTGCAACATAATCTAAACGAAATCTATGACGTTTGATTGATCCCACCCTCTCTCAGCGTGGGCCAGTCTATTGTCAATAGAAATCAGCGACGAAGCTTCGTGTTGATGATAGTTTGCTAATCGCAGTCTTTATTGATATCAAATTGTTCCGTCCGTCTAGAGTTATTTGTATACCTACCAGTGTTCTGCCTAAAGTGTAACCGCTCTGTTTGCTTTAAGCATTGTATATCTGATTTTATAGTTTTTGTCAAACCAATATGTTTTCTGGAAATGTTTACCTTATAATAAACAGTTAATTAATACTAATGATATCATTATTTCGTACATGAATATTCAACGGGTATTTCACAATGTGCGTGTGTTAACAACAATATGACATCGGCCAAGTCATTAATGTGTATGTATGTTCAATTCTTTTGTTACAAAACAAACTTTATCACTTGATAACTTCAGGTTTACATTCAGCCTTATCGTGCATGTAACAAGCTATTGTGGCTAGCGAGACTTGCTACAGGATCTGTTCGCATCTTAGGTGTATAAAACATACTAATTGGAACGCTTCTATCACGCTGTACACCAATAAAGATGGAAACATTCAGAAAAGATTATCGTTTGCGATTAACACAATCAGCACTAATAAAACAGTAGATGTACATTCTCCATCACTGTATTCATATGAATATGCGGCTGAGAAATATTATTATCCTAAGCAGTAATTTGCAATCGACACCATATACCTGGTTTTGCCGCCATATAATGTTTGTAACCAGTGTCATTTACTTTACGTACACGGTGGATGTCTTGTCATTTCCTTTTTAAAACTCAAGTAGAGTGTAAAACAGTTTGAATCCGGATGAGACGTGGTATGATTCAGTGTCTCACTGTTTGTAAATGGTTATCACAGCTAAGCCCATATTTGTCTCCTTCCGATGGTCAAGGCAGTGCAAGAGGAGAGGGGATACGTTTATTTACACTGTTTGTCTTCTAGGGTTGGGATGGAATAAGTGTGAGGTTGGGTGCCCATAAATCGGTTTAACTCCCCAGTGACTTTTGTCACTGACCGTTCCAAGGCGGTACTTCCATCTTCCCCCTATTGTATGTTTGTTTTGTCTTTGTGCGTCTCTGGATGTTTTTATAGCTATGTACATTTGCTGTTTCCTTGTGTTGCTGTTCGGGCGACTGTTTGTTCTGTATGTGGTGTTTCCTGCATGACTCATTTTTGTACTTTTAACATATCACATTGTAAAAACTGTAGTTGCTCACGCACTGATCTGATCAGATTTTACCTACTGTCCATTTCAATTTACTTTGTCACTGAATTTAAATCGAGAATTGTTTCATTTCTTACCGGATCGAGATCAAATTTAAACCACTTGTGTCATCATTTTTCAGGAACTTTGTGCTCGATTTTCCCATGAATACATCTTTAAATAAAGATTTCATGCATAAAAACAAAGTGTTTTCCCATTGTAAACACGTTCATTTCAAATTGCAAATGGCGGACGATTGACGTGAAGTGGAACTTTCGAATTTAACTGAGGGTAATTATAGCTCTTAAAAGTTGACGTCATACACGAAATTACGTCATTTATTTCACATCAGTATGCAATTCACCCTGTTGAAAAACGATACGTTCCACTATCCATACATATGGCGGCCATTTGCAAAGAAATAGCTGATCGAATTAGCATGTAGAAAATGCATTTTCGGCATCTTCTTCCTTGTTACTGCATGGTATTAAGGGATATTTAGCATGGGAGTTCCTGAAAAACGATGCGATCAAATGAAGTTGGAATGTATAACTCATAAAAGGTTATGACTGAGTTGAAACTATGGCATAAATATGTGTAAATTGTTGATTTACAAATTACTGATATACGTCAGTGTTATATGTCAATGTTGCCGGTATCTTGACATACATGGCATTCTCTTTATTGCAACATATGTCCAAGTATGTGAGTGGAACAGAGTTCGACTGACTGTACTCATTGACAGATAATTCCGCTGCAACAATAATACTTGATGCAATCATGATAACTGTTTAACTTAGTAAACACTCGCTTATTTAACACTCAAACACGTAACATTATTGGTCTTTTAAGACCGGTGACAGCTTATTGCAGCGTGAAAGTCTTATAGAAAGCTCATCTGCATTAAGCTAGCACCAGACGAAAGGGTCTAAACTCTTATTATTTCTAACTATCGAGGTGTTACCGTATTTGTACGTTTTGTTTCATCTGCCCAGCTAGCTTAGTAGGTCGGCTTCTGGGATCGACATACTAATATTCTCGGTTGCATCATACTAAAGTTGTTAAAATTTCTAATGTAAGGCATTGAGGGATGAGTGCTACAAGCTATGAATGGTCGATCCTGAGTCGCCTCATAATGTGAATGGATGTGGTATCATACCATATGTCCACGGTACGCTATCATAGTGCAACAGCACTATCCGTCTGGCGTAGATATAAATTCACAATATAACAGAAATACTGTTAGTTGGAGACTAAGCCCGATATGCACACTCTCACGCATGCATACACACATACACACACATCCACGCACACATCCACGCACACTACTGTTGAATAATGAAGGTATTGTGCAAGACGTTTTTCAATTTTATTGTTGGATTTCGTGATAATAAAGTAACAATCGATCGGTGTGCTTTTCACATCGGAAACGCAATGAAAGTACACAGACTTCACCTCTTTTATCGCCGCACGCAATAAGTGTGATATGTACTGTAACATTGTAAAAATGACATCTTTGAAGTTTGCTTTGTTATCACTGTAAATCGAACATAAACTCCTTGTATGTCCATTTGCAAATGGCACGGGTTTAGCGATCAACTACAACACATCAAACCATGCATCGCCATCAACATGCCTCATGCATTTTAAAAGATCGAGCAGTTTAATTTTGATCTGGGTTTTAGGAATCCCATATTGAACAGTAATGTCAAATCAAAATAGTTTTAAGTGTGGTCATGTCTTTAACATCTCCAAGAATCCTGTCAATAGTTTGCATCCCTTTGACCATTCTCAGCAAACACTCCCCAGTAGTTGTCATTGATATGACACATGTCGTCCGAGCATCATCGCACATCGCCGAGAAAAAAACGTATCGGTTTCACCTCTAGCATATTACAAAGCACCCCGTGTGGTAAAGTATTGTGGGCTAATACACTTATACAACACGTTGTTATGTTTTCAGTGTTTTCTTGATATTAAGACCAGAACCTCTACAGAATAATGACAATTGGCATTTCATCAGTAATATAAGTGCTCTTTATTGCCATGACTTTCTGTGTGTGTAATTTCTTTATGCTCATTATACTTGGCTCTACGTGATCGTTTTAGTGTCGCAGTGGGTACCCTTCAACTCCAAACTATACTATTAAGTGTCGCATTATCATAGACTCAGCCCAACCGATATTTGCTCTTCGGTAGGGTCTTTTTTTATGTTATGTATTGTCATACTCTTGCGTAGGTTATGACGTCACATTTTGCCTTTGTTTTTGATGTGTTAGGCAGCTATGTTACCCGTGTTGAACATTTAAGGAACAGTGTTATGTGTATGTGCATAGCATATGTGTATGATATATGTATGAGCAGTCTTCGTTTGATGTGAATAGGTTTTTGTGGCGTTCCTTTATGTTCTACATCCTTTGGCACTATGGGATGTCGAATAACTCGTGTCTAATAAGTATTCTAACACACCTCGCGCACACATCTACATAAACAAAGAAGGGACGTATCTATGTTTGAATTCTCCATAAAACACCGCACGCGCTGTAACGGCTTAACGTGACGTAATATGACTTCGAAAATTCGTACGTCAAGAAAACATAGTGCCGTTGTGGCAGTGCAAATTATAGTTAAATTGAAGTGTTAGAATCGAAATAATAAATTTATACCAGTGTTCTACCAGTGTTCGATTGCACGATAAAACACTGGTATGAATTTATTATTTCTTAAATATTGATAACACTCAAACTCTACATTTAGTAACATCACTAGTCTTTAAATAGGCTCCTCTATGAGCGTTCTGCATGCGTTTCACCCTACATAAAGCAATTACCTGCCTTAAATGTTCTAAACATGTTAGTTGACATTTGGAATGAAGTCACGCAAGAAAACGATGCATGTTAGGTTTATATTTAAAATAACTGTCTATAATACTTTATAAAATCACAAGGGATGAGGTTTATTTTCTAGAAAATTAAAATTCAACATAGTCTACTTATTTGCAATTACCTGTTGACGGTTATACTGCAGACGCAATGGGTTAAATGGATCCCTACATTGAAGCATTTGTCATTCATCTATATCTCGTCACACTCGCTAATTATAATTAATGCCATCTGAGAGAATGATTCGTGGTACTGCCCATTTCTGCTATACGTTAGTCTCAGTGCTGGAATCGGCTGCACCACTATAATAGTACATTTCGCCATTCACAAACGGGTGTTTCTGTACTTCGTTCATACAGGGCGGATGAAAAAAATATAAATATATCTTGATTCGTTTGTAATTTTGAGTTCATATCTTGTTCTGCTGATATGAAAGCCGCTCGCTAGATGTTGCATTATAAGCCAGAAGTACATTTAGTGGGACTGACAGTATTGCAATTCCAAATAATTGCATAAAACATTTCCAATTTATCAAATCCCCTTCACCAAATCTTGAAATCTAATTTTGTGTTGAGATTTTTAAACATAATTAGACAATATTGGTGCTGTCGGACTGAAGGCATAAATTCTAATTTCAGGGATTGACACTTAAGAATGGTTGTTTCTTGATCTCTTTGCAGCTTCTGCCATTCTGTTAGAAATAGGAAGATGGACAAATATCTTTGAAAATTAAATGTTTTCTTAGATTTTTTTCCGAGATTGAGCATGGTTTGTGAGTTCAAGTCATACCAGTTGTTTATTGAATATAATATAATAACATTTATTATTGTGTATTATAGTGTAACACTACACTGCTTTAACTCCGATCTGTTTGCAAAAGTTACCTTCTTTCATTCAACCCAATTCTTGAAAAAATATTGACAAAATGTCAAACAGCTTACATTCAGATGATATGCTGAAATGTTCGACATTTCATCCAATGTGTTTGCAAATGCGTATAGAGTAGTCTTGTGTATTTATGTGGACCACAGTAATGACCGGAAATAGAAATTGCCATACAGACATTTTGCAGTGACTGAGGAGGCCATGCTTATGATAGAAATTAATATATCACATATCATGTTGACGCAAATCTACCATGTAATTGATTACTCTTCAATGTTAAGATGCTTAGTGAAGGTAATACCAGTCCCATACACATTAAAAACACCACGATACATTCTTGATATTTGTATTCAGAGCAAGTTTGTTCGAAACAAGTAATTTGTCCACTTCTGTAACAAACAAGGCGGCGGTCGATCTGAGTACTAAACTGCTTTTGCCTGTCTGAAAACGACTTACGGGGTTTATATATCTCAAATTATTCGTTTTGCTAGAGCTTGTTCATCTGTTGACGATTGTACCAGTCGAATCTCATTTTTACTGAAAAACGGCTTAAGAAAGAATATAGATACCATAACTAAGAAAAACATTCTGTAAATTTTATTATCGAAATATCTCACTTATTAGCGAGTACAAATGTAATCTCAAGGCGCTCCTGCGACACGGTTTTAACATCCTGAATTGTATGGTGATGTGATTTAAAAACTTCGTAAGATTTTTGGACATACCCATTTTGTCACTATGTTCATAAAAAATGTAAAACAAAATCATTAAAAAGGGATATGATCCTATAGTACTACAACATACTGCATGACTGGTTGTCAATCCTTTTACAGTTGGCAATCACGCTGCCCTCTTTGCATGTACTCCGACAAGAAAGGTTTAGTACTCTATGAAGACGACATCTTAATCCTGAAACGGAAGGAGGACGTCGGATATTTATACTAGCTCGTTTTTGTCGTACCCTTTTATTACTTTTCTACAGTTACTCTGTTTGTAGCTCAGTCATTGAGTACACAAGCGATAGGTGGATACTTTTGTTTCACTTGATTGTCTTCGTTTAACATGCACTTTACCACTGTATTTGCCATCGCGGTTGTTGTAGATTAGTCGGAGAGGGAATACGCTTATTTACACTGTTTGTCTTTTATGGTTGGGATGGAATGAGTGTGAGATTGGGCGCCCAGAAACCGGTTTAGCCCCCAGTGACAGTTGTCACTGACCGCTCCAAGGCGGTTCTTCCATCTTCCCATATTGTTTGTTTGTTATGTCAGTGCGTCTCATTTGTGTCTTTTATATACATGTACATTTGCGGCCGTAAAAAGTCGCCCTGTACTTCATTCTCAGTGTTGTTATATTTTCTGGTCCTTTGGGATCATTAGTTTTTATGTTATTAGTTTTGAAAATTGAATACTGCTTAAGCCGGTGCTAGGGGGCGTGAATAGTGTTGCACTTTTAATTACTACTCATGAACAGACTCAATAAAACCGAGTCTGCAATTTTCTCTTTGTGCATTTCTACTTTTGCTTTCGAAGGGGTCACCCATTTTCAGAATATTGTAGTCGTGGTGCTGTTTGTGCGGTTGTGTGTTTTGTATGTGTTGTTTCCTGCATGACTTATGCATGTAATTTTAATCTCCCACCACAACACCAATATTAATAAACACAAGATAGAAACTGTCTCATAAACAAATAACCCTAATTAACCCCTTCGAATACACCGGTATTAGTCTATATCAATATCAGAGGGCTCCTGGGATATGCACTGTTTGTCATTCAAAATCATATAGCAACTTTAAGGTGTTCATAGTAAATAGTCGCCGTAGGCTATATTCCTTTCAGTATCATGTTACAGGCCAAACGATAAAGCATGTTTGATGTTCATTTGCTGATATTTTTACATAATAATTCACAAAGAACGATCACCTCTGTTTATCCCAAGTAGCAATTTTCCTTTTCATTACAAGTAAATGATGAATGTTCAATATAACAAATATTTCAACGAAAGCAAGACATTTACACCACACGATAAAGTGATATAAATGATTTCAAGAGGTATCTATTCTGGTCTTGTAAATGAGCTTTTTTCCAGTTTAATACATTTCATGTTTCCACACGAGCGTCCTTGTGATTATTATGTAACCGTGATTGGATTGCATAACAGAGCAAGTTATACAGTAAAACCTCTTTAAACCGGAATTCTAGTAGAGAAGAATATACACATTTAAGCAGGTGACTGCTTAATGCAGGGTGAAAGTCATGCAGAAAGCTCCTAGACGAACTTTCTGTATGACTTTCACCCTGCATTAAGCTGTCACACCTGTTTCCAAGATCGACAGTTATGCTATATCTAACATCTGTTTTAGACAGGATCTACTGTAATGACATAAAAGCAACTACGGAACATTAAAATAAGGTCAATTTCCTTGAAACTTGCACTACATGGGTGCTTTATTACAATTTTCCGAGAAATGGTTGCGGCGATATGCTCCTAAATAGACATTGACTTTTCAGATATCTCTAAACTCGATATATTTAAGACACACGGAGACATAAAGATGTGATTGATACTGTCTGGTGTATTCGGCTTTATTTGTCATCATTAATGTCCTCAAATCAATTAAAGAATAAATTATAAGAACAAAAACGGAACAATCGATGTGTACACAAATGAGCTACACAATTAATATAGTATAGAACATGAACTGTGCTGAATTGTAACCTCGGGTATAAAGACGTTTTGCAGTTATTTATAAGTAAACCACTATAGCAATTCGGCTTTGATCACGCTAACGTCATTGATATGTGTAAGTTACTCTGTTCGGTATGTGTTCACTGTGCGACCCTTGTATCGAATAAAAATGTATCAAGCCACACACGTTAAAGAATTCGTAATATCTAACACCAGTTGATGATATACAGTAAAACCTCTCTATAACGGTCACTAAATTACATCAAGTATTTTGTGTTTAAGGCAGGTGGCTGCTTAAAGCAAGGTGGAAGTAAAACAGAACGCTCCTATAGGAGCGTTATGTTTTACTTTCACCTTGCTTTAAGCAGTCACCTGTCCTAAATACCAACTAATTAACACAATTTAGTGGCCGTTATAGAGAGGGTTTACTTAATTTGAATAGGGTGCCACAATACTACTGCAGGGGTTTGTAATTAACCCTTTCAATCCGGGACACGCATGTTCTGTCATTTACAAACAGTGTTGACCCAGATCAGACTGTCATAGAGGCGCACCATGATCAGGGTTGGCAATGTTTGTTTTTCACAATCCTCTGGCAGGTTTAAGCTTTTCAGACTCTATAATTAGACAATGATGGGCTATTACACTCACATAATTCAGGGTTAAAATGGTTAAACCGTTAAATTATGGTATTCGTTTTCCATCAACAAGTCATCCGAAAATCTTAAAATTACAATTAATTATAATCCACATTATCTTCAACGTTTTGCTTGTTTTTGTGTGCAACTGACAACTTTCCGGTTGAAACGCTTTATTTAATTTTAAAAGTTGCATTATTATCGGTTAGTGTGATCAGTAGTATTATTAAGATTTACGCTAAGCGCTAACAAGGTCACATTTGCAAACAGCTTTGACCCAGATGAGACACCGAGTACGTACAAGGATCCACATGCTTGTTAAAATAGTCCATGATTTAGTCCATGAATGTTAACGTAATACAATAAATCATGACTATTTGTTATAATGATATATAAATATAGACAATTTTGATATGGTAGAAATTGTAATATTGGATCTCTAGTATTCAATAACCAATAGAGAAGACTTTGATCAGACGGCTACTGCAGAATCCGTCTGATGTTTGGTCTACTCTGTTTGTAAATGTGTTGAAAGGAGAATATATGAGAGAATGATTAAAATTTCTACTTTAGTGATAGCAGGTTTAAACATACAGTCTGAATTGTAACAGTGATGACATCATTAAGTACTGTACATTACGCATGAGCACAGTCGGGTATTAAATAATCGTTGTGCGGTATTTTCTTTTGCATGCTTGTGTTGATGTTTTGTCAGACCAATCATATTGATTTGCATGGAGAAACTCTGTCATATGTGCTTCTGTAATCATGAGAAATAATTTAGAATTGTACTAATTGAGAAATATTGCATTACAGTATAACGGCGTTATTTCGATTCTCGTTTTTCCGAGATACCCTCTTATTCCGAGGGAATGTTGAGGTCCCGGCTCAAATTCTATCAAATCTAATTGAAAATACCTGCATTAATCCGAATAGCGATAATCCGAAAATTCGAGCATGTGTGCTGGTCCCGTGGATCATTCTGGTTCCTTTTATTGATTGTTTATTTCGAGCTACGTGTTTTCCCACCTCCGAGGTAATTATTCACACCTTCTCGATACGTTGTCGTGACCTTTTGAAAGATCCGTCTATGGAACATTAGATCTTCCAAATGTGTGAATAACACATTCATTGAATGCAGACTTTACTTTGGTGTAAATAATGATGAGAATTTAGGAGACTGAAGTCTTAATAAACAAAGAGTCACAATCATAATTTGCATACGTTCGCAAACGTGTTGTGAGTTTTCGGTACCGCTCACAGGGTGCCATATAACGTCTTTCTGCTTTAAATTTAGAAATAGTGCAGTGCTTTTCGTGTAGTGCTTTGAATTCGCAATATTTTTGTTAATTATAGACAGTCTCGTTCATGCAGACTCTTGCTACGAGAGATGAACGAGAATAACTATGTCAGACGAAAAAAGCCGAGTGTTCCGATTATTGATTAATTTGGTCACTCGCCCTGATTTTCCTTACTACGAAACAGCACGGGAACGAAACGAAAATGTTTGTTTGTGCATCAACTCAGCACCGACAACTAAATTAATGTCGACAAATGGAAAATATGCAAAATAAGCGTCATAACGCTATATGCCGGGACTGTTCAAGGGATATGCCTAAATGGTTTGAAACAAGTTTTGAGTTTATTGTGAAGGGTCCGTTGAACGGACCCATACAAATTATACTGTTCAAAACTTCGGTCGCCGATGTAAATGGTGTTTTCTGTTATCACTTATATAAGGAAAGAATCGATGAATTATAAACGCATTGAAGTTTATGATAATGTTAAAAAGTTTACTGTGAAGATATATGCTTCCTTTTGTCGTCAAACAATGCTCATGGAAATGATACAAAATGCTAGTGATCGGTTATTTCGAGCATTGCGATAATTCGAGGTTTTTGCTGATTCCCGACGGTGCTCGAAATATCGCCAATATACTGTAATTTGGTATGTCACCATGAATACTGATTAGTAGTAGATACCAGCTTATTTAACTCATTCCCTTCTACAGACGCCTTTGGACGCCTTTGTGATATTTTAGGATTGTGATAAATAGTGGATAAATAATGATAAAGAAATTACGATATCATAAATATTAATTAGATTTTTTTATAATAGCACATGAACACAGGAATGTTTGTCCATGATAGAAACTGTATAACCATATCTTTATTATATAATGAAAAGACAGAGCAGAGCCTCATCAGACGGAGTCGTCTGTGTGCAAAGGCCTTGAAAAGCGTATTTATGGAGTAATTGGTTAAGAGCCTCAGTCTCATGTCTGACCTGTTGTAAATAATAAACCATTCAAATCCTGCCAATGTTTATTGTTTCTCTTTGAGAATAGACCTCAGACATGAAATGTCATACAAAAGAGCACGGCAACCCCAGAAGCAAATCCAAAGATCTCACACACATATAAAGCACGCACACAACCTTCACAAAACTGTTCCTTGTGTGCACAGCACCGATATCACATATGCGCTACATGACAAAAACGTATTACAAAATATCCGTTAAGCAAAACATACAAGCAAACTCATCGAAAACAAAAGTCAAGATATGATGCCATAACCTACACAAGAGTAAAATAAGACATGTCGTCAATTCTAACGCCATACTGAAACGTATTGTACAGTAAACCCTCTCTATAACGGCCACTAAATTGTACTAAATAGTTCGCCTTTAGGTTAGATGGCTGCTTAAAAGCAAGGTGAAAGTAAAACAGAACGCTCCTATAGGAGCATTCTGTTTTACTTTCAACTTGTTTTAAGCAACCACATGTCTTTAACGCAAAATACTTGATGCAATTTAGTGGCCGTTATAGAGAGGTTATACTGTATTGGTTTTGGACTGGGTCTAGGGCAATACGACACTAAACATGTCATGTAGTACCAAAATGATGTTGCATAACATCCATAAGCACCGAGCCACTGCAAATAAAGAGCACGCGCATACACACATGCACGTATCATGTACACGTTTATATGTTCTGACGGATAAAAGATACACGATACAAACATAAACATACCGTGCAGGCAGAAGTTTCGCCTTTGAATTGGCCTAATCAGACGAACAGTGTAAATAAATGTAGCTCCCACCTGACTGTTCCACAGCAAAGTGGCGGCTAACAAGGTAGTGTAAAACAAAACACATACATATAGCTAGTAATCGTTAAGAACAAGAACTTGAATTAAATCAAACGAAAAACACAACGTGCCTTTAACGACCGAAAAAGTGTACCTTTCACAAATGTGATCGAAGACTTTTCCGAAGTCAGAGCAACTGTAGAGAATCCATTAGGGGTTTGACAGAAAAACAACGTCTCTTGAATTTGGAGTTCATCTGTACAATTTGCCATCGCACAAGCAAGATGTTGAAGCGTCGACTGTCGAGTGATCGACCACCAAACATGCAGTGGCGTTGCAATATCATTTGATTTCAGTATCTTTTCAGGAATTGTTTTATGCATTTAATGAACAGACGTTTGAAAATATTTCCAAATACAGTTTTGTTCTTTTACAAAACAAAATACTTGTCATGTACAGAAATGACATTATTAGAAGATGCATTGATGTTTGTGTGTTTGCCTTGAATAACACCCGTTTATACATTAATGACAAAACAAAATGAAATATCTTTGGTGTTAATTTTATTATCTAAAATGATCAAATAACTGTCACTTCCATACCTATAAAACTCGTTACGGAGAGTGATTGCTATTTTCGCCTGCCAGTACATTAACACATTGATGGCAAATGTTAAGGACGTTCAATGCTGTTATTTCGATTACGCCTGTTCAGCATGGTTAAACAGTATCACTAAAACACAAATCACACAAAATAAAGTTTTCAGGTTTATTTTAAGTTAACATTCGCGATTCTCTGTTACAAATGAACATTTTAAGAAATGGGCATTTTAAACACAAATGATCGAGTCAAACAACTGGAAATGAATCATATACATAAAATTTATAATGATCACTGTCCATTATATATGAAAATATATTTTACTAAATATAAATATGAAGCACATTCATACAACACAAGGAAAGGTAAAGGTACAATAATGTGATATCCTCAACTTTCTACTTTAGCAGCACGAACATTTGGTATCTATTGCCAGAGAAAGTACAGTTTGTTAAAACCCACATAAAGGTCAAGAAAGAAATTAAAAAGGTTTACCTAGAACAGTATTATATTTCCATACCTTGTATAAAACATTCAGTTGTTTAATCCACAAACGGTAATTATTTATAAAATTAATTGAATGAATGATTGTTTACGGCCCATCGCATATACATTTATATATATACATGAGTGTCAATCTGGTAAAGGATTGAATGTTTAATGTAATACCATTATGCTTATTTTAACCCTTTCGCCGACATCTACATTTCGTATTACCAAGATTGTTAAGTGGAATTTTTCTTCACAAATATTCTTAGTGTGTCCACCAGCCCGAGTCCTGATGAACCAGAGAAATGTGCATTTTCACTCTTTCTCCGCCCTTGTATGAATCTTAGATAACCTTTATGGTTAATCCATCATCATTTCCCTGTTACTGTTAAACCATGTAAGAATTTGCTGTACATGTACAGCACAATGCATAAGTGCTGCGGCAAAACAAAACTTACCATTTATTGTAAACCTAATTATTTACTTAATAAGTATTAACTGATATTTTAATTGAAGTGTAAAGTGTTTATTATTTGAACATAGAAAGCAAAGTCGTTTTAACAGTATTAGTACACTGATAAAATACCATTTTTATTTCGAGTATACTAGTATACGAAAGGCTAGTCTTCTGATGCTGATATGAATTATTATGCTAGGAAGAAATAATAAGATCAAAAGTCTGGTATAGAAAATCACCAACAAAGTTACTGATTACTTTAAAAAACTTCTAAATAATATACAATAGAAAGGGAACACTTTCGGTGTTGATAGCATAACTGAAACTACTAAGAACATGGCAATGGGGGACATTAGTTAGTTGTTTGTTCTTGACAAAAGAAGAAGCGTTTAAAAAAAGCATGGCTCCTTTCATTTGAAAAGCTTTGGTTTTATCTTTGATGCACATGCCTAGCAAGTAAAAGTTTACATTGGGTTAATGGATAAATTATATGGATTGACTTTTTAGAAAAGAAATAAGGACCTATCCTTCTTTAGTAGCAAAGGGAAATGAACAACTAATGTTCCTCATTACAGCATACGCAAACTCAAGATTTATCAACATTTTCTCCGATTATCTATACGGAAGTTTATTTTTGGTGAATAACATTGATTAAATCATTAAGTAAAATGAAAATAAACTATTTTTACTGACATTAGGAGTGTTAACTCACATGTACAGTATTTTTACTATAATTATCTTTAAATGTAGCAGACAAAAATGAAACAGCTTCTTTCGGATCTGAGTTTTGTTTGCAAAAATGTTTAAAAGTTAAAACCGTGGGAACAAACATCAGTATTTTGCACATACTTTTTAAATGAATAGCACATACATCGTTGTGCTTGAATGGTGTCTGGACCGTTATTCTGGCGCCGCTTTCCAAATAGTAATGTACAGTTCATTCAAGCAAAAATGGAATTACTGTTAATCACTGTGTTAATGAATACTATTTTAATGAAGTTCAGACCTTCTTTGCTGAAGGAATCGATGACTGAATACTCAGATACTGCACTGCGACTTGGGAGTATAAAGTACAATATACACTCACACGCAGTTAGTTCCATGCATCAGATTTTAACTGATGCAAAATAGTTACCTTTTTCAGACAATATATCTATATCGTGCTATATTTTGCTATAAATGTACTTATATCTGTACATATGCATTTTAACACCTTGGCAAACAGAACAGACCTAGATTTGACACTCCTGCGGGATCAGTCTGATCAGGGTCTGCTCGTTTTGCTTATGAAATAAAACATATCAGATATGTTTTTATCATGTCGCTATATAGCTCAATCATTGCTATTAGTGCCTTATCTATTTGCTCTGTATAGTTCTTGCTTGATAAGTATGTTTGCTCATTCATATTTGTTCGGTATACTTACTGTTTGATAAACTTGTGTTTTCTTATTCGTTTCTTATCACAATAAAATTCCAATTTCAATATGAACCAATCTTGTTTTTGTAAATATCATGCATTGACTTTACAATTTCCACAACTTTGTAATTCAAATTAAACAGGATACTTACTGACATCATTCCCCATACTTGACTATCATAATACGGCATATACTGATGTTGGAAGCTTATTTATCATCTAATCAAAACCATATATCGATTGGATTTAATGCTGCGTATATTTGTATTTTCCGTTCAATCATATCACAATTGCCATTTATATACATTTGAATGCCAATCGGTTGGACTAAAGTTTGCGTAAAATGGCTATATTTTATAATAGGGCCGAATCGACCAAGCCCAAAACGTATTGGGACCGATTCTTTCATAAATAAGCTCTTCCAGGCAGACGGTAAAAATGTCACTCCAGTGGCAAAAAAAAGTAGATCATGCAAGATCATCACATACTCTGTGCTGCGGGATACACGCAACACAATAAATTATGAAACGAGAATCATTAAAATATGACATGTGCAACTGAAAACACGTTTGCTGTTACACAGAACAGTAGTTAATCAAGATAACAATGTCCGACTCCCTAATAAATTGGTGCCTTTTCTATAGGCGCTTTCTGTATTACCTTTGATCTGCATTAAGCTACCACCTGCCTAGCATACCAGTTATTAGACCTCTTTTAGATGACCGCTTAGGGAAGTTCTACTGTATACTTATTTGTGGCGTGCGTTAAGAATATATTATACTGCCCTTTCCTAACGTGTCTTCAAATTACAAGCATACCGTAAAGTCGAACACACCAGTTTGCTCATTTCAACTAACGCATCATGTTAGAATTGTTATTTCAACTGGCAGAGACAATTTATGGTAGGATTTTATTAAACTTTCTACCGTTAATGTACTTCATTGTTGAAACATTAAAACAACTTTAATCCAACCCAACATACTTGGTTTGGACTTACCTCCGAATCCTAAATGCATGTAGGAATTGATTGTCTGAGTGAAAAGCAGCCTAGACCTTGTGCAGAGGCTGAGTTTCCCGGCCTTTCATCTAGATCCAGGTTGTTTGGAAATGGGACGAAGTGGCGTTTGATAGAATAAGGGTTAAGAAACAATTTTAAAGCATTGATTTGCAAAGAGCCAATAATGTTAAATTGAGAATTCCGCATGGATACAGATAACCCTTACACCACCGATTGTTAACCAGCTTTGACCCAAATAATTAAAACCACAACAGATAGTATATTTCAGAATACAGTTTCAAAGCAAGCTATGGGCACACATTAAAGCGTGGACACATTTATACATTTACCGAGCATGATGCATGAATTGCACGCATTCAACTACCTATTATAATTTGAAACATGCAATAAATGTAGCTGTGATCCACATAAAACGATTTCAAAAGAAACACAGTGCAGAAACATTTAGCTCAGTATGGTATTATCTGCTCAATGGGACCTTACAGTCACGTATATCAATGGCATGCCATCCGGTAAAGTCACAGCAAACCCATTAACGATGACGTCATTTAAACGTACCAAGTACTCTTGAAATGTTTTAGGCAGGTTGTACAATTTTAAGATTTTTATGATCAAGTGATGAGTACATTTGTAGATCAATCAATCTGATCCACAGTATATGTTATACATACGTTTTCAAACTAGTGCGAGAACACTGAAAATTACTATCAATAGCTGGCTATTACCACACCAAGCTGCATAGATGGCATCATACCGTCATATGCACGCGTTTACATGCTTTTAGCTATCACAAGCTTTCAGGAAGTCAGTGGTCATAACTCCACTTATACTGGGTAAATCCAGTTACTGACAAATATCATTGTACAAATCCATGACTCTGAGACAAATACATTTGGTGTTAAGCACTCACAAACATGTGACGAACGGCACTAGTAAATATTCATGCATCACTTCACATCCCCATTTTTATTAAAGTAGGGTATCTCAAAGTAAATGCAATGGTACAAGACGTCAACCTATTTCACACCGAGTTTAGTATTATTTCCCAGCCTTCGTTTACGTTAAGGAAACATTAAGCGAATTTCATATTCGTCTTATATTTCAGAGTGACCTCAATATATCAAATATTCATCAAAGTGACATTCAAATTGCTACGCATGTATCAACTTTATTACATTAAGAACGGTGTAGAAAATTGCTTTCCGTTATTTGTGTACAATTAGATCAATGTCAAATATTGCATAAGAAACCAACCTACGAAGTAGAACATAACTTTACGTGAAAGCAAGTACTTTGAGATTTTTTTAGATATTCACGTGTTACTTAGCATTACTAATCAACTATTTAACAAGTTGGCACATGTGTCATAACTAGAATCTTTCCATGTAATTCTCATTTTAAGCAATGATATATCGCCATTTTTCATTGTGGCCAGACATGTGTGCCATTTCATGTTGCTTATAGCTATAGTTTGCAGTCTTATGTGGTTAAGCATAAAAACCGTGGAACTTACAATGTATTCCCAGCATGTAGCACATGTGTATGTATATGATTTGACAAGGGAAAGTGAATATAATATATAGACATTACATGTTCTTGGTCATCATACAAAATGTTTACAGTAAAACTTCGAACATTTAGTAACGAATAGCCGATAGCATAAATGCTTTAACCCATTTATTCCCATATTTTTTAAGGACAACCCATCCAGATCGTATTTTGGAACACATAAAATTTTCGTGTTTCGTGTTGAGGGAGCACAGAAAAGAAAACATTTGTTGGAATAAGTCATTGACTCAAATGGGTTCAGCAAACAGTACACACCTTAATCAGAGGCTCTTTCAGGATCTGTGTCTTCAGTGTGTGCCTATGTCATTTTAAGGGACATTTTGGCACAAATGGATTAATTCGGTGTGAAAGTCATACAAACAGCTGCTCCGGTAACTTTTTTTGTGAAAGTCAAACATTATTCCTGGCATGTAATGCTGAAAAAGCTTTCTTTACTGACGAGCAAATGAAATATTACACCAACTGGACTTGCTCAGAAAGTTTGCGAATCACTAACCTTTCTTTTGGATAACATATGTGTACGTTATGGGAATGCTATATACCGTCAGGTAATAATTTGTATTCCTATGGGTACGAATTGTGCATCACTTGTCGCAGATTTGTTTTTGTACTGCTATGAGAGAGAGTTCATGTTACGTTTGAATCCACAATCATAAGAAGATGTTATAAAAGCCTTCAATGAAACTTCTCGATATTTGGATGACATTTATAACTTAGATAACCCTTTCTTTGATGCTCTGATTCCTACTATTTATCCTAAAGAACTCAAATTGAATAAAGCTAACCCGTCCGACAATTATGTAGCGTTTCTTGATCTAGACCTTAAAACTGATAATGGAATGATTTGTTCTAAAATGTATGACAAAAGAGATGATTTTGATTTTAATATTGTAAATTTCGCTCATCTTGACGGAGATGTTCCCCGTACCCAATCTTACGGGGTTTATATATCTCAACTTATTCGTTTTGCTAGAGCTTGTTCATCTATTGACGATTTTAACAGTCGAAATCTCAATTTAACTGAAAAGCTGCTTAAGCAAGGATATAGATACCATAAACTAAGAAAAACTTTCTCTAAATTTCACTTATTGGCAAGTACCAATGTAATCTTAAGGCGCTTCTGCGACACGGTATTTCATATCCTGAATTTTATGGTGATGTGATTTACAAACTTCGTACAATTATTGGACATACCCATTTTCTCACTTTGTTCATCAAATATGTTAAAAATTCATTAAAAAAGGATATGATCCTATAGTACTACAACATACTGCATGTTTGGTTGTCAACCCTTTTCAGTTGGCAATCACGCTGGCCTCTTTGCATGTACGCCGACAAGAAAGGTTTAGTACTCTATGAAGGCGACCTCTTAAATCCAGAAACGGAAGGAGAACGTCGGATATCTGTACTATAACGTTTTTGTCGTACCCTTCTACAGTTACTCTGTTTGCAGCTCAATCATTGAGTACACTAGCGATAGGTTGATACAGTTTGTTCACTTAAATGTTTTCGTTATACATGCACTTTACCACTTTACCACTGTTTTTGCTATCGCGGTTGTTGTAGATCAGTCGGAGAGGGGATACGTTTATTTACACTGTTTGTCTTTTAGGGTGGGGATGGAATAAGTGTGAGGTTGGGCACCCAAAAACCGGTTTAACCCCCCAGTGACTTTTGTCACTGACCGTTCCAAGGCGGTACTTCCAGCTTCTTCCCATTGTATTTTTGTTTTGTCTTTGTGCGTCTCTTGATGTTTTTATAGTTATGTACATTTGCTGTTTCCTTGTGCTGCTGTTCGGGCGGCTGTTTGTTCTGTATGTGGTGTTTCCTGCCTACTCATTTTTGTACTTTCATCATGCATAAAGCTGCAGCCCGTCTTGAAGACCAATAATAATACCTATTTATGCGTTCGGAATAGCGAAGTTATATAGATAAACACAAGTGTGGTTGCGAATCGCTTTCCTTTCACCATGCCAATTTGAATATTGTCACAAGTTTGGTTTTATCTGTGTAGAATATTGAGTTGTTACTGTGGGTTAGTTGTAGATGGATAAACATAGTCAACTGTGACTGATTGTACAGGTAAGGTACATGTAGAAGTGAGGCTCAGTGTTAGATTGGTGTGTAGTAAGTGGAAGCGTGGTCACTTGCCTTGAGACAGTCTAGCTGTGCACTTGTATGAGACAGAGACATTAGCAATTGGAGCTCTTTTATGAAGAATTTGGAAACAATGTAAGTTTTCCCAGTCCCGTCCCGTAGTTAAAATAGGGTTCAGTGTATTTTTACTTCGAGTGGATTTGTTTCTGTCTGTTTTAGATATACTTTTAATTTCTGGATAGTGTAGTTAGTGTCCGTAATTTCTTATGTTGTAGGTGGCTATATTGGTCGAGTTGGTCTGTCTTGTGCTTGGTATACCTACGTCCCTTATGTCTGTCCATGATACCATGTCCGTTGACGTCGTTTGTGTCTGTGTAAACCAGTAGTGCTCAAGCTAGCTACGCCATAGTTGTTAGACTACCTAGAGTATATTAGACTAGATACGTACTGTTAGAAATACAGATATTCTGAGTGGGTTAAAATTGTCTGTGTTCAAGTTCCTGTGTGGAAACTACACACATTGATAACGTAAATTCATGCTATTTTGCTTTCCTGTGCGGGGAGTTGAAAGTTACCTGTGTGAAAACATTAACTTTTCCTGTGTGGGGAGTTGAACGTTGCCTGTGTGAAAACACTAACTTTACCTGTGTGGGGATTTGAAAATTGCCTGTCATTGAACTTTTCCTGTGTGGAAAATTAAGACATTTGCCTATGTGGCATAGCATATTCCTGTGTGGAAAGGAGATAAACATTGGTCTGTGTGTCATATAACTCCTGTGTGGAATGCGTTTGTAATCATTAATATTGTGGGTTTAGACATTAAAGGTATTATCTAGTAGTGTAATATTGGTGTACTAACAATATATGAAGTGATATAGTACGCAGTACAGTATCATAGAAGTGACAGAGTATATAGAGACATATATTTCAAGTGTAAGGTGATAAAGACAATATACAGTAATAGTATCATAGAAGTGAATTAGTATTTGAGTGACTTGTATAGTGATAAGACATTTTATTGCTGAATTATGTGCATTTTGAATTGACATATGTATATAAAAATGGTAGAAATCCGCAGTCTTGGATACTTTGTATAATAATGCCAATAATGTTGACCGAATCTGGGATCACAGTTTTTAAAGCAAAAGGAAAATTGTGACAAATATATTCAGCGGCAAATTGTTTGTATATATTTATTTTTTTCCGGTGATCTTTTCACCGGATTCCAACAATTTCGGATAGAATTGTGAACAAGAATATAGGGTTTATCTCTACAAATGCACATTTTTGAAATGATAATTATATGCTTTCCAGGTAAGCGCGATATGGTTACTTGTATATGTGCACAAACGTATATTGGACATGTATGGTTCACATGAAATGTGCAATATGCCGCTCGTTAGATAATAGTTAGGAATTCGAGGTGTAAAAAGTCGCTTATTTGTCGAGGTCCATGTCATTGTTTAGTAGAACTATTTGAATACCATACTTGTGTTACCAGATACTAATAATTTGTGGGTCTGGTCAATGCTGCCACTGGCCAAACCCTCTTTAAAGGTCAGAAACAAGTCGCAGTTCACGTGAGTGCAAACATGTAATAAATTCTCTATGTAGTATAAAATAACCGTAATTATGACAATTTCAATACCTTTGTTGCAATAAATTTCTTAGCAATGTCTCCACAAGAAGTATATAACTATTTATGGCACATTTCATAAAGATTCGAGTGACCTGTGATGATTTCAAGTTCGAAAAACATCGTTTTAAACACGTTTACGGAACATCATCATGCAGTATAATTATAATGTTGAGACAAATCTGTACACATTATAGTACCTCTTCCTGCAGATGTATTGTTTAGAGATGATAATAAAACACCAGATTAGTCTCTTATTGCCATAGTCTCAGTGTCACTTTGCTGAGTTTGAGTGTACACTATGGAAACTATTAGCTCTCTGCATCTGACACTGTCAAATATTAGCTATCTGTATCATTAGCGATTGAAACACAATAGCCTGTTGAGTATGGTGATGTGTCTTTACAAGTTTTTAAATGTACTTAGTCGGTGAGGGGATACGTTTATTTACAATGTTTGTCTTTTAGGGTGGGGATGGAATAAGTGTAAGGTTGGGCGCCCATAAACCGGTTTAACCCCCCCCCCCCGTGAATTTTGTCACTGACCGTTCCAAGGCGGTACTTCCATCTTCCCCTTATTGTATGTTTGTTTTGTCTTTGTGCGTCTCTTGATGTTTTTATAGTTATGTACATTTACTGATTCCTTGTGTTGCTGTTCGGGCGACTGTTTGTTCTGTATGTGGTGTTTCCTGCATGACTCATTTTTGTACTTTAAAATATTTTATTTACACCAGCAGCACCCATGACAAAACCTTTTCTACTTTGCGGGGACATGTATCTCCAAGATATTGAATAGTCATCTTAACATCTTATCTTTAACAGTTACTGGCCAAAGGTACTCACTCTCAGTCAACAATGAACTTAGACATGTTCAGTGCCGCCGGATAAGAGTAGCTTTCCATTTCCATAATGACAACCCTCTATATGCTTTTGCCACTAACAAACTATCACTAGTTAACAGATGTATGCCAGTATCCGGAATACGTGAGCATGTCATAGTACTGACTTACACAAATATATTTCCTTCATGAAGGAAGCCTACCCCACAAGTGGCTAACACATACTCCATGACCATCAACTCGTGATTCCTTCTAAGTTGACATCTACCAGGTGCAGCCAGCCATGGTGCAACTGCATCATCCGTCGTTCCTCGAGATAGAAACATACCTACAAAAAATGCAGAGGACTAAGGTATAGAAGGACAGGGACATATACAAGGTGCTACAGAAAACTTACAAAGAAGAAGTACAAGGAATTTTATGAAGGGTATGTGAATTACCTAGTTACAGACACCAGATGTAATAAGTTCTACACTTTTGTTAGGATCAAGAAATGTGACAGCTCAGGAGTAGGAGAAGAGCCATTAGCCATGTTGATACACATCAAAGTTACAATACTAAACCACTAGTTCTGCTCTGTCTTTACACATGATGTCTGCCTCACTTTCCTGACTATGGAGAGTATCCTTATGCGAATGTCCTTCCTATTTTTGTCATGACAAATGGTGTCTGCAAGCTTCTTCAGGGCCTTAATCTCCACAAAGATGCCTGTCCAGACACCATCTTATCAAGGTTATTGAAGGATATGACACATTCACTCGAATGGAAGACTGTCATGTCAATCCTATTTACAAGAAAGGAGACACGAGTAACCCCTTCTAACTACTGGCCTGTGTCCCTTTCCTCTGTCACTTGTAAGATCCTAGAATACATAATACACAGTAACCTGGTGAGCCTTTTTGAGAAACATGACATAATCAGCCTATACCAGCATGGCTTCAGGAAGTAGCACTTCTGTGAGGCACAACTGATCAACACTGTAACTGTCCTTGTGTCAGCCTGGACCAATCCCATTAGATTGACGCAATCTTGCTCGACTTTTCCAATACGTTTGATAAAGTGTCTTACATACACCTGCTTCTTAAGCTCCACCACAGTGATATTCATTACACAATGCTTGAATGTATCCAACTGGCCACGCTGGAAGGTGTTTCCTCTGAGTCAGTACTGATAACATCATGTGTTCTTCAATGTGCCGTTCTCAGTCCACTCCTTTCCCTCGCTTGCAAAAAATAACCTCACGGAATCCCTATGCTCTTTCCTGTCGACTCATGTTTTTACCGAATCAAAAGCAGATGTCTACTTCTTCCAGAACGACATAAACAGCATGCAGGAATGGGAAGAGACTAGGTTCAATGCAGAGAAAAGCTAGGTCCTGTGTATCAACAAGAAGAGGACATGGACACCAATGATACTGTCCATAAGCAAGACAGAAGACAACATAGAAGGCAAAATACATTGGGACTCTACTGTCTTCCAACATGTCTTGGAAAGCCCATGTTGATATGGTCACAAAGAAGGCAACTTGATCAGCATCCTTTCTCAGCAGGGACCTTGAATTCTGCTAAAAGTCAAACAAGAGGCATGTTACAAACCTCTGATCAGTCTGCATGTTAAGTAGATATCCTGTGTTTGGGACCCACACACCAAGGGCATGACAAAGCATGTGGAGATGGTCCAACGTAAAGCTGCCGGATTTGTAATGTGGGGTTATTGAAGAAACAGCATTTGTGCCATGCTCAAACACTTTGCTGGGAAAGCCTAAATCAGAGGCAGAAACAAGTAAAGGGCACGATGTTCTATAGGTTTGTGAATGATGTTGTTGCGGTTGACGCCCCACCTTCCTTCTCTTGCCCTCATCTGCAAGACAAAGTTCACTCTGCTGTCAACATCATCTGAAACAAGCACCCAACTTTTAAGGCTGGGGTTTCAGCTGTCATGTAATCGTCTTCTTCTGTTTGTATTGTTTTTCATTCAATTTGCATTTTGGATCTTCCCTTAACTATGTACATATCACAAAATAAGAAGAGAAAGAAGGCACAACACACAGAGTTGATGTAGTATACTAGTATTGCAGTATTAAACAGGTACATTGGAGTGCAGACATGAAGTGTCCTATATGTCATCAAATTATGACGAGGTGGATACACGGATTATCTTACATGTTTTCGATGCTGCTAGAAAGGGTCATGGCCGGTTAGTTGTCAAATGCCACAATTCTGATATACCACATTGGACCTTTAGGCATTGAAGTTTTGGTGATGGCTAGGACTTCCAGGAAAACAAAATCGTATCTTCCGCAATTTATCTCAAGATGTCTGCCATAACATTTTTGTGTTTCATGCAATAACTGGATGCCACACAACCCTTGCTTTCACATGCATAAAAATGAAGACATGTTGGAAGAAATTCTTACATGCCCGATCTGCTTTTAGATATTTGAAGAGGTGCACGGTCAGACAAGGCACAGACGTTTGTATGTTTGATGTATGATGTCAAAGGTGAATCCGTTGTTGATGTTGCAAGAATTTCATAATTTGTTAAGGTTAAGAAAACACTTGCACTCCATCCACCAACAAGGGATACACTAGAAATACTAGAGTAAACTATCAAGCAGGTAAATGGATCTGAGCTGATGGATACAGAAATAAGGCTACTGATACTAACGCATAGCAAGATGGTGCTGAATCGTTATAAGTTGTTAAGAAATATTTACGAATTGTACATATTGCTTGCATTGGACAAGTTCGAAACTAAGTGCAAATATATTCGCTGTAAAAGCAAACTATTCTTTAAATCGTACGGCAAAATAGTCCATTAAGATAGTATAATAATTTCACAATGAAAAGTAGAGTGCTTATATTTTGTAAAATGTTCTAATACATCGTGCATTGACTTAATGTCGAACAGCAAAATATAATTTAGCTACACAAAGTCCCGATATTACAGTTAATATAATTATCGACATACACTGAAACTCTCTATCGTGTCTGTTTACGCAGTTGCATTATAGTTCCCAAAGAAAGGGGATTATCATTGCAGTGTATATGTATTTGTTTTGTTATACGTTGTTATTTGATATTTGAGGCAAGCAAATTATCAAAAGAGAAACATAACCATATATAGTCAAATTTCATTATTAATCCTCAAAACAGGTGGCAGCTTAATGCAGGGTGAAAGACATACATAAAGGATATTTCTGCACGACTTTCAATCTGCATTAAGCAGCCATCTGTCAACAAAGACATAAATGCAAACAATCGCAAACATTCGAGTTTTTATGTAGTTTAAAGTATCCTGTTTACCAATGTTTACCAATGTTTCGGTGTATAGGTTCTGATTTGTCTTAGAAATAACTGTTTGTTTTTGGATAGTTCAAATTACAGATCCTTTCAAAACGTCTACATGTACACTAATATTAGTTAAACCAATCACAATCACTCCCGTAATCATATATATTACACCAGCTGCGTAATACCACTGGTTCACATTATGTGTAACACATAAACCGAAACACATATTTCAACCATAAATATTTTCTGTCTCGCGTGACATTTTGCATAACGCAAGTAACTATAACAAACCATAGGAATTTGATCTCCGCGTAATGTGTATCAAAAATGTAACATATCATCAGAAACTTGTTTCGTACGAAAGCCCGGTGGTGACATTCTAAATTCCTATTTCAAACGTCCGTCTTCCAAGTTCTTACTTCTTACTCCCAAGATAAGTTAAGCTACAATTTATAGTTATTGTATATTGTTTACGCCCGAGTTCTAGGTTCCTACTTCTTAGTTCCAAGTTCCGACTTCCATGTTCCAAGTTCCAACTTCCATGTTCCGACTTCCAAGTTCTGACTTCCAACATAATGAGGTCTCTTTTCACGTCTGTAGAAACTTTGTAAATGGTGTAAACAATAAAAGGGGAGGCAACATTTTGGAAGCATTTTAGATATTTATCTATGTTTAACTCTTTTCTTTTGAGTCTCAACTTATGGTTCTTTTTTGTTGTAATCATTTTTCAACGGGCAAAGGTTGGATACAAAGCGACGTTTTATAATGCAGTAACCAAACAATAAATTTCTCATCGATTTTTATTATATCCCCCACCCCCGATCAAATCGGGTGGGGCATATTTTGTTTGCACTGTCTGTTTGTCCGTTTGTCTGTTTGTCTGTTTGTTTGCCACCAACTTTAACATTGGCCATAACTTTTAAGCCAGTACATATAGAGACTTGACATGCATGTGTGTCTTCTGAAGCCGCACACGTTGAGGGGCAACATGTCAAGGTCAATGTCATCCTTCAAGGTCAGAGGTCAAATATATAGGTCAAACCACCGAAATTAACATTGGCTTTAATAGTTGAACCAGTCAGGATAGAGACTTGATATTTGGCATGCATGCATATCTCAGTAAGCTGCACATTTTACGGGGTGATATGTCAAGGTCAAGGCCATCATTCAGGGTCAAAGGTCAGATATTTGTTTGTTTGTCAGCAACTTTAACTTTGGGTATAACTTTTGAATCAGTAGAGATAGAGACTTGGTAATTGTCAGTCATGTATATCTCTCGAAGTCGTAAATTTTGGTGTCGTCGAGGTGACATGTCCAGGTCAAGGTCATCCTTCAAGGTCAAAGGGCATATAAATAGGTCAAATCACTTACTTTCGAACTAATACAGAAAGAGACTTGATATTTGGCATGCATATGTATCTCATGAAGCCTCATATTTTGAAAGGTGACATTATTTTGGATTCGCTTTACTGTTGGGGCATAGTGTAGTGCTTCACAAACACATCAGTACTTCTTGTTCTGAAAATTGAATACCGCTTAAGCCGGTGCTAGGGGGCGTGAGCAGTGTTGCACTTTCAATTACTGCTCATGAACAGACTCAATAAAACCGAGTCTGCAATTTTCTCTTTTTGTGTTGCAATTTTTGCTTTCGGGGGATCACCACCCTTCAGAATTTATAATCTTCACAACAGCAGGTGTTAAGTGCTGGTGTGGCGGCCGTAAAACGTCGCCCCGTACTTCATTCTCGGTGTTGTTATACCTTCTGATCCCTCGAGATCATGAATTTCAGTACTTCTTGTTCTGAAAATTGAATACCGCTTAAGCCGGTGCTAGGGGGCGTGAGCAGTGTTGCACTTTCAATTACTGCTCATGAACAGACTCAATAAAACCGAGTCTGCAATTTTCTCTTTTTGTGTGGCAATGTTTGCTTTCGGGGGATCACCACCCTTCAGAATGTGTTCTTATCTGGGAGGCAAAGCAACCTTTGAAAACTTTAGACCAACTGAGACGCCTAGCATGTCAGCTGCATTGACATGCGTGAAGTAAAGAGCGCGATAATATGACGTCACGAGAAAGTCGGAAGGTGGAAGTTGGAAGTCGGAACTTAGAACTTGGAAGTCGGAACTTAGAAGTCGGAGCATTGAACGTGGTAGTCGGAACTTGGAACTTGGAAGTCGGAACATGGAACTTGGAGGGCGGAACATGGAAGTAGGAACATGGAACTTGGAAGTCGGAACTCGAAATGTAGAACTCGGAACTATGAAGTAAGAACTTAGAATGATTATGTCACCACCGGGCTTCCGTAGTTTCGTCTATTTTTCTGCAAAATATCACTGAAATACCAGTACTAAGTAAGAATTGTAAAATGTTGTAAGAGTTTAATCTTAAGCCTGCTGAACAAATATTTTCACAAAAATGACCATCAATTACACTTACAAATGCTCCAGTTATAATCAGTTTGTTTAGCAGAATGCCATCAGCGTATCAAACAGTTTAGATCCTTATGAAACACCGAAAAGATTGGAGCCTGATTTGTATATATACAGTTTGCAAAGGTAATCACTCATCCACTAGCAGCAGGCTAAACCTTATCATATCATGATGTGAACAATACCGATCGACTTATATAATGGTATGCACCATACGTTACTGAAGTTTGTGTAACATCAAGATAACCTCCAGACATTTCATATGTACAATGTCCTAACAGTCGATTGTAAACAAGAGTAAGTAGATGGCTTTTATACTCTAGCCCAGACTTAAGGCTGTGTATCAAACGCATGTTCGAATAAGTTCAAATATCACAGAATGAAGTTCCGGACCCAGCGTGTTGCCGTGGTTATTGGTATATATTTGCTGTGAGAAAAATAATGTTTACACAGGCCAATCTGAAGCAGGTTTACTACTTCCAAGCGTTGGAGATACTATTGATCAAGAGGGAAACAAATTGGATCCTGGTGATTTCTCGATGACTGGTCTGGATCCAAGCTGCATCAAAATGCTAGTCAAGCCTCGGATAGGGAGATAATACATACTTCAATCGTAACGTTTATTCTAGGATATGGTGGTAGCCATGAACCTTTGACATAAATGGGTTAAGCATACACTGCAGACCCGGATCAAAGAGCTCCTTTAGAAGCCCTCCGTTCCTGATCCAAACTGTTAGCATTTGTTTTTAAATGGACACTGGAGTTACTGGAGACAACAGTTATGCTTTCTGTATTGTTTTTGTTCTGCCGTTGTTCAGACACCCGTATTTATTGATTATAAGGTCGCTTTATGCAGGTTCTACTGCTGTTTGAGCTTTCTAAGACCACTCTTAATGTCCGAGCTCCTAATATTGATATGTTCAAATGAGAATAAAAATGCATTGCGATTGACCTTGATACGAGGCATCAGCGATGCAATAGGCGAAAACTGATGACTTTTCAAACGTTCAACCTTAGTTTTCAGATAGAGTTATAAAAGCAAATAGACCGGCTAATGATACATTAATATTTGTTTTATTGATTTATTCGGAATTTACATTTTAAACGCTTTGCCGTTATTGCTGCACGTAGTTTGATGAAGTAGATTACGAATCCGATACTTGCAAACCACGATGTGTACTTTAACCCTTCTCTTGCTGAATTTTAAAAAACATTTCTCCTTCTTTACCCATGCCCTGTTGTATAATTACATATATCTTCACTGTGTACAATTATTTCGCTGTGCAATCACTGCTGTAGAGTACACTGGTTGCACAATCAACTTGTAAATAGTGCAGACCCTGGTGAGACAGCTCCTGCAGGAGCTGTCTCATATGGGTCTTCACTATTTAAAGATAGGTATATTGACGCGAATGGGTTTTACTGTATACGAAAATAGCTCGGTGCCCGTCATTTTATAATGCAAATTCTCATATTCATTCCAAAAGCGGCATAGATGTACACATCAATATTTGAAAATGATGTCGAAACTTAACTGGTGTATTATATTTAGTTGTGCAATAACGTTATCGAATTTGGTAAATGCCCAACTAAGTGGAAAGGTATAAGGTTTTTGACTGTTGTTGAGGTGTGTCTTCATGTGAAACCTAGCATTTATGAATATTTAGTGAAGTAAAACAGGAAAAGCCACACACAAGACGCAACCAACACTGTTTAAAAAACAAGTGAGACACATACAAGTGCGCGCACAGGCAGACACATACATACACATATGCACAAGAGATGGATATGCAAATCTTAAACATAACCAAACGCACAAGACAAACATAAAAGTAAGGGTGACAGAGAGTACCACCTTGGGATAGTCAGTAACAAAACCTTCAATAGATTTTAAAATCTTAAGGACCTCCCAACCTCATACTCACTGTGGTGCAAGTTGTGCGACCACGAATATTTAGACCTTTCCAACCCGTCTTAGTAATGTCTGAAACATGAAATGCGCCACGGTGTGGCATTCAATATGTAGGTCAGACAGGACGTTCTTTAAAAACTAGGTTTCGTGAACACAGTTACCATTGCCGGATCAAAAAAGTACGCAATTTTCTTTACCAGCATTTTCGTCATACAGGACATTCTTTCAAATATGTTTCGGTTCAACCAGTAGAACAAATTTATTATGATTCTAAAACTACTAGTAGTTTAAAATCTAAAGCTCGTTTTATCACAGAGCTAGACTGGATAAAGAAATTACAAACACCTTTTCCTTTAGGCCTTAATGATAACATTTTCCAAAGCGGCAACATTTCTAAAGATCCAAGTATCGATATTTTCTCTATATTTTCTATTCGAAAACGTAGATCACATGGCAGACGTAGAAATGGTAATATTAAGCGTAAATTACGTCGTAATATGTCTATTCATGATTTACATACCATTCTAAAACAAACTGGTAAACATTCTATGTTATCTTGTTTATCGTCTTTACCCTTTTCCTGTCTTAAGTCCATAGACGAAGAGGCTGATAAAATCTATATGCGTACAGATCCGTTAATTAATACTGCCTCACTTATACAAAGTTACACACAGCATGTTCTTCGTCCACGTATTAATAAAGAATCTGAACATAAAAGACATTTTCTGAAACTTCAGTTCCTAAATAAAGGTATTGATTTTATTGATATTCAAAGTATATTTCGTGATAAGAATGTAATCGATACTATTCCCAAATATTTCATCAACTCTGAATCACCTATCATCTGTTATAAATATAATAAACCTATTAGAAATGTTATTTTTAACTACAATAAAATTGTCTCTGACTTAAATATTGATGTTAATACCCCTATTTCTTTAGATTGTAGCATTTCTAGCTTTTGCTATAAACCAGTTGGTCATGTCATTACTGGTAATTTTGATATCATTAAGGATAAACGTCTCAGGACCCTCCTAACTAAAGGACCTAAATATAGATTACCTTCCCTTATTGATTTTGACGCTTGTCGAACTCATATTGCGGAAGCTATTCAAGAATTCTGCATCAAATGGTGTCGACGAGAACATGCTGATGTTAATGCCCTTTCGGATTGGAAGAAATGTATTTTCGACATTATTGATACGCGTATTACTTTTTACAAATCAAATTACCATCTTTTACCACCTCGACCTAGAGTTACATTTCGCTACTTGAAGAAAAACATTTCCAATTTTCATTCAGATTATGTTCTTGTTCCTGCTGACAAGGCATCAAACAATGTAATCATTATTTGAAGATTGTATTATGTTGATGTTTTAAAGAAGGAGCTAACTGATTCAAAAACTTATATAACAGTTCAAACACCTGAAAAAGATATAGTCTCGGAACATGTAAAAATGTGTAATAATTTTAAGTCTGGTCCTAACATAAAACAATATAAACTTTCTACTTTGTACTGGATTCCGAAACTACATAAAAACCCTTATAAGGCGCGTTTTATTGGCAAATCTAGCCGTTGTACCACTACTAAATTATAACTTTTGACGTCCTGTCTTACTACGATCAAAGAACATGTAAAACGCTATTGTGATAAAATATATGAAAATTCTGGTATTAATGTTTTTTGGTCCATAAAAAATTCAAATGATGTTTTAACAAAACTTGAAAATGAACAGTATAACATTTCTTTACTGAGCTCTTATGATTTCTCTACACTCTATACCACTCTACCTCACCATCTTATAAAGGATAAACTTATTAAATTAATAGAAAAAACCTTTGCCAGAGAAAACAAAATGTTCATTGCTTGTAATGTTCAACGCTCATTCTTTTCGAATTCAGAAGTTGAACATTACACAATGTGGACTTGCCTTGATGTTTGTAGATCTCTTACCTTTCTTTTAGATAATATATTTGTGCGTTATGGGGATACCATATATTGTCAAGTTGTTGGTATACCCATGGGTACAAATTGTGACCCTCTTGTTGCAGATTTGTTTTTGTATTGCTACGAGAGGGATTTTATGCTTAGCTTAAAACCTGATACACAGACAGATATTGTTAATGCTTTTAATGAAACTTCAAGGTATTTAGACGATATTTTGAATTTAGATAATCCTTATTTTGATACTATGATTTCTTCAATTTACCCAAAAGAACTATCTTTAAACAAAGCTAATCATTCTGACATTAATGCTTCATTTTTAGATTTGAATCTTTCAATTACAAATGATAAAGTTTCGTCCAAAGTATACGATAAAAGAGAAGATTTTAATTTTAAAATTGTTAATTATCCTTTTCTAGATGGAGATGTGCCACGTTCCACATCTTATGGGGTTTATATTTCTCAACTTATTAGGTTTGCCCGAGCCTGTTCTTTGCTTGAAGATTTTAACAGACGTAATTTAGTTATAACTGATAAACTTCTTAAGCAAGGTTACAGATATCACAAACTTCGGAAAACTTTTTCTAAATTTTATTATCGAAATTTACCTCTCATTAGTAAATATAATTGCAATCTACGGACGTTACTGCGACAAGGCATTTCTCAACCAGAATTTTATGGGGATGTTATCTACAAACTTAGGAAAATTCGGGGTCATATCCATTTTCATGATTTGTTTATAAAACGCATTAAAAAAATTAAAAAGAAAGGTTATGGTCCTATTATATTGCAACGCACTGCATGTTTGGTTATCGACCCTTTTACAGTCGGTAGCTACGCTTCCCTCTTTGCTTGCGCGATGACAGGCCGAGGGTAGTACTCTATGATGGTATACTCTTAAACTTGGATACAGGATGAGCTTACCAGACTCATGTATTACTTTTTCCCTGTCGTGCCCTTAACAGCTTACCTGCAGGTGCTCTGACTTCAGCAAAGTCATTGAGTACATATTTGACGGATTGTCACAGTTATTATGCTATGTTTTACATGTTGTCCTGTGTTCACCGTCGTCTATGTTGTGGGTAAGTCCAGCGGGGATACCTTTATTTACAATATTTGTAAAGCTAGGGTGACTTTGAGAGAAGTGTGAGGTTAGGACGTCCGTAAACCGGTTTAAACCCCCAGTGGTGTTTTTGCTACTGACCGTGCCAAGGCGGTACTCTCTTTGTCACCCTTCCTTTTGTTTGCCTTGCGTCTTTGTGCTTGTGAATTTGTTCATGTGTGGAACGTTTGTCTCTGGTTCTTGTGTGTCTGTTGGTGTTTTCTGTGTTCATTTCGTGTGTGTGTGTGTGCGTTTGGGTGTGTGGTTGTGTGTGTTTGTGTGTCATGCTGTCTATCGGTGTTTTGGTTGTTGTTGCGTCTTGTATGTGGCTTTGCCTGCTTGACTTTACTACTTTTCCATTGAATATATGCTTGAGACTACGTTTGCCTTCGATGACCATTATGCACCCATGCTAGATTAATAATAACGTTCGTTACTCGGGATATTTGGGTATATTAAAACATGCTATAATTAATAATATTGATTTTACAAAAAAAAGAAACTCAAAAATATATAGAAGTCTCTGACAACATTAATACTAGTTGGAAGTGTGCGGTTGAAATGTCTAGATGGATTGAATACACATTAAACAAGGTTTTAAGTTTCCACTTGTTACTCCAGTCAGGTTTATTGATTGGTTCTATATCAATTTGATATAGACAATACAAATTAAGATACTGACGGCCTAGCAAACGCCTGCAGATATCCTGGGAGTAATTACATGTGGGTTAATCCGGTGTACATTGGCTAATACCATATTGCCCTTATTTGTATCCGCATGTTCTGAAAAGAATGTTTGTATGCCTTAGTACTGTGCTAATCTGGCGTGAACTTCAAGACAGCAATCTGACAATATCGTATGTTTATAATCAATGTGTAATTCATCATAGTAAAATGCATTGTGAGCTGATACATGAGTTTCTTTCTTTTCATTTGCATTCAAGTTGCGTGTCATATGAAATATGCGGGTATGTATTGGGCGTTACGGAACTTTGATACAATTTATCTACGATCGCCGATGAGTGATATGTTGATGACGGATGAGGAAGGTGTGTTCGGTTTATCTTATACGCCTCAAAGTAGTGAAATGCTTACAACCATCATCCTGATTTCCTTTTATTTATTTCTATAGGCAATATGTAGTGTCAACGGAACAATATCATATCATTGACAATTGGAAACAACAGCCACAGTAAGGTAGGGCGGACTGCAAGGCAGATGACTCTAAGACATAAGCTACAAAATATAATTATCTATATCAACAGCCACAGTAAGGTAGGGCGGACTGCAATGCAGATGACTCTAAGACGTAAGCTACACAAATATATCTATATCAACAGCCACAGTAAGGTAGGGCGGACTGCAATGCAGATGACTCTAAGACATAAGCTACAAAAATATATCTATATCGATGTCGTCTGTACCGATTTGTTGCAAGCAACATTTTCACTCAGGAGAGTGTTTCAAAACGTTTCATTTTAAATTGTTCTATCACCATGTGTTTTTATTTTACTATTAACCTGTTGAATATTCATGTAAAAGGATATAAAGGGAAAGAGTTAATCAAACGCACAGAGTAGCGTGCAATTAGCGGGTAGTTAGTAACATGTTACATAGTAATTACACACGAAACCCTTTGGCCTATACTTAGCTCTAAGTATATGCATATATAACATTTTCGTATCCAGATAAGAGAGCAGTCGAAAATATGTACAATTTAATATCCACACAATAAATGCGAAGTACAAAACACGAAATGCAGAAAGAAGTATAAATATAAATCTACTTTAATGACTTATGCGATTTGATCTTTTTACACCATTCCGTCCGTTGAATTTGTTCGAAGATTTGCCTACACAACTAACATATATCTAGAGTTACTTCCTAGAAAATGAGTGTTTCCCGCAGGTCTTACCTTTTAATTATACCTATTGTTCACACGTGTTTGCATTGTATTGCTACAGTTTGTCTCTGAATACTTTCTCTTTTGACGATAAAAATAAATGAAAGACCCATTGGCATATGAGAATAAATGTCGTCCGAAAATAGAAGAAATTTGCAGTCTCCGCATTAGTGTGTATGGTTGACAGTGATTGTATTGATTGCAAGTTTAACCCTTTCGGCGCCAAAATTCTATTTGTCGTCTGCAGACCACTTTTGTCAATTCATTCGGTAAAATAAGGAAATGAGATAAATAAATGCAAACTTCAAAGGAATAAAGCACAGATATAGAAATAAAGTTTGAGACAAAAAGTGAAGTCCCTGTTCAGATGCCGCCTTGAAAAGGTGATGTCTGATCCGGGACTGCACTATTTACCGCGGTGCATTTTTGCGACATTGGCGGTGAAAGGGTTAAAGCGCGTGAGATAAGTCAAACCTGTGATCATCACTTGTAACCACTTCCATCTACTCCTCTTTCACCGGCTTGTCTGGCGTCCATGTTCTATTTCTAAGGTGAAGCGCATGTACATCGTTTCATTACACATTACGTCAGGTTATAGATTAGTTAAAATAATTATAATTAAAAAGAATAGTCTAACTCCTATTAACCTTTGCAAATTGGACTGAATTTTGGAGCGTTGTGATACCAAATAGGCCATATAGCGCTGCAGACTTTTGAGAAGATAATGGTGATACTAATACCTCTGAATGCATGCTTGTAGAATTTGAATTTGTGATTGTGAAAGTTTCCACGAAAAGAACTGAAGCTGAGTTCGACGAAATACTCTCTCTTTCACACTTGTTAGGAAATTATAGAAAATGTCATACGATACTAATGTCCTTATTTTTCATCAAAAAGCTCATTATCACAACAGGAATATATGCAAACAACTTGACATAACACATACTTGATTTTGCGATGTCTAACGTTCGCAAAAACGATCATCAAAAGGACAAACTCAAATGCAACCGTTCGCATTACCAGTTTCGATTTGGAGACCGACATGCATTGGGGATGTTAACATATATCTCAACTTACAGGGACATTAAATCAAAATATCCAATAGATTATCCGCAAAACACTTTATAAAAAAGTACTTCTTTCAAACAGCTATTCCCCTCTAAAACACTTTCACTGCCTACATTCCATGCTAAATGAACCAAATATGATTTCGGGATCATCAATTTTAATGCTTTTAGTTTTGAAAATTGAATACTGCGTAAGCCGGTGCTAGGGGGCGTAAGAAGTGATGCACTATTAATTACTGTTGGTGAACAGACTCAATAAAATCGAGTCTGCAATTGTCTATTTTTGCATTGCCGTGTATGCTTTCGAAGGATCTAATCTTATCAAAAGTTGTTCTAGTTCTAGTGAAATGCTACTAAGTGACAGATACTAATTACCACCAGCGTAAGCCTTGACTAATTAGTAATGGTCCTTCCTTTTCGTTGTATCAGTTCCACTTACAAGTCAGGGTCTACATTGTATGCAAATGTCATAGATAATGATCCGACACATAAAACTGAATGTTAAACAAAACGCAAAACGTTTCAACTTACATGCGCACAATTCCGCTGAAAAAAGGCTATCTTTATTTGTACACCGTTGTACAGTAATGGAAAAGTAGTAAAGTCAAGCAGGCAAAGCCACATGCAAGACGCAACCACCACCAAAACACCGATAGACAGCATGACACACACACACACAACCACACACCCAAACGCACACGCACACACACACAAACGAAATGAACACAGAAAACACAAAAAGACACACAAGAACCAGGGACAAACGTTCCACAACATGAACAAACCACAAGCACAAAGACGCAACGCAAACAAAAGGAAGGGTGACAAAGAGAGTACCGCCTTGGCACGGTCAGCAGCAAAAACACCACTGGGGGTTTAAACCGGTTTACGGACGTCCTAACCTCACACTTCTCTCAAAGTCACCCTAGCTTTACAAATATTGTAAATAAAGGTATCCCCGCTGGACTTACCCACAACATAGACGACGGTGAACACAGGACAACATGTAAAACATAGCATAATAACTGTGACAATCCGTCAAATATGTACTCAATGACTTTGCTGAAGTCAGAGCACCTGCAGGTAAGCCGTTAAGGGCACGACAGGGAAAAAATAATAATACATGAGTCTGGTAAGCTCCTCCTGTATCCAAGTTTAAGAGTATACCATCATAGAGTACTACCCTCGGCCTGTCATCGCGCAAGCAAAGAGGGAAGCGTAGCTACCGACTGTAAAAGGGTCGATAACCAAACATGCAGTGTGTTGCAATATAATAGGATCATAACCTTTCTTTTTAAATTTTTTAATGCGTTTTATAAACAAATCATGAAAATGGATATGACCCCGAATTTTCCTAAGTTTGTAGATAACATCCCCATAAAATTCTGGTTGAGAGATGCCTTGTCGCAGTAACGTCCGTAGATTGCAATTATATTTACTAATGAGAGGTAAATTTCGATAATAAAATTTAGAAAAGGTTTTCCGAAGTTTGTGATATCTGTAACCTTGCTTAAGAAGTTTATCAGTTATAACTAAATTACGTCTGTTAAAATCTTCAAGTAATAGTTCATGTAAACAAATATCATGCGTGAAATATTGTTTTCCATGACGATACTCAATATGTAAATACCTATTAGTTATACATTAAACTGAGAATATGTTAATGCAGTAGACGACGATATGGGTTGGCAACCTCAACTGAGAGAAAATATTAGACATTTTTAAAAGAATGTTTTTCAGACATTGTTATTCCAACATATCGACATGCTGATCTTATACATGAAATAGTTACATGATCGACTGTTCAAAATGAAATACATTCCACTACCGTATTGAACTCCAGGCAATTTATGTTATTATAACCTGTAGAAGTTTGACAACAGGGATCTATTTTCGTGCGTTTTAAATGTCTTGAATTGATCATAAAACAGAAGCTTAACGTTTGTAAGATAACTATGCCATTTGATACATCGAAATATATCAAATCAGTCCAGCTTACGCAAGCCAAAATTCAATCAAAGTGTCGGCAAACAGGAAGTAGATAAACAACACTGTAAAACTCACTACGATTATGCTTCAGACCAAATATCAAAACATTCCAGCTTACACAAGCGAAGAAATCTTTGACGAAAATGTCTGTCATTCAACGATCACCTAAGTGTCGGCAAACAGGAAGTAGATAAACGACAGACTTGAAAAGGATGGACACGGTACAATTCACTATGATTATGCTTCAGCCCAAATATAAAATAATTCCAGCTGATACAAGCGAATGCATCATTGACGAAAACTAAATATAGGACGGGCCTACGGACGGACAAAGGTAAACCTTAATGCCCCCGTCGCCTAAAGGCGGGCTTTGTGCAGGTTGCATTACTGCTTGATGTAGCTTACCGATCTAAATGATTTATATTCTTCTGCATTCATTTAGCCTTGTTTATTTCTTGACATAAATTATGCATTTATGCTTGGAGAACGATAAAATTAGTTACTATTCAGATATGAGTTTGATGTTCCTTCCACTCAACGTTACACTGTTTGTATTTCATTTTATGCAATAGTCTGCAATTTTCTCTTTTCGCATTGTTTCTTCTGCCGTCGAAGAATCTCCCACCTTCAGAATGTGTTTACTTCACAACATCAGGTGTTCAGTGCTCGTGTGGCCGCCGTAAAATATATCCGCGTACTTCATCTCAGTGTTGGTTGCTATATTTTCTAGTCCTTCGGGATCGCAAGTTTAAGTATATTTGGTATGATACCGCTTTTATAAAAACGCTGGTGCTAGGGGCATATAAGTAGAGTTGCAGTTTTTCTTTCTACTCACGAACAATAAAACCGAGTGTGAAACATCTCCCACTTTCAGAATTTAGCTGGCAATAGAACGTTCAGAAGTCCTCTAATACACAGTATTCTTTTTTAGTATTATATTGATGTTTGTGGTTTGAAATCCGTACATTTCTTCTTTAAGAGGTCCCATTACAATTGTCAATTGTACATAAATACCCTAATTTCTACAGTTTAGTAGAAGGAAATCAACTTATATCAAGTCGAAACTAATTTCAAAAGCATGTTACATACTTATCGAATCAAAACTTTAATTGAAAAGTTAATATATGGGTACATACGTAACATATTTTGTTTCTACTGATATAATTATCATGGTTAAGAAATCTCTGGTGTGCTTTAGATCGCCTGTTTTCCTCAGTTTTAATTTAGAGAAACGTTAAAATACCAGAAATAAACGCACATGCCCACGCGTGGGTGATAAATGGATACATCATTAAACTAATTCTACTGTATTTTAGAAAGTATCTTATTCTGCAATCTAGAATCATCAATCTCATAGTAGACAAAAATTGCATGGCAATTAAGTGGTAAATCAGTATAAATGGGTTGGTTTAGCATGTGGTGTATTATATCTAGGTCAATTACTTGAATTTAATTATTGGCGTGTTCGGTACACAATACTCTTCTTTTCGTTTCACACGCAGCTTTTCTCTGAAATTGAAACAAACTAACAGTACAACAAATGGTATAAGTAAATCCCTCCTAAACCCACGTGTCAACATAAGCTAGTTTCAAACATTTAATATGTTGGACCAATAGTAAAACATGACATAGCCATTGCATACATTTTGATTCACGTGCGATTTCGAGTATTCCTATTATGATGTTGATCGGGTGGGGTGTTAACAAGAAATTTGCAAGAATCTGAATGTTGACCACCCGGCGTCTATCATCCGTCGTCATCATCTATTTATCAACTGTTTCCTTCACATGGCACATTTGACAGCATTCATTAGAAGACGATGCTATTTGGCATAGATGGCGTTTGGATATGCAGTGCTCAAAGTATTGTCTTCCTTGTATATCCACAGTTGCGACAACAATCGATAGGCATCTAACGATTAACAGTTGTCTTATCACTGGACTTGTTCAAGTAGATGTGATTACGGCACTGAATCAGAATATTTGGTGTCTATTTATTTAGAAGAAAAACACATAATTTTAGTTCGTTTGTTATTGTTTTTGTTAATATTGGTGACTTTACGTCGTATTAAAGTATTTTAGTCATATCGGGACGTCTAGCTAATTACAGATGGAGTAAGATCCAAGATTGTTTCCGTGTTGGGATCAATTTGCATTGTTACGTGCACAGATCACCCAGACAAAACCACCGACATACCGCAAACCAGCTGGAAGGTTTCCTAACATGAAACTCCATAATTAGAGTACAACATAGGACATTTGAGTTGAAATGTTGATGGTCATACGAAACATTTGTAAGATATGCTGTCATATGAGGCTTATTCGGTCATACGAAACATTTGTAAGATATGCTGTCATATGAGGCTTATTCGGTGTATCCAGGATAAAACAAATTCTTCAAACTGATTATTCTAATGTTTATATAATGTATTTTTCAAGCGTATCGGGGTGTCCAAATGAAATTTGCAAGTACATGTGTGTATTGTGAACAATAAGCATGCATGTTTCGCATTATAAAAAAGTGGGTGGGTTTGGGTCTAGGGCACTGCGACACTGATCTAGACGAGTCGGTTTTAAGGGACACTTCGATATAGTCGCAATACATTCGTATAACAAACACACTTGAGCGACCATAAACACGTCTAATTTTGAATATTGTAGGAAAGTGGTAATTAAAGACACCAAATGAATGTAGCTAGGAATTGCTGTATTAACCCTTCGCTTGCTATTCGCGTCAATATACCTACCAGTAAATAGTGAAGACCCAGATGAGACAGCTCCTGCAGGAGCTGTCTCATCACGGTCTGCACTATTTACAAGTTGATTGTGCAACCAGTGCACTCCACAGCAGTGATTACACGGCGAAATACTTGTACACAGTGAAGATATGTGTAATTATACAACAGGGCATGGGTAAAGAAGGAGAAATGTATTTTAAAATTCAGCAAGAGAAGGGTTAAGTTTGCTCTACATTAACCCTTTACCCCTTAAATACGCCTTTCTGTGCATTCGCAAACAGGGTAGAGCCGTCTGATCAGGATCTGTTCTGTTTACCGATGACATGATATAGATATGCTTCTACATATTTCGCCTTGATCAAAACTTTCTGTGCTCATGGCGTCATCATTTTTACATGAATATTCACAGAGGAAAGGGTTAGTCAACCACCATTAATTTAAATCATCTATGTTTAATCAATAAATGATCGCTTAAAACAATTGTATGTTATTCCAAGCTCGTTGCAGATGTCTAGCTATAGCAGATCGCTTCCAGTTGAGCGCTTGTATACTGTCAAGAAAACCTGTAGTATATGGCTAAGTAGAGTTATCTGCAGTTTTGTATATACAGGATTATCTCCCTTTTTGACTGTTTAAATTGATTAATCTGTTGTGTATCAAAGTTAGTTCACTTTTAAACTTCATTTTGTTTGTTTTATACCTTATAAAATTAGTACTGTGTATATATTCAAATATGTGAGGCGGTTGGTCAATCGAAATAATTCGTATGAATAAAAGGCTGTTAATGGAAGCTGTATACAAATGCTGAGACCGGAGCAAACTGATTGAACGATCACTGCTGGTTATTTTGTGATCAGGGCACTGAATATTTATAGAATGTTTAGTGACGGCTTTAAATACATATATATAGAAGCTATATCGGTTTTTTTTATCGATAGAGTATTACACTCATTATGGTTAATAACTGGCGAATATATTGGCTGATTGGGCAACGTAATTTTACAGTTACCTGTTCTTTTGAATGGGTAAAGTAACTGTCCCTGGAGTTCTCTCTCCTTGGGCATAAACATTGCTGATAAAGCCTCAGGTTATTGGGCTGCGAAAGCAGCCCAATCTCATACGGCATTGAATTTTGACCATGCGTTTCTGTGTTTCTATAAAAGCCAATCATTTTACAGGAGTGTGATTTTTCCGCGGATCCAATGATCCAAAGCACCATTTGTCCAAAACGTCTAATTCCGTTGCGAAAATCCGATAGGGGTGGGGCGTTGGGGGGTACGCGTCCGGTCTGGTAAAATAATGTGACAACATATCAAACTATTGCTGTATTTGAATCAAATGGACTTAAAATGGCAATAATATTATATCGGACAGCTGATTCAGCGGAAATTCTGCGTATTGAGGCTAGCTAGCAGTAGGAATAAGTTCAAGCAGGACTGGCTAGAAACTGAAACATGACAGTGTGTCCTCGTGCATCTGTGGAGTTGCCATTGACAGAAAGAAGCGAAGTGTTGTGTGTGCGACAAATTGATTACATACTGCTAAAGAGGCAAACTTGCTATTGTAGAACATTGTTCTTCATATGACATATAAAGAAGGAAAACGTGATTAAAACCAGCAGAAAGTTGGTAAGTTACCGTCCTCCCTAACCTGGGGAAAATCTGAAGATGACTATGGTATTCATCCAATTTTCAAAAACGTATCAAAGCCAAAGGAATGTGAAACACCGGTTCCTGTAGTATCACTTTAAGACAGAACAGCAAATGCACAGGTAGGAGCAAAAAAGTGTTTAAAATATGTCGGATTGATTTTCAAAGAATAACTAACCTGCAGCTGATTCCTAAATTTTATGAGAAGGTGCATGTCAACTATTAATAAAATATTTCAATGACAGTGATGTAAGGAAATAAATTAAGGAGGAAAATAAATAAAAAAAATCAATGACTGTAGAAGATTTAATTTCTGCACTAGAAACATATTGGCACTTTTTCCAGATTTTAAATCATACTGAGCCAGAGTATTCAATCGGCCATATTTTATTTTTTCCCCTACATTTATGCAATATTTTGCCATACTTAAGATCTATCTGTTTATGATTGCATGTGCATGGAAATTCAATTGTTATTTTATGCTGGAATTTCTGGTTACTTAAAAAAACTGGAGAATATTGCAAGAGCATTATTTTGTACATAACCATTTTTTATGAATATTCATATCAGAAATAAAGACGTCATGAAGTATACTTAGATTAATTTATATTATGCCACATTTTTGGCAATGACAGAGACTTAAGAATTATAATTTTTTGTATATGATTTTATTTATAAGGAAATAGAGCAGATCCAAATCAGACTGCTCCTACATGCCTTCTCAGTTTGCAAATGAGTATTTATAGATTGAAAGGTTACAAACTAGTTCATGAGCAGAAGTTGAAACATCAAACTGAGGTTTGTCTTGTACAAACAGTTACATATTAGTAATTCCTTTCACTCTTCTTTTTTCAAGCAATGGTTCTTTGTGTCATTGCTGAGAGGAATCTGCCTCTGTCCATGGTACAGATCCTGATTGACTTAACCAAATAACCTTCGAAGGACATCAAGGCTTTACAGAACCTAACTATGGTTTGCACTTCAGCCTCATACACTTGTTGAAACTATGACTAGGAAAACAGTAGAGAAGCTGAAGAAAACATCAGTTTTGCTAAACCTTGATGAGACAACAAGCGAAAAATAACAAACACATACATTTTGTACCAACAGTATTTTGTAATTACTTTGATGAGAAAGAAGGAAAAGTTGTGCTAGACCATTTGGCCTCAATAGAAATTGTGAAAGTGGATTAATATTATGTAGTTATGTTTTTGTCACCAACACCAGTTCTAGTAAAAACATGGTATTTAGTACAGTGCAGTTGGGGTTTTTTTTGGTTTTTTTTTAAATTTTAAATTTTTAACCAGGATAGCTCAGGGAGAGCTTTCCAATTGACCTTTAAAGCTATATTTTCCTTTTTCGGAAGGGGGCATCGCCCCCTGTGACCCCACCAGGGCTTTGCCGCCCGCAAACCCCTCGCCGAAATATTTCAGCCCCTCAGCTCTTAGGTCAATCACACCCCTGTTTTTAATAACTATAGTTTACTGTGGGACAAGTTATTATTTGTATATTTTCATTTATTTTGATTCATATTTTTTTCTCAGCGGGGGCACATGTTTCTGCCATGACCAAGTTTCAGTGAAAATGCTAGTGAATTAGGTATAAATTATTAAAATCACAATCCAAATCACAGCGGTCAGCGTGGTCTAAGGGTAATAACGATGGCTTACGAATTGTGAGGTCGTGGGTTCGATTTTCGGTGGAAGCTTTATGTGGGTTTTTTTCTCATTTTTTAGCACCCTTAGTTTACGTGCTTTTGGTTTAATACCATTTTGTACATAAAAATATTGGTCCTTTGTTTGCATTTTGGTTTTGGTAAACTTATTTAGCTGAGACCTAAGCTGAGACTCGTGGTTTTGTTGACCGTTTTGCATATTTCACCCTTGTGCATGAATTTGCTGCCATTTAAATGTATATCTTATACTAACCTGTTCTTACTTTGGGGACAATATAAGTGAAAAAGTAAATGGGCATTGAGTCGACCTATTCGAATAATTTCATGTAGACTGTAAGCATGGGAGTTTGTATGCCTTGTGAACATCACTTTATGTGGTAATGGTTTCAACGTCAGTGTGTTTCAGCAAATGAATAACATTGATCTGTGACGTAATGTGTACTATTGGTGTCATACACAGGTATTATGCATCATGGCTCATTAAAACATTTTCCCGATTCTGCTATTAATTTATACATTACGGTCATGCTTTCCCAATGTATCTGTTAATTAAAAGTACTAAACAATATTGCTCCCTCTTTCTCCCTACTTAAAGACATGTTACGCAGCCATTTTACGCCTGCGTAAATTCTTGCTTGTATTCGGTTTGAAGCAGGTTTGCTGAAAACACATTGTGCTCCGGATTCGGAGTGTTGCTGAACCGTCTTTTTGAGGCAGTGTTTTTAGCACGGGCTCGGAGCATACTGCAGGCAGGCTTCAAAGCGTTAGGTTTTATAAGCTTCTTGGAACAGGTTCCATACACTGCTCAAGATAGGTTTCAGAGCGTAGGGTTGCATACATGTTTTGAGACGTAAGTTTGAAGTCACAGTAGTGTTAAGATTTCAACCCCAGGTTTCAACAGGGTTTGATGCTTAGGGTCTCAACTCGCATAGTCTAGGATCATATAGCTCACATTTATACAGTTTCACGGCATAGCTTGAGGATTGTGTTCAAATCACCACTTTAAGTTGAAACATTGACTAGCCGTCTCGCTGACTTGGGGCTGTAGTAGTTATTCACATTTATAGTTTATTGTTTTATTGTTGGCCCCAAAGCTGAGATGTTGTTGATCACCATAACATAGGTTTTTTGTGTATAGTTTCATGTTTTCATAGTGTTCGTGTAAGGCAAAGTAGCCTCAGAACACCATACTATCATCATAGCCCAGCCACATCAATGTTATAGTTTCAAGCCTTGTGCTGTGTTTGGCTCAAGACATTGTCACCTCACAGAACGCCCGGAATATTTAAAAAGGTCTGAAGCTGGGACTTGTCATTGGGGCATCAACCAGCATCCTGACATATACGTTGTATAGTCCTAACTGATGTATCAGTGCAATGAATATTAACAAATGATTATTACTGTGACACTAGTCAATACGCTTTAACAAGTATGAAACAGTTGTTATGACAGCGTTCTGTGTTGTTATACTTTATTTATATTTAATTGTCACTTAACATTTCAATATCTAGTATTTCATGATGCTGGTAGAATACGAAACCCAAAAGTGTACTAGCTCGGAACAAATCACCAGTCAGAAAACTTACTTAGTAATCAAATATGAATATCTACGTGTGACTTCCTGCGATAGTTTACCAGCCAGAAGAGCCGTTCGGCACAAATTCGGAAACTCTGTGTGTTCACTACAGATAACAAAATGTACTCATGTTTACCAATGCGTGTCTAGGCTATTTCAACATATACTGAAGGCAACATGTCTAGATAGTATGGAAAAAATAAGTTACCACTTGTTACTCTTATTGGTTTATAATTAACGGATGCTGTATTTGCATTGGCTAGACAATACAAATTACAATATCGACGAGCTAACATACGCTGGTAGTAATGATATGTGGGTTACCGCAGTAGATATATAATGTAGTTTCAAAACAACAAACCCGCACATTCGAATTGCATTAGAAACCGTCTGAAGATTATGTTATGAAATTTGAGAAACCCTTATTGCCCTGAAAGGATGGTATGTTATTAATGTGCGAAAAGGTAAATAAATGTATGCTTAGAAATTGTGTTCAGCACGGTGTTAACCTAGTGTACACTTCGACATTTGTTTTTTTATTTCCACTCAGTCATTATGTTTCTACTCGCACACATTGACTGGTTTACCAAAGAAACACGCACTGTTTGCGTCGAGTTTTATTGGTATTTGTTCCACAACCGTGATAATTTAGGAAAGAGTGCGTGACGGATGGAACTTTATTTGCATATTGAAAATAAGCTACATATCGTTTTTTACATTGTCCTGCCAATACGCTTGTCAAGATATAGTTACATGCTGCATGATAACCACATACCAAACAGTTTCGCAAATACTTAGCTCTTGTTGTCCGCATAATCATGCTATCACTTTTGCAACCGTATATTTTCAGGAGCGTCCGTCCTTGACACAATGAGATAGCAATTGCCAAACAAACAAAAATGCAGCTCCTAAATTGTGACAACGTTAGAAATACATGTGGTTATTTAGATGTTTTAAGTTTGTACAATGCATTAACCCCGAATAATATTTATATAGACGTTATCTAATGACTCCTGTAGCATTTGTGTATTTTCTTCATTTAATTTGAACTTTCATAATGATTTACCACGAGAGCAATAATGCCAGACATTAAACTTGCAATTTTCTCTATTTGCATTCTATGAGAGTCAATAGTATGTGTATTGATTTGATAGCTATAGTGTTGTATTCGGACCAGATTTTAACTACCACTAAGATTCTGCAATCACATTTCTGTGTCACAACCATGCATTTTGTAAATCATTGATAACACATTAGGATTTCAGTCGTGTGATAGAATTAGTTAATCATGTCAGCCATAAAACTAATTAACCCATTTGCGCCAAGTGGATTCTTCCATGTTTATATGTTTGATTAGTATATGTTTTATCTAAGGGATGCCTGGCCTAAAATTTAACTTTCGTTTTGTTTTATATTGAAATTCCTATAAGTAAACAGTGCGGCGTCTGATCAGAGTCTACATTGTTTGCCTATATCCCAAATATGGGATCGTGGGCACAAATGGGTTCAGGATTGTTTCTTCAAAGACGTGTTACTAAATAAACAATAATTGTTGCAATATTCAGTATACTTCAGTGGAACGTCCGCTAATTTCGCTACACATAAAATACCGGCTGATACGATTGTTAATAGTCTGTATAATTTTTAAAGACATATTACATATAAATTACCTAATTGAAACTATGTAGAGATAGTAGAATGTTTCGCGATGTTAGAGATGACTTGTTTGCATCAGGTTATTACCTCGCTTTAACAGTATTTCCGTCATATCGCGACTTCCAGCTACTCATGGGTGGAGAAAATATCCAGAGGTTTTTTCGAACACGGAACAAGCTGCATTCCTTCGTACACAGACAATTATAATAGATCCTCTGTTACCTACCGCAAGCCAACTGGAATGGTTCCTTACATGAAAAGCTCCATGGGGATTCGAATCACAGCGGTGAGGGGCAAAGTGATTGTCTGTCAAAGACCATAACCACACGACCACGGACCCCCACGCCCTCTAGCCCTCACACACACATACACACACCGCGGCTCACCCAACTGTGGCTAGTACCTGAATTAACAGCATTCAATCAACAAAAGAAAGGATAATACATAATTGAATGGTGATTATTAATAATCCATGGGATCAAATTACAATCAACAAAAGAAAGGATAATACATAATTGAATGGTCTCATTTGCTGGCAGACGTACCTCAGGACCTACGCACACAGTCGAACAATCCCCGTAATTCAATGAGCAGACATATTGTATCTGTAACGCTAAGATAATTACGTGTAAAAATTCACTCATACTTTAAATGCACCATAACGCACTCCACATGTCTGAAAGATACAATTGAAGCACACAAATACAAGCATTGGTTTCTCGAATGCATTTGCTGTTTTTAATTTCTTGGTTGCACGAATGAAGTTGGAAGGGCAGTGTTAATCTAGAAGTGTGTTTCCTTGAACTAAACAACAGAATAGATACTCTTTAAAGATGATTGGACGGTTCTATCCGGCTGTAAAACCCTATTACATAAGTTATTTGTAATTTAGAAAGTATGATATCAAATTTTAATCAAATAGTTTCATTCCCCTTACTGTAAATGGCAAAAGCTGTCCTATATCAATCTATGCAAATCAAATAGAACTAAAATTGAGAATGCCTGAATACTTACAGAGTTGAAGACACGCATAATGTGTAAAACGAAGTTGTAAATGAAAAAAGGTAATAAAGTCAAGCAGGAAAAGCTACATACAAGACGCAACCACTAACAAAACACCGATAAATGTAAGCTAGTAAAGTCAAGCAGGAAAGAAACAACACAAAAAAGAATCAACCATTATCAAAACCGATCGAAAATACGTGATACGCACACAGATACACAGTCACACACGAGAGAAGAAGATATAAGACACCAACAAACGTATAAGTAGAAAGACACAAAGACACACGACAAACATAAAGGTAAGAAAACAAGTAACACATACAACCGATTGAACACACGCACATACACACACACGGAAGAGGGAGAGAGATAGAGGGAGAGCGAGAGAGAAAGGGAGCGAGAGAGGGGGTGCAAATATAAAAAACCAACAAACGTATAAGTACTAGAAAAAGGCACAATATAAACATAAACGTAAGGATGACAAAGACAGTATCGCCTTTGAACGGTCAGTGGTAAAACTACCACTGAGTGTTTAAATCGGTTTAAGGACGTCCAACCTCACACTTGTCATCCTAACTAAACTGTTCAAATCAAGGTATCCCAACCAGACTTCCCCAGAATATAGAAAACGGTTAATAAAGGACATTATGTAAACCATAGAATTAAAACAACTGTGAAAGTCGGTCAGAAATGTACTCAAATACTTTGCTGAAGTCAGATCAACTTTTATCCCGTTACCCATGTCGTGACTCGCATTTGAAATCAGATATTAGGACGCAAGCTGTTAAACACTTGGTCAATAGTTGTTTCTTTTTCAAATCTCCATCGCATCAACTCGCAACAGATCAAAATCACCGGCAACAACGAGGAAAGACTTGGATTCCTACTGTAGCTACGTTAGGGTGTCGTAATATATACTTGGTCCCACGTGATTCATGTCACATGAAGAAGACTTGGTGTGATGCTCGTGTATATGTCAGAGAGCTATGTATAAATAACATGTGTTAAAAAATAGTCGATAGATTGTATCTGATGTGTTTTGTTACTCTACCCACCCTCATCTACCGGACGATAAGAATTGTTGGTAGAATTGCATCCATCTGCTTTTATTATTGTCTGTATCTATACACTCCTGCTTATCGATGTAATAAATCAGATGTTAGTTCAGTCACTTTACATCTGTAAATAGTGGAGTGCGATAAACTCAAACTCAACTCAGGCCACTTACTTATGCTTTAATGGTGATGAATATAAAGGAACCCCAAAAGCAGGGGCTTACAGTAATCGAATAGTGCATGCACATAAACATAACATACACACACTTAGGAAAGTCAAAAAGATACACGATGCAAATATAAAATAGGTTGTAAGTAACGCTTTTGAACATTCATTGGTAAAACTGTCATTGGGTTTTAGCCCATGGTTCAGGAACCCATCAAACCACACCGATACATTTGAGTCATTTGAGTTCTAATCTGACCACTTTCCCAAGTTCACAGCTTAATGCACATCTAAAGCTCCTATCAGAACGTTCAGCGTTACTTTCTACCTGAATTTGTTTGTATTTATGCATTATGATACATTTTAAAACAATTCTGTATTGTAAAATTTGAAAGGACTGAACTTTTATTTCGAGTTATCCCGAAATTCGAGTATTAGAGTTCGAGATATCGAAATTCAACTGCATTTAGTACAGACAGGCACTGTATTTGCCATCGCGGTTGTTGTAGATAAGTCGTAGAGGGTATATGTTTATTTACAATGTTTGTCTTTTAGAATGGGGATGGTATAAGTGTGCGATTGGGTGCCCTTAAACCGGTTTAAACCCTCAGTGAATATTGTCAATGACTGTTTCAAGGCGGTACTCCCATCTTCCCACTATTGTTTGTTTGTTTTGTATGATGTAGGAACAATTATTGGTATAAATATATTCAGTTACAAATTGTCAGTGTTAGAAACAATACTAGTCGGTAAAATGCTTTTTTACAAACAATCGTTTCAATTGCCATTGTAACACAAGGAGCGGAATAACAAAAATAAATACATTTCTTCCGTCATGATTTTACGTCAATCCATGCTGCTAAATTCCGTTATATATTTGTATTTTATTGAAAAAGATAAAGGAAACGAACGTACAAAGAGATTACCATTTAAGGAGTCCCCCCGTCCATACAGAAGCCATTGACTGCATTCAGAGAACATTTAGCAGTCAAGATTTGAACCTCTGGTCGTATGTTATCTTTTCAAACGGTGTTCTGGCAGAACGTTATTCTGTATACAACATTGTAATCTTCAAGGGTACATTACCTGACCATATCTGTAAATTGTTACCGCTACAGTGCAATAATTATGTTATTGCTCTTTTATTGCAAGACACAAACCTGAATTAAATCGTAAAACAAACGCAAAGTGAAGTAAGGCGTGCATAAATGGAAAAGTAGTAAAGTCAAGCAGGCAAGGCCACATGCAAGACGCAACCACCACCAAAACACCGATAGACAGCATGACAAACACACACAACCACACACCCAAACGCACACACACACACACACGAAATGAACAAAGAAAACACCAAAAGACACACAAGAACCAGGGACAAACATTCCACAACATGAACAAACCACAAGCACAAAGACGCAAGGCAAACAAAAGGAAGGGTGACAAAGAGGGTGACATAAGACGACTTATGCTTTAGAAGTAACTTGACGATAAACATGCATCAGTGTTTTGATTAACCCTTTCCTCTTTTACTATTCATGTAAGGAAAAACGACATCATTAGATCTATTTTATAATGGCAAAGTACACAGGCATAATCTGTAGAATCACCATAAGCTAACAGAGCAGATCCTGGCCAGGTGGATCCTGTAGGAGCCATCAGATCCTGTCTACTCTGTTTGCAAATGCGTGAAATGTCGTTTGTATGAAGAAACGAAATGGCTAGATTGAAAAAACAATTGATGTTAATATTTTTAACACTCTTGACTTTAATGAATTAATTACCCGTATGCCATTATAATTTTATAGTGATAGTAGTTAACACATGTAAAACCCTTCGCTTTAGAATTGTCACACTTCCGTGTGGTACACGGATAGCTAATGACATTCGGTGTGTGCCATAAATGCTGCTATCACAGACTGTGGAACTAATTAACCCTTTCAACACTTAGTTAACTTTTTGTCTGCAGCAGTTGCTGTCGGTTTGAATTATCAAAGTACATTTAATTTAAATTTCTTTTATGTGGCAGTTCCTGGGTTTAGATTATAATGATACCAGAAATGAACATGGTTTCATATGTGTCCAGATTGTTTCTAACGATAATTACACGTTGGTGCAAAGTGTTGAAAGAGTAAATGAGTGTTACAACAAGGAACTACAGTATTTAATACGTTTCCCGCAGCCTGGTGTTTTATTAGACAAAGGATATGAAATACCTCCCCGATCATTAGTTTGTAAAGATCAATAACCAGATATCTTTTCCCACTGAACATAGAAACTAAACAGATAGCAGCTATCGAAAACCAGAGCTTACACGGATACTAATGTGGAATGAAAATTACGTATCCGTATGATCAAATAAGTCCGAATGGAAGCTCGTTAAGGTACACAGACACTATTTATATAAATATATAAATATTACCAACAAGGAAGAAGGTATGCAAAACGTTTTATAAACATCGGACAGAGGAATTTGTACCCGTAGACCATGTGAAGCTTCGACATTTTAACCGCAAAAGTGAGATATTTTCGACATGAATGAAATTGCGTTCACAATTTATTTTGTTACGTACTTGTTTTGTATAGTACACCACGTTAAACAGTTGTAACTGTAATGAAACCGTTTGGTGGTCTAGAACAGGTATACTGTTCATGTAATGACAAACAATGCTGAGACTAATGTACTTCTGGAAGCGTACATGGGTCCATCTAACTGCTCAATTGTGCAAACACGACATGGTCACACGAGGATATGTATTGTGAGAAGCATGTGTATCAAGCTCAGTGACTAGGCGTTTCTCAAAACCTATTTCAAAATGACCGCATTGTGTGAATGAGCAATGTCATGCAAACAAGCGACTATTTAAGAGATTTGTTTTTCAGCACAATCGGTCTGTCACATATTTGCGATTTGGTATCGCTGTTTGCAACACAGAGTTTTGGTTTGTGAACAATACTGACTATTTATTTTGCAATTACGAGACGTTTGGAATTTCTAGTAGCCCACACAATGTGAATGTGTGAACAGAGATCGCAAAACCTGTATTAACAATTGACTCGGTTGTGTTTTTCTCGATGAATCCGCGTCGCATATATCTGATTAACATCTAGAATTGTCTTCAAACTGAAATGAGATTACTGCCGAACAGTCCGTTAAACATATTCTACCCTTTTTCAATGTTCTACTTGAATGTTGCTAATCTTGACTTATGACTTTTTGTTGTTTTGTAAAACCTCTTGACCGGTTATTACACAATCAATAATAGTATCATATGACACTTCGTATTTCCCATAGGTGTCGCATATTTCGGTGTAAATTGATTTTGCACCTAATCCATGATTATTCCTACCTTTCATATAAGCCCTGCTTTCAGTTACTTTTATCATACTTTTCCAACCACCGTGACTTTTCCGGCATTGACTGTGTGTAGTTTGAATTTGTACATGTAAAGTTTTATACGCAAAAGGTACGAGGAAAGCTATATGCAAATGCATTCCTGTACAAATTCATACACTGAAGTAGAAAGAAAGCATACCTAGTCTGTTAATGTTTGCATTGCTGATAAAGTTTGCTTTCATGTTAAGAGCATTGGTAAACTGACTGTGGACTTCTATCAAGATGAGTAAGTTAATAAGTTTCCAGACGTAATGACTTCGGATAAGGTAATACAGTAAAACCTCTCTATAACGGACACTAAATTACATCTAGTATTTTGTGTTAAAGACAGGTGGCTGCTTTAAGCAAGGTGAAAGTAAAACAGAACGTTCCTATAGGAGCGTTCTGTTTTACTTTCACTTTGCTTTAAGCAGCCACCTGCCCTAAATATTAACTAATTAACACAATTTAGTGGCCGTTATAGAGAGGTTTTACTGTACATATATGGTGGACACCATATACTACCTGCAGACTGTAACTGGTGGCAAACCAGGTGTCTATAAGAAAAACATGCTGAACACTTATTCAGCTGAATTCAGCTTACATCAACTAAAATAACCAATGTATTTTTGAATAATTTGATATTGTTTGTTTTCATTACTTTTGGTGAGCTGTGATTGGTTGTAATTTTTTCAAACCCCCATGAAAACGAAATAGGCCACGCCTTTCAGAGACTACATTGTGTCTATAAGAAAAACATGCTGAACCCTTATTCAGCTGAATTCAGCTTACATCAACTAAAATAACCAATGTCTTTTTAAATAATTTGATATGTTTGTTTTCATTACTTTTGGTGAGCTGTGATTCGTTGTATTTTTTTCAAACCCCCATGAAACGAAATAAGCCACGCCTTGCAGAGACTACATTGTATTCGTCTGTGCAGTTATGTGATTGTGTACAAATGATTTTGTTTTCATTGCGGTATGAAAAAACCCATTTAGTTTCGCGGTTTCATACATTGTGACCAATTTTTTTGTTCATACCTCCATAAAAGCAACACAAATATATTCTATATATTTCTTAAATACACATATCGTGGCAAATAGTTCAAAGACAAATACAAACATGTGCATGTGTATAGTTTAAATTGTTTTCCTCTAAAAATACAACACCTTATTTTTTCAACGTATATTGACCTTGTCTTCGACGATAATTCAAAGGTTACGATCAACAGCTCATTCGACATAAGTAATAACATGATTATGAAGGATGCATTACTGAAAAAAGTGAACAGTGTTAAAGTGTCAGGCACGGCTCAACAGAACACATCAGAGAAAACATTTGTTTAAAGTATTTTAAATTGCCACACTTAGAACTAAATGTGTTGTGTGAAAGTTGTTGAGCCACCGTGCCTGCACAAACTCGTACATATATCATACATTAAACTTTACATGGTACTTACAGTATGTGCTTTCAGAAGCTTTGAATACACATATGCGCTCTTTCAGCTCCTGACAGGCAACATATTAGTATACGTAACCTGACATGACAACATACCCAATGAAATATTGCAGGCAAAAGACGCCGCAGTCGATATAGAGCTGGTCTGACAGTTTGAAGAAATCGACTCCCTCAGACAACCTAACACCCACCCACCCACACACACGCGCGCGCGCGCACACACACACACACACACACACACACACACACACACACACACACACACACACACACACACACACACAACACGTGCACACATACACACACAACTACACACATATGATTGTTCAGGGAATATACGATGTATAAATATTGAGGTAGCCAAATGTTAAGTGTTATTAATTAATATCGTATCTCAGAGATATCGTCAAATAAAACTACAAACATATTCGAATCACATGACTTGTAATTAATATATACATTTACGTTGATTTGCTTTATTAGTATGTACTTCGAATAAGGTTTACAGTTTCAATCAATACCACTAAGTGCTAACATAATATGTAAATTTATGTAGTTTATGGTTTGTATTAAGTTGCATATAATGCATAGTATTGGTCTCTACTGTCGGCTCTGACCATTATGTTTGCCTAGGCTTATACAGTTGACTAAAAGTCGTCATAGCAATAACCCAAGTCAACATTGGCATATATTAATATCTAATTGGAGAATGTAGGTCCTAACTCGACACACAATGGCTTGTATTGTTCTACGTGTTATGACACACACTTGTAACGATGTCATTAACACGTAGACTGAAACGTCTACGCAGTCTGAGGCGGTTAATTTGTCAAAATGCCAAAGTAAAAAAAGGCGGATAATATTATGTAGGGCTTGTGAACGAAACAAATTAAATTAATATAACCTACTATATCATATTATAAATCTTTACTGGGCAGAGGTAAATGTAATACAAACAAGTTATTTCAGTAACCTTTGTAAATTAAAAAATGCAACTTTGATAAAATACAGGGCAATTCCAGTGTTGAATAAAAAGAAAACGGCACATTATCTGCCGAATGCAAGCTATGTATATCAAGAAAAATCATGTCGGTAGTGCAAAACGTGAAGCAATTCCTGAATATAAAGGAGTAACTGCGCACGTATACTAACTGTATCGTATTGTGTTCCGATGTTTTAATGTGCAACCTGAATGTGGGCGCAGTATGTCAACAAAACTCGAGATTTGGTTTTCGCATAAAAAACGTTGATGTTCATAGATACACAGATTTCCCTACCTAAATAGTGTTTGTCAACCCCTATCCCCCAGTCTGCTCTAACTACTGTGTCTGTTTAAACCCCGACATGTTACACTCTTCACTACTACCGATTCATTAAGGTTTTATGAAACCATTAACCGAATATCAAACAACTTGGATCTGGCTGAGATGCCAATGTCCTATCATGTCCAAGCTGTTTTCAAACGCATGTCGTGTCGTCCTTAGTAAACTAAGGGGCACTTTTAGTACGTAATATCTAATCTGAATGCTGGTTTCCTGTTATCTCATGCGGGTGTGTTATTCTAATGGACGAAATAAATGCCTCTGCACAGTATAATTAGCTTGTGTTAAAATGTTACAGCAGTGAAGTGATCAAGGTTGTTTAGATATATATAAGGATATCATATTATTCCACCGAAGTGAAGTATCTTCCGGCCGACTATTATTGTGTGCGGCCTGATACAGTGTATATCTTCAGCAGTTACATATCACAGTCGAAATACTTAAAAAAGCTTAGGTTAACAACTTAACACTCCAAGACATGTTTAGCAACACCTTCAACTTTAATCCTAGTGGTATAGTTTAGGAAAGAAAAGCGTATGAAAGTTATGTGTATATCTAATTTAGTTGTTATTACATTTGAGCATTGTTGTACACTATAGTTCGATTTCGAGCGCTGAGTCGTGACTGCACATTTCTATTTATAGAAGTTGCAATCATTCTTATTTATGGGTAAGTGGACAATGGTTGTCACAAGAAGCTCGTAGTAATCGTGCAGTATAAGTATATGCAGTAAAACCTCTCAATAACGGCCACTAAATTACATCAAGTATTTTGTGATAAAGGCAGGTGGCTGCTTAAAGCAAGGTGAAAGTAAAACAGAACGGTCCTATAGGAGCGTTCTGTTTTACTTTCGCCTTGCTTTTAGCAGCCACCAGGTCCTGCCCTAAATACCAACTAATTAACACAATTTAGTTGCCGTTATAGAGAGGTTTTACTGTATATACTTATTATTGTCTATATAACCACAGGTAACTCCGGAACAAAAACATGGTTTGTGACGCGCTTTACCTTTACGGGTGGACTGGTCCTAAAGGTCACAGCTCACGGGTCAAAATCGAACTATAGCGATAGGTGGATACAGTTACTTCACTTACATATGTTTTCGTTTTACATGCACTTTACCATGGACAAAAGGTACACACACCTACCCACAAACATACCCATCCCCCCCTGCCCCCCCCCCCCACACACACACACATGCACGGTGCGATTATTATATGCCGCCAAAGCCTAGCTTTGGGGGCATAAAAATTGTATCTATACGCTTATCGGTTAATAGATGTACTCCTTCGGATGGAGGTTACCACACATAATTATGTTGCAGTTTTCGTATCAAACGAAGAGCATACGAGTGTGCTATACTGTATGACATTGTATTCGAAGATATATTAATTTCAGGAATCACTGTCTCACGTTGATTTGGTTCTGGGTCAACTAATAGATCAATGCAGGACCTAGGCTGTACACTTCAGACGTTTTACAGTGATAGATAGCGATTGATGGCTTTCTGGTTGCTTATACAGAAACTAATAATGAAACAATACCAAATTAAATACACGGACTCATCCGGTTACTTTCAGCCATAAGTCTGATATAGTGTAAAAGAAAAAAATACAAATAGAAACGTCAGATAGTACTAATGAAAAATGCAAAACCAACTGTCAAATATCTCTATTTTCCTGAAAAAATTGTCTTTACTTCCTTGGAACTGTAGAAAGGTAGTTTTTCAAAGCTTCATTATTTATTGGAAAATGTTTTTCAAAATTTAGTTTGGTACTATTTCATCATTGCCTTATTATCGACGATGAAAAGCGTCAATTTGGATGAGACTTATCGCCCCGTACTTCGTTCTCAGTGTTGTTATATTTTCTTGTCCTTCGAGATCATTAGTTTTGATGTTATTAGTTTTTAAAATAGAAATACCGCTTAAACCGGTGGGGTGTAGGGTTATGTTTCACTTTTAATTACTGCTCATGAACAGACTCAATAAAAACCGAATCTGCAATTTTCTCTTTTCCCATTATTGCTTTTGCTTTCGAATGATATCCCATTTTCAAGACGTATCTGTTTTTCCATCTTGTGACGTATGTGACTCATTCGACTGATGTCGCCGACAGCCATAAGTCACCTGTCACCATTTACCAAACTGATTACATTATATATTGCAGGTATATTGTTACATATGTTGTTTGTGTTTACAACATTGTGTAAGTTTTTATGAACCGCATTATAACAACTTATACAGACTGTTTCATTGTGTCTGCTCATGAGTAGTAATTAAAAGTGAAACACTACTCACAATCCCTAGCGCTGCCTTAACCGGTCTTCAATTATTGCCATGCTAAAACACAGAACCTGGTGCTCCTGAAGGACAGGAAAATATCACAACACTGAGGTAAAGTACGGGGATACTTTTTACACGAGCATTTAACACCTGCTGTTGTAGGAGATCCTTCGAAAGCAAAAGTAGCAATGCGAAAACAGAAAATGACAGACTCGGTTTGCATTGCTACTTTTGCTTTCGAAGGATCTCCCACTTTAAGGATATATTTACTTCACAACAGCAGGTATAAAGTGTTTGTGTGGCGGCCGTAAAAGTCGCCCCGTACTTCATTCTCAATGTTGTTATATTTTCTGGTCCTTCGGGACCATTAGTTTTGATGTTATTAAGTTTGAAAATTGAATACTTCTTAAGCCGGTGCTAGGGGCGTGAGTAGTGTTGCACTTTTAATTACTACTCATGAACAGACTCAATAAAACTGAGTCTGCAATTTTCTGTTTTTGCATTGCTACTTTGCTTTCGAAGGCTCTCCCACTTTCAGGATATATATATTGAGTCTGTTCAAGATACTGGCACTAGATCGAAAGGAACTATAATTCATTTATAGTATCTCGTACATTAATACACAATGGTAAACAAGGCTGAACACATCCACTACGTTCCAACCTTTTTTTTTTCAAAGCAGACACAGACTAATATAAAATGTCTGACGTAATTCTAAATTAAAAGTAACGTAAATTGGCAAACACGTTACATTGCCGAAACAAACGTCAGATATCTGCGTGAAAAGTTCATTTCTGGAGGAAATGTCACTTTTACAACCGAATTAGATAGTTTTTGTATTGAATAAAACTGTAATATCTTTGGTTTGTATATAACTTATAATTGTCCAAATTCAGGTATTGGCGGCCTTGTTTACCATGGTGTATTATTGTATTAGGCGGTATAAATAAACTATAGCTTGTTTCGATCTAGTGCCAGTGATTCATGATTAGTGAATAAAAGTGCAACAGCTGGCACCGGCTTTCAAACATTGAGGCTGCTGACCGCGAAGGACCAGAAAATATAACAACACTGAGATAAACTCTTTCGCGATTTCTACGTAGTTGACTCATGTTATTATATGTGTGTATTACCCGTAGACACTCACATGTCCAGACCGGCAACCACTATATCCACAAAGAAACTACAATTACAAGGGGTTAAACTATAGTCATACCAAACCACTGCGCATTCAAGAAACCCAATTTTGTATAAATGTATTGTCAACTGTGACATTGAATTTAGTCATCATGGGGTATTTACCGCAAGTCAAACACTGTTGTTAAAACTTCCAGCCTATCGTGCTAAGTGAATGGTTGTTACTCAAACCGTTTTGTCTAAGGTATTACCAATTAGGAAATTAATTAATTATTCACATAGGAGCAAGGCGTCCCTGCAGAATGTACTTTTGTGATGTGTTGCCATCACAACGTTCTTTTGAGGCATTTGGTGGGATAATTCTTATAACTTTTATTTCACGCTGTACTACAATAAATGGCATATTAAGGTGATGGCAAAACTGCAACCGATTCATTTTGTATTAAAGGTCTGCCATGTGAATTGGCCATTGAGACTACACATACAAAATGAAGATTAATTTGAGAGTAAATCTGTCCTCCCCCGCTTTAAATGTATTTTATAGTTTCGAGAGTACAAGTGCAAGTTCCACGTTTGAAACGCTACGTATTTATCACATATGTGTGTAGCTTTACTAATAGTGTTAAAAATACAAAGGGAAGGCAGAGAAACTGCATGCATCTGTTTTATATGTATTAAAGAGCGTTTGGTGTGTCAAAGAATACAGTATTTTATTTCATTGTAGTTTAATATAATTATGCCAGCGGCAAGATTAACTGTTCCGTCGATCACGTTCAAATAATAAATTCTATTAGAACCAAACTATGGAATAAACATCACTTACAGACAGGGATAATATGTAAGAAACGCTTCAGGATTTCACATAATCTTGACATTTTAGAATCAGCATGACATTCACGATTTAATGTTAATTTTACGTTGGCAATATATTCTGTAACTGTGAAACTGTGATATGCCTGTCATAATATAGAACTATCCATCTACATTGATGAGATGAGTGTAGTCGTTCACGTTTCAACAAAGATTTACCCTAACACAGATCTGTCTATCTAGTTTGATGAGATGACGATAGTCGTTCACGTTTTAACAAACACATTGTATGTAGACCTACTATAAAAACTCATCATATATGATTTAGTTTAACAGGTTACTCCATAAATATGCCTTTTTAATGCATTGGCATACAGAGTACCCGGAACAGACAATTCCTGTAAAATCAGGTCCTGCTTGTTTGTTTTTTAAACAAACCAGATTTCTAACGCAATTTGTCAATTTCCTGCAATCTGATTGGCTCATGTGACCAAAATTGCGGCATATAAAAAGTGTATTATATGTCACAATTACAACCAATCGAAAACGGCGGAATAACACCATGTGCTTGTAAATATATCAATGCGTGATGGTTATCTAACACTTAATGTGATGATCAGGGATAAATCCGTATGCATAAATTGACATATATTCCTGTTTGGCCCGGTATTTCAGGTTAGTTCCCATTGTTTACTTTGTCACGACTTGGCCAGTCTCTTATATGCGCATGTGTCATGTGGAGATTTATTGAGATAACTCTAAGCGTTGGGATCCAGATTCAACGTTATTTATTATATTATTCAAACTTATAACATGACGCCATTATTACAGACGATTTTTTTGCGTATGGCGCCAAAGACTAAGATAACGTTACTTTTCTCGACATGTGTATTGAATGTGCATTGAACATGTGAAATAGTCATCGCATTATTACTTATGACTAATGAATAGGTAAACTAACAATTGTTCCAGTGTTTTGACATAAACTAGAGTGAAAACTTCCAGTTATTTTAAGAAACGGGTGCACTATTTCTCGCCTCATCACTCATTTAATCACACGCGCAAGGGATAGATAAAACCCGGGCGCAAAGGACATTACTTCAGTTAAAATCGGCTTAAACAATTTGGCATTTTTCGTTTTAGGATTGCGTAAGAATAGGGTTAATCCAACTGTATTTTGAATGAGCTTATATGAGCTTTTTAACGGTCTTAAATTATTTTTTATTGGCGACGCCAAAGTTTAAGGCTACTATTTCTATTTTGATAAATCATTTTAAATGTTCAACTACTCAATATCCACGCATTAATTAGTTCCTTGCACGTATAAAGCGTTAAATGAACTGTTTAATTGTATGAGTAAACTATTAGAGCAAATGATGACCAGAGATAATTGTTCTTCAATCTCAAACATACAAAACATTGTCGACTATTTACCATTTACTAGTCTAAGACCATCCGGCATTTTTATGCAAGCAGTGTATTCCAGGCACATGCAGGAGCTGTCAGATCTGGGTCTGTTTGTATTAGGTACAGTGAAATCCTTTAAACAGGACATTCAAATTAGTATCAATGCCGGCCTTTAAGACAGGTGGCAGCTTAATGTACGGTGAATGACTTGCAGAAAGGTTACTGAAGAGTTTTCTGCACGACTTTCATCGGACATTAAGCAGTAACCTGGCAAACATATCTACTTTCTCCTGTCCTGAAATATACTATATATGTTAATTGTCTAGTGCCCTTACTTCAAGTTAATTAACATTAAATAAAACTAATATTCGCAACGGGCGGTGGTACTAGAATGTTCATAACTTACAGTGATAATTGGAAAAGTAGTAAAGTCAAGCAGGCAAAGCCACATACAAGACGCAACCACCACCAAGACACCGATAGACAGCATGACACACATACACACACACAACCACACACCCAAACGCACTCACATACGAGATGAACACAGAAAACACCAACAGACACACAAGAACCAGAGACAAACGTTCCACACATGAACAAAATCACAAGCACAAAGACGCAAGGCAAACAAAATGAAGGGTGACAAAGAGAGTACCGCCTTGGCACGGTCAGTAGCAAAAACTCCACATGGGGTTTAAACCGGTTTACGGACGTCCTAACCTCACACTTCTCTCAAAGTCACCCTAGCTTTACAAATAGTGTAAATAAAGGTATCCCCGCTGGACTTACCCACAACATAGACGACGGTGAACACAGGACAACATGTAAAACATAGCATAATAACTGTGACAATCCGTCAAATATGTACTCAATGACTTTGCTGAAGTCAGAGCACCTGCAGGTAAGCCGTTAAGGGCACGACAGGGAAAAAGTAATACATGAGTCTGGTAAGCTCATCCTGTATCCAAGTTTAAGAGTATACCATCATAGAGTACTACCCTCGGCCTGTCATCGCGCAAGCAAAGAGGGAAGCGTAGCTACCGACTGTAAAAGGGTCGATAACATGTAGTGCGTTGCAATATAATAGGATCATAACCTTTCTTTTTAAATGTTTTAATGCGTTTAATAAACAAATCATGAAAATGGATATGACCCCGAATTTTCCTAAGTTTGTAGATAACATCCCCATAAAAGTCTGGTTGAGAAATGCCTTGTTGCAGTAACGTCCGTAGATTGCAATTATATTTACTAATGAGTGGTAAATTTCGATAATAAAATTTAGAAAAAGTTTTCCGAAGTTTGTGATATTTGTAACCTTGCTTAAGAAGTTTATCAGTTATAACTAAATTACGTCTGTTAAAATCTTCAAGCAAAGAACAGGCTATAATGCCATCGAGGGGTGAATGATATGTTTGTTCTGTAAAACATTAATCCATTAATTCCTATATTTTTAAGGAAAGCCCGTGTTGGTCTTATTTTGTCACCCACCTATTGTCATTTGGCAAACAATTTGCTAGAATAATCCACCATTGACATCGATAGGTTCAGCCAACAATGCAGAACCTGATCAGAGGGCTCTTTCATAAGAAACACTGGATACTAATGGTTCAAAAACATCAAGTGTGCCCATTCAATCGTTTGCAGTAAAATCCATCCAGAAGAGGAGAATTTAAGATATTTTAGGCAGGTTGTGGTAGAGGGGCTGTCTCCACGACCAATATTTATACTAAACTGGACGTCCAGTTTCGAGGGGTTTTACTGTATTGTTCAAATATTGAATTACGGTTATCGCTGTATAGATATTCCTATTTATTCTACATATCGCCGCTTACGATTATGCATGGTTCTTCATTACAATCACCTTCCAAATATTTGATTTGACTCTATAGGAAACATGTTTGAATCGCCTTTGAACTCGTCGATAGCTTCATACAAACAAGATGTTACAAAATGAAATAAGATAACTTCTGTCTGTTTCATCAAATGTGTCAATTTATAATGCAACGATATATACTGGGACGTTAGCATTAAACACAAGGTATATATTTCGACCCTTGCCATAAATTGTTGGTTTCGTTCTGGATATTACGTTGATGAAACTGTTGCTTGCAGGAAACGATACATTTTTAAGCTACTCCTATCCAGTGTTCACGATAAACACTTGCTAAAATAGGCATCCTATTACTTATTGTTTCAACATATCAAATTAGCCTGGATAATAGCGACACGTTGCTCCAAACCATTTTGCTTTAATCAAGATATTTTATACTCAGTTGAGAACATAATTCGTTTAGGATGTCTGAGCGCTGAGGGCCAGGACAATCGAAGCACTTTAAAGACAAGTAAAACCTTCCTAAATATCCTTTATAGACATCAGTTCTTTAATCATATATCTGATGCAGACTCCTTTGCAGATAAAGAGAGAGAGACAGATAGAGTGAGAAAGGGTATACCAAATCATTTACGATCTGTCTGATCAGGGTCTGCTCTTTTTGCTTATTGAAATTGAAATATCCGATTTTACATATAATGCCACGGCACACCATTATCAGTTATTATTAGTAAACATAAGTAATACATATTCATGATGTCATTATGAAATATCAACAATCAGCAGCCGTATTGTTGTTGACACTCTATTTTCAATATCGGATGTTCACGTAACTCTTTCAAATTGGAACAAGATGTGTTTGTGAAATACTATGCCCCTTCTATATGATATTTGACCCTGAAGGATGACCTTGATCTTGACATGTCACCCCTCAAACTGTGCAGCTTCATGGGGTACACATGCTTACCAAATATCAAGTCTATATCTCTAATGGTTCAAAAGTTATGGCCAATGTTAAAAGTTGGTGACCTTTGACCATGAAGGATGACAATGACCTTGACATGTCACCCCTCAAACTGTGCGGCTTCATGAGATACACGTGCATACCAGTATCAAGGCTGTATATATACTGGTTCAAACGTTATGGCCAATGTTAATGACCTTTGACCTTCAAAGATGACCTTGATCTTGACTTGTCACCCCTCAAACTGTGCAGCCAAATGAGAAACACATGTATACCAACTATCAAGTCTGTATCTCTACTGGTTCAAAAGTTATGGCCAATGTTAAAGTCGGTTACCTTTGACCCTGAAAGATGACCTTGACATGTCACCCCAACTGTGCAACTTCATGAGATACACATGTATACCAAATGTCAAGTCTGTATCTCTACTGGTTCAAAAGTTATGGCCAATGTTAAAGTCGGTGACCTTTGACCCTGAAAGATGACCTTGACCTTGACATGTCACCCCAAACTGTGCAGCTTCATGAGATACACATGCATACCAAATGTCAAGTCTGTATCTACAGGTTCAAAAGTTATGGCCAATGTTAAAGTCGGTGACCTTTGACCCTAAAAGATGACCTGTACCTTGACATGTTGCCCCTCAAAATGTGCAGCTTCATGAGATACACATGCATACCAAATATCAATACTCTATCTCTATTGGTTCAAAAGTTATGGCCAATTTGAAGTTGGTGACCTTTGACCCTGAAGGATGACCTTGACATGTCACCCCTCAAACTGTGCAGTTTCACGAGATACACAAGCATGCCAAATATCAATATCAATATCAATATTGAAGGATGACCTTGACCATAACATGTCACCCCTCAAAATGTGCGGCTTTATGAGATACATATGGATGCCAAATATCAAGTCACTAGCTGTACTGGCTCAAAAGTTATGACCAATGTTAAAGTTACAGACAAAGAAACAATTTGACCTTTGACCCTGAAGGATAACCTTGACCTTGGCATGTCACCCCTCAAAATGTACAGCTTCATACAGATACACAAGCATGCCAAATAACAAGTCTCTGTCTTTACTGGTCAAAAAGTTATGGCCAATGTTATAGTCGGTGATTTGACCCATATATTTGACCTCTGACCTTGAAGGATGACCTTGACCTTGACATATCACAAATATCAAGTCTCTATCTGTACTGGCTCAAAAGTTATGGCCAATGTTAAAATCGGTGACCTTTGACCCTGAAGGATGACCTAGACATGTCACCCCTCAAACTGTGCAGCTTCACGTGATATGATACACAAGCATGCCAAATATCAAGTCTCTATCTGTACTGGTTCAAAAGTTATGGCCAATGTTAAAGTCGGTGATTTGACCCATATGTTTGACGTCTGACCTTTAAGGGTGACCTTGACCTTGACATGTCACACCTCAAAATGTGCGGCTTTATGAGATACATATGCATGCCAAATATCAAGTCTCTATCTGTACTGGCTCAAAAGTTATGACCAATGTTAAAGTTGCTGACAAACAAACAGACAAACGGACAAACAGACAGACAGGGCAAAAACAATATGCCCCCAAGATCAAATCTGGGGGGCATAAAACTATTTTTTGATATAATTGACAAACGTATTTCATTTTATAGCTCAAACGAACACCTTCTGTCATCTAAACCTAGAATTTCTTTTAGACATCTTAAAAAGGGTTTACAGGATATTCATTCAAACAACGTCTTTGTTCCTGCTGATAAGGCATCGAATAATGTCATTATTATTTGACGATTACATTATGTCGACGTCTTGAAGCAGGAAATTATTAATACCAAGTCATACATTTCAGTTAATACTTATACTAACAAACAGATCGTCGTTTCAGACCATGTCAAAAAATGTGAACAACTTAGAGCCGATATTAAAATTACACAACCTAAACTTCCTATTATGTATCGGTTACCGAAACTCCATAAAAACCATATAAAGCGCGTTTCATTGTAAATTCTTGCTCTTGTACAACTATTAAGTTGTCTATACTTTTAACTTCTTGTTTAACGAAGATAAAAGAACATGTAAAATTATATTCTGATAAGACATGAAAATTCTGGTCTATTAAAATTTCTTCAGAAGTCTTACACAAACTTAAGAACAAAAGGTTTCATGCATCCACTGTAAGCACATATGATTTTTCTACTTTTTACACAACCCTTTCTCATGATCTAATTAAATATAAAATTACTAGCTTAATCCATAAAATATTTGCCAGAGACAAAACATCATTTCGGGCATGTAATGCTGAAAAAAAATCTTTACTGACGAGTCAATGAAATATTACACCAATTGGTCTTGCTTAGAAGTTTGTGAATGACTAAACTTTCTTCTGGAGAACATATTCATACGTTATGGGAATGCTATATACCACCAGGTGATTGGTATTCCTATGGGTACGACTTTTGCAACACTGGTCGCCGATTTGTTTTTGTACTGCTATGAGAGATATTTCATGTTGAGTTTGAACCCACAATCATAGTATGTGATAAAAGCCTTCAATGATACTTCTCGATATTTGGATGATATTTTCAACTATTCGGAAACGGAAGGAGGACGTCGGATATCTCGTTTTATCGTACCATTTATTACTTTTCTACAGTTACTCTGTTTGCAGCTCAATCATTGAGTACACTAGCGATAGGTGGATACAGTTACTTCACTTAAAAATGTTTTCGTTTTACATGCACTTTACCACTGTATTTGCCATCGCGGTTTTTTACCACTGTATTTGCCCCCCCCCCCCCCCCCCAGTGACTTTTGTCACTGACCAAGGCAGTACTTCCATCTTCCCCCTATTGTATGTTTGTTTTGTCTTTGTGCGTCTCTTTATGTTTTTGATACTCATGTACATTTGCTGTGTTTTCTTGTGTTGCCGTTCGGGCGGTTGTTTATTCCGTATGTGGTGTTTCCTGCATGGCTCATATTTATGCTTTTAATATAATTTATTACCCTTATCTAGATGGAGATTTTCCTCGTGTTATACCATACGATGTTAACATTTACAATTGTCCGTTTTGTAACGGCATTATAAATTCTCAGCAAAGAATTGTATATGTGAAGGTCGATCCCCTTACAACCGAGGACGTTGAAAATATTGATGGTATTTTTTCTGTCATACCCCTAATTCCTTTTCTCAAACTTCAAGTAAGCCATCAATGCCGTTTATGACATGCTTCCTATGTTTAACGAGCCTTTATACTAAACAGTAGAATCTGTCTTAAGCGGCCAACCATACAAAGAGGTCTAATTATGAATCTGTCAGGCAGGTGATATCTTAATACAAGTCGAAAGTAATGCAGAAAGGTTCCTGTAGAAGCTTTCTGCTTTACTTTTGTCCCGCGTTATGTCATCTGCTTTTAATAGCCACATGTTCAATAAATGAATGGTCGCCTTATACTGTTATTTGTGTATACACTTCTATGTTAGCAGTAAGTGTTGTTATGGAGCAGTCAGTCGGAGATTATATTTATTTACATTGATCGCCTGACTGGGTGAACATGGGATAAGTTTCAGGTTGGGTGCGTCTTTGATTTGTCAAAACAGTTGTCGGACATCGACACCTACATCATATCGTTCAGGTTTTGTTACGATAATAGGCACATCGCAGCGGCTTCAAAATAAACAGAATGTCAAGAATAAACTCTTCTCTACTTCATTTAGAAAAACTATTTCAGATATGTACACATTCTCTTTATATACATAGAAATTTAGAGTAGATATTTTCTGTATTGTCTCCGCATATACATAGAAATTTAGAGTAGATAGTTTCTGTATTGTCTCCGTATATCTTAACTCACTTAAATGACTGTCAACAACTCGATGTCTAAAACGTGATTGTTAAAAACTGGCAAATTCCGTGGATATACCGCTTCCAAATCTAGATAGCAAAACGAAAAACGGCGACGATAACGTCTTTTTTGTGGAGTATACATCAATTTCTATGGATACAGACAAGCTTATATAATAATACTATCTAACGCCAAATTGTTAAGGTAAATTGATATTTAGTACTGTTATCCTATATCCATGAAACCTCTGTCTGGAATTGACCGTTCAATCTATGGTTGGTATAATGATATCTATTATACACGATTTGCATTTATCCTTAATACTGCTACTGGGATCATCTGGAATATATCAGAATATAGAGATAGCCGGTTTGTAAAGCTTGTGTTAATTTTCAATAATACGTTTTGATTGTCCGGGTTAAAATTCATTATTTCATATGATGCTCGCGCACAGTGTGAGAGATATCGGATTCAAATCCCGATCAAGCTTTATGGTTTGAATAAATTAAATTATGTTGAATAAGTACATGTAAAAGGTAAGTTTGAATTTGCATGACACTTAATTGGGCTGCCGAAAGGCAGCCCGCACTTTGAGAGGTTTCAATGTTGCATATGATTTACTGCAGTCGAGTGTTTTAATAAAATCCACTCTGTTTAATGACCAAGATTTACCGTGAGACTAGTTTTTTTATTTATTTATATTCATTTATTTTTCCCAGCGGGCGCACATATTTTTTGTCGGGGTTATTGTTTTTTACTTTTCTGCAGTGAATGCTAGTGAATTAGGTATAAGTGATTAAAATCTCTGTCACACGCATAGAAAGCTTCATGGTCCAATTGTGTCGGCTTAGGACGCTTGAGGTTGTTGGCTCAATCCTTGGTAGAAGCCAATATTTGTTGTCTTCTTAACACCCTTTTTCGGTTTTCGTGATTTTTGTTTAAAACCAGTCCTTTGTTAAATCCTGGTATTGGTTTCAGGTGACGCGTTTTGCATATTTCTCCATTCTGCATTTTTTATCTAAATGTATAATGTAAGTGAAAAAGTTAATGTGCATTGAGTCGACCTATTCGGATAATTTCATGTAAACGAAAGGTAATCTTAAAGAATCGGTTGTTTAGTTCTGAGACTAAGGGTAGTCTAGAATAATCTGTTTTTTAAGTGTAGACATTTATTGTTGGTATGAGCCACGTGTATAGCGGTTACGCACGCAAACATATGCGGCAATATTTTGTTTGTACATGCTTTACGCTGTATGGGTTGTGAGTTTGAACCCCAGGCCTGGCGCGTTTATTTTCTTTGCTGTAAATATGGGAGATCGGATGCCTATTTAGCAGTAGTTACCTGAAGTGTTTGATGAAATTAGTGGTGAACTTCGTATGGTGCTAGAAGCTTTGTGATTTAGAAAAAAATAATTTTACTTGCCAACAGCATTTAATGTGATAATGTTTTCTACGTGAGTGTGTTTCAGCAAGTGACTAACATACAATTGATCTGTGACGTAGTGTGTATTATTGGTGTCATACACGGATCATGGCTCATTATAACATCCCCCCTCTTCTGATATTATTTTTATATAGGCATGTTTTCCCCATATATCTGTTAGTTGAAAAAACTGAACAATATTGCTCCCTCATTTTTCTTCTATCCTGCTTAAAGATGTGTAAGGCCGCCATTTACGCTTGCGTAAAATCTTGCTTGTTTCTACTTATACAAAATGAATGGACAGGAACGATTCTCGTTAAACAAAGTGCGGCGTTGTTCATTTATGTACTTGTTCGAATGTCTGTACATACAGATTGAATTTGCCGCAAACTTCACTGGCATAACATATTTGTAACATGGTATTGTGTCATGTGCTCTTTGTCACGGGCAATATTCTGATGCACCTTTTATTTTATAATCTAAATGTTAATAACCAAATGCAATCGTAATATAAATGCTCACGTTATTCAGTCAATGCTAAACAACACTAAACTGTACGATGCTTATGAGTTATATTAAAACACGCTCAAAAGTGAACTGCAGTAGAACCTGCCTTAAGCGACCACAAAAATGAGGTCTAATTATGGGATTGATAGGCAGGTGGTAGCGTAATGCAAGACGAAAATAATGCAGAGTCCTCCTGTAGGAGCTTTTTGCATTACGTTTGTCATGCATTAAGCAACTACATGCTTAATAATACTCCTATGGCCAAATAAGACATGTTCTACTGTAAATGAACACTTAACTACCACATATAGATATAAGTATTTGGGTTATGCTGAATCGCCAAACAATATTACACGACTGACGCAAACGTGATGTATAATTTGATGTTCATCTAGACATGCGTATCAGGATATGAGGTCAGACAATTACTGGGAGAGTGATACTGTTGCATAGTTTGCCGATGGTAGCGTTGAATTTGCATTGTTATCAGCTGAACATTGGAATTAATATTCTAACATGAAATGCCCAACTTAACCAAATAGTTATACCCTGTTAAAATTCTAAAAGTAGGAGATCCTTCGAAAGCAAAAACAGCAATTCGAAAAGAGATAGAGATGCCGTTCAATACCTTATGCAAAAACAAGTAAACCAGATCAGACAACCCATATAGGAGTGGTATGATCGGAATATGATCTATTAGTTGATGATATGGTATAGGTCTGATTCTATAGTCAGTGTATGCCAGTTATAAATTACTATATTCACATGCCATTATAAATTGTCATCAAATCATTATAAACTTTCATCCAAGAGTATGATGAAATAATTCCATAAAATGTAAGCGAATCGCGAAGTTGCATAATGTATTGACCGTAATGCTCTATTTGCATGATTTACAGATAAGCAGTAGTTTGCAATTTGTAAATCGGAACAGCGTCGACACAACGGTGTGGCTGATTTTATTGCTTGCTTTGATTTGAAGATAAAAGTGTACATGTCATATGTGTAAGTGTTATGTATTTATGCATGTGTGATACATTGATAAGCAATGAACAAGATGACAAGGCGGCGATGAAATGAAATCATGTCAACTGCTTTCGACGAATTACTCAGCCAAAGTGATACAAGAAAAGCACGGTGATTATGTTGACTGATTGTTCAACGTCTGTAGCTTGCTATCCTATGGTTTATAAATGTTTCGTAGGGAATGCGTTCGAATATTTCCCAGATAACATGAGTTTGGTTCACAGTGCCCTTTGTATTTCGCGTGTAAAGCTTTAATATGATATTTCGCGAATAGTGAGCTAGATGAACCATGTTTAAGGTTTGTGGGATAGTAGGGCAACCATCGAGCTTAGTTATGACAACTGTTTCTTACGGCATCAAGATTCTCCTAAACAAATAAAATGTTTTAGCACGGTGTTTGTCACAAAGAGGAATCTTGTCGATTCGATTGTTCTTTGATAGTATGTGTTGTGGTGCAGGTATGATAGTCTTACGAATAAGTAATAATCACAAACACCGAACCCATCATTTTTGACTGGATTTAATCTATTTATTTACCAGAGGAAACGCTCAACATATTTCACCAATTCAATTCATGTCCTGGTCTAGTCCGTGCGGCCATTGCATTTTGTAGCTGTAATCCCATCATTATTTTCTCATTATTAATGCATTTTGGTAACATCAACAGTAGCTGAGTGAGAACTATTTTGCATGCGCTCAGCATTGGGGTTTGCCGCGAGAATATTGGATTTAACCCAATCAGAAAAGGCATCAATCGACATCATTTTGATGACATGAAGTGATCGACGTTGGTTTCAAGTCTAGGCCGTGCGGCGTTCAATAATCTTTGTAATTAGATTAAAATGTCCATATATTTATTTCACAACGATATGCGAAAGAGGTCTACAGAGTGACTGAAACAACCTAATTATTTTTAATAACATTGACTTCTGTGATAGTCAAGTATACCCGATGAAATATACAAATGCAATCTAGGTATATACATCTTACATCTTTCGTGTGAAACATTTCTTATCTGTAGGGTGAACATGAACTGTAGCGGAAAACAACATACCAAATGAAACGTGTTAAAAAACAGTTCTATCCTTGGAAAAATACAAAGTAAAATCTCCTCACATTAAGTAATTTCTGTTGTAGCTTATAATAAAAGCTTCAATTTACCTGTCTCTTTAAGGTGATTGCTGTTGAAATTCTGACCTCTGTGTAGATCGTAAACTGCAAATATCCACATTTATAGAAGAACAGAAGATACACAAAATTTTAAAACGCATTGTTCTTATGGTATACATACATTATGATTCTATAAATTCTGAAGGGAGATGATCCCTCAAGAAAAAACAATTTGGTGCATACTACTTTATAACAATACGACATTCAACACCGTGAGTGTATTTCATTAAGTTAAGAATACAATCTGCGCATCGTGATGAAGGGTTTCCATATAAATAACTAATAAGTAGAAAAGGGAGAAACTCGTGTCCTTTTGTATGTGACGTTCCCTGTTGGACTGCTGTTTGCTTCAGCCTTCCGTATCAAAGGTGTTATAGATGCTGTGTTCAGTCTGATTGCCCAGTCACCTTGCCAATAATACATGTTTATTTTAATTTGAAATATTACACAATCATCCCTGAACTTGGATCGTAATTTTCAATACAATATATATGGTGCACGTCTTAAAATAAACATATCATTTGTTTAATTTCGTGGTGAACTTTATAGCAATTCTATATCACAAAATTTGGAAGGGACCTATTGTTTTAGGAGTTATATCCAAGTTCAAGTTTTCCCGCTGTACTTTGGTTTACAAACTAGCCATGCATTTACTCCATAAGTACGCCTCTCTGTAGGAGCCGTCTGATCAGGGTCTGCTCTGTTTGCTTATGATATAATATAGATATGAGTTTCAAGTTTCTCCAATGACCATACTGTCTGTGTTTATAAGAATTCATGATATTAATGATATCATTATTTCTCACATGTGTATTCAAGGAGTAAAGCGTTCAGAATGTTTTTTTCTGTAAGGCAGTTCTGTAATTTCACAAGGTCTTCCTGTATGAGTTCATGGTCTCTGAAGGTGTTGATGGCTCTGTATAATAGGCATTCATCTGCAAAGAGTCTGACTTGTTGGGGAAGGTCGTTAATGTGAACAAGTGTACCGCATACGGTACATAATACGCCCACTTGCAAACTTTCTCTGATTCAACATGCCTTATAAGTGTTGACATTTTCTAATCTGTGCTTCAGATCTTGATTTCCAAATTAAGGTGATACTATTTTTTAAAAAAATGAAGTGAATATCTTAAAAAATAAAAAAGTTACAGCTTATCCTCATTTTTGCAGATTTTTGTAAAGTGCAACGGCCATAACTATGTAAAGACAAACTGAATGAACCTTAAAATAAACTCAGCTTCAAATTGTGTTGCTTAAAACATTTGTGTAAAGTTTCATTTATATCATTTTAATAGTTGTCCCAGAAAACAACAGACAAACTAAAAGTTGACCTACAAACAAAGCAACGAACATACAAAGTTCAAGGACCATTACTTTAGAATAAAATGACATATCAAAACCCCCGCAATATATGTAAAAATTCACATTAAGGTTTAACCATATAAAAAAATTGAAATAAATATCATTTCAAACGAAAAAGGTATGGACATCCTCATATTTGCATAGATTTGCATTATTTTTTTAAGTGCAAGGGCCATAACTCCGAAACAACAAATCAAATGATCCTCAGAATTAAATTGGCTTTATGCCATGATGCATTAAACATGTGTATGAAGTTTCATTAATATCTGTCAAACAGTTTTGCCAGAAAACAGCGGACAAACTATATGCATATGTTTGCATTATTTTTTAAGTAAAAGGGCCATAACTCCGAAACGACAAATCAAATAAACCTCAAAATCGATTCAGCATCAGATCGTGATGCATTAAACATTTTTGTGAAGTTTCAGTAATATCTCTTTAATAGTTTTCCCAGAAAACAGCGGACAAACTATTTGCATGTATTTGCATTATTTTTTAAGGACAAGGGCCATAACTTTGAAACGAAAAATCAAATGATCCTCAGAATCAATTCACCTTCAGATCTTGATGCATTAAATATTTGTGGGAAGTTTCATTAATATCTCTCAAATAGTTTTCCCAGAAAACAGCGGACAAACTATTTGCATGTATTTGCATTATTTTTAAAATACAAGGACCATAACTCCGAAACGACAAATCAAATGAACCTTAGAATTGACTCAGCTTCAGATCTTGATGCATTAAACATTTGTGTGAAGTTTCATTACTATATCTTAAATAGTTTTCCCAGAAAACAGCGGACAAACTATTTGCATATTTTTAGGACAAGGGCCATAACTCTGAAATGAAAAATCAAATGAACCTCAGAATCAACTCACCATCAGATCTTGATGCATTCAACATTTGTGTGAAGTTTCATTAATATATGTCAAATTGTTTTCCCAGAAAACTGCGGACAAACTATTTGCATGTATTTGCATTATTTTGTAAGTAAAATGGCCATTACTCAGAAACGACAAATCAAATGAACCTCAGAATCGACTCAGCTTCAGATCTTGATGCATTAGACATTTGTGTTAAGTTTCATTAATATCTGTCAACCAGTTTTCCCAGAAAATGGCGGACAAACAAAATGTTGACGGACGGACGAACGAACGAACGAACGGACGGACAGGGTCACGACAATATACGACCACCTTTATTAGGTGGGCGTATAAAAGGGAATTACAAGGGTCCGAGTAAAGTGCCTTGAGGGACTCCATAATCTACGGGTACGTGTCTGGACTTCTCTCCATCAACCACCACGCTCATGTGGCGCTTTTTTAGGAAATTAGATATCCAGGTCAGGAGAGTGCCTCTAATACCATACTTTTCTAGTTTCATGAGGAGTTTGTTGTGTGGCACTGTATCGAACGCCTTGCTGAAGTCAAGTACGATTGTGTCAACTTGTTTGTTATTGTCGTAGTAGCCAAAGAGATCATGTGCTGTTACAACAAGTTGTGTTTCGCAGGAATAGCCAGATCTGAACCCATGGTTCAGAGATGTAAGGACCTTATGCCTATCGAGATGGTCTAGCATGTGGTGGCATATAATGTGCTCTAAAAGCTTAGATATGACACAAGTAAGGGAGACGGGGCGGTAGTTTTCCGCAGCATGTCAGTCACCCTTCTTAAAGACAGGAGCAATGTTTGCATCTCTCCAGTCTGTTGGCAATTCTCCAGAGTTCACTGACCGTTGGAAGATAGCTGTAATGGCTGGTGCAGCTTCTGTAGCGCACGCGTGAAGAACTCTATTAGGGATCTCATCTGGTCCAGCTGCTTTATTTACTTTGATGTTGGTTAGCAGCTTCCTCACACCATCAACCCCAACTGTAAGTGAAGGAATGTCTTCTGTGACAAGATTAGAGAGTTGCGGTGCGGTCTTGGTACTAGTCTCTTTGGTAAATACAGATTGGAACTGGTTTTCCAGGATTTCTGCTCGCCCTTTGGGATCAGTAATGAGATGTCCATGATCCCGCAGAGGAGCGATGCCGATGTTGTCCTCTCTCCTTGATTTAACATAGGCCCAAAATGGTTTGAAAGAACATAAACAATAATAAGGACATCGTGAAATAAAACTAAACAGAACGTGATAAATAGAAATAATTCCATTGGAATTGAGAATGTTACCGTGTCATTTTAACATGTACAGTTGATATCTCGAACTTCAAGGGACCATGCAAATTACTTCTATATAACAAAAGTTCAAGTTATCCGAATTCTAATCTGGGCAATGTCTTAAGTTACCATCTTGATTCAGGTCGAATTACTCTAGACCTGCATTAAGCTGTCACGTGTGTTTATATATATGCGTAGTGATGCATTTTAGAGGAATTCTGTATTGTAAATTGTGGAAGGACCGAACTTTTAGTTATCTCGAAGTTCGAGTAATCCGAGTTCGAGATATCGACGTTCATCTGTATTTTATGAACATGCAGGATTCGTTGGTCAGTGTTCATTTTCTCCCAATTCAGTCTCCCAATCCGAATGATCAAAATCGGCTGATAACAGCAAACCCAACATTGTATTTACAGTTGTCAATAAGGTAGATTGTGCAACAGACGACAAATGAATAAGGAATATGGAGTAATTGAACATATTTAAGACTGAATTTAGGTTGGACCAAGATTGATGTGGATTGGCAGCAGTTATTAATATGATATATCGGAGGAAATGTGTGGGAAAAGACTGCTTCGAATTCACATTGATTGGTTAGTTTATATACAACTTTTAGATGTTCAACATAGATCAGTCATGTAAGTGGGAGACTTCTACTTTATTCATTGAGCACTGCGAAAGTTCAATCCCCACTGCTGGTACACCATATTTTCTATTCAGCATTCGAAATATTGGGGAAGAATTAAGGTAGATATACATCGATTTTAAATATATACATTTTGGAAATAATTCAGGTGTCTAAAGAAAACAATTACGCCACAGCCTTAAATATGTGGCACTACTAGCAGCATAAACGTAGACACCGGGTGTCAAACAACTTCGGTTCAGACTGTTTGTAAATGCGGGTCAAGGCGCAGGGACGAACAACAGAAGGGGTAAAATATATCAAGGAATGTACTTTTCGTGGTAAAGTTCCTTTATTTAGGTCAGCCTTTCACAGCAAATAGTCCAGTTTTTACGAAACGTATACCGCATTTACCCTTAAATAGAATTCCTATATTGTAAAGAATCGTCTAGATACTACTTTTTAAAAATATGGTATCAGTCTATTGAGCAAGTCTGAATTTTCAGCACAGGTGTAAAGCATTATTTTATCTGATTAAACAAGAATGAGCTAAATGATGCAACAAAAAATGTGAAACATGTCAGTTGCTATGCGGGCATTGTCAAACTGAAGCTCACGCTCACACTACCATGCATGTCCTTTTGTATTAAACGTGTTTCATGACAAATAAAACATGACGCTTAGCTATGGGCGAATCGTTGATTGCATTTCTAACCTGTTCAGGCCTAATAAAACGCATAATTACTCGATGTATCTCTGGGATATGCCTGTTCAGTATTGAGTTCTGATGTTGTATAGAAATGTTATATCGCGAAAACAGATATTAGTTCGAGCTGATAACATTTAAACCAAGCCAGCTATCTATATAAAGATCATTATTGCATCGCATCGGTAGCACTCTAGGCTCATTGCAAATATCTGAGAGACATCTGAAGGTCGTGAGTTCGATCATCACCAGGGGCAATAGCTTTTGATAGATATTGTTTTCACTATATGATTTGTATTTCATTCGTCTTGTGTACAATTGATGTTATTTACATTCAACATAATATCGAAATACCGTCGATGCATTCTGGGACATATCAGACAACAAGTGTTTATGGAAACAATTAAAACAAATATGCAAAAGGCGCAGTGTATCATGCAATTTCTGTTCTATGAAAAGCCAAGAGCGATTTTAGAAAGTTTGAATGCAGTTCATACAGAAAATCGAACTCCGAGTTCAAATAACATTTTTCTTGGTGATTGCAAATATTAACGTAAGCAATAATGACAGCATGATCATCAAATTTTATAATTAAGTTTTATAATTACATTTTAGACATGGAACGTTTGTCAATGGAACAGACTTGAGCCTAACCTATACTATTACATAAGACAACAGAGCATATTCTGATCAAACGACTCTCATGGGGCTGTTTCATTTGGGTCTACTGTTTGCAAATGCGTTTAAAAACGTTTGTGTTAGGTAAACACAGAATGGGAACCAGAGTTACAAGAACGTACTTTACTGCACGATCGATTTACATAGATGCGATTTTATTGGTGTTCATGTCATAAACATGACAACATTGGGCCATTAACTCGGGGAAGAGTTGTAGCGCTGCTGTATAATTTGTCGATCGCACTATTGTATTTGCATGATTTACTAATACACATTTGAGTTTGTAATTTATAACGTCCGGATAAGATCGGCAGTCGATGAAACAACTGATCTCAATTTAGAAATGATTATGCTAAAGATACATTTACTAAAAACGTTAATGCAAGTGTCAAGTAATGCTTAAAGATCCTACAGGATTCACATTCGACCTGCATTAAGCTGTCACAACGAGAAAGTTACCAAGTTAGAAATACGCTGACACAACTCCCGACTTAGAAATACGCTGACTCGAAGTCTCGAACTCGAAATAGTTTGTATATGGTCCCTTAAAGTATGAGATGGTCCCTTAAAGTATGAGATGTCGATGTTCCTCTGTATTTGATTCGATTAGTAAATAAAACTCTTTGAGCGTCTTGTTTCGTTCACCCTTTTACCTCATAGATACAACTGTGTTGCATTTGCAACAGAATATGCCAATACTATACGACATTCGTAGGAACCATTTGACCAGGATTAGCTATGTTTGCTGATAGAATAGTATGTGTGTATGGCATTTCCAAAAAGAATATGTTCATATGCCACAATAAAAACTTCATCTAAGCATTATGTTTCCTTCCATGCAATGTTCACACGATGAAGGGTTAAAGAATCCCAATGTAATGATACAAGGTGAAAGGAGTTTAACACACCCAATAACGTTATCTAGACAATAATTAAACTAGGATTAGCACTACCCTCACATAACGAGTACTAAGTGGGGGAGCTATTAGTACAGGGTTCATTCCTGTGGAATGTATAGACCCTGGTTCATGCCATAGTATTACAACTCTACGAAAGTTTCTTGCCTTCACGGTTGTTTCTTTTATTCAAGAAACCACAATATTCTCAACTAAAGGTATATGTACTAGGCCGTAGATTTATTATTGCGATAATATTGAAGAATAATTGTATGTTGCTATAACCCTTACGTTTACTAATACAACTGTGAATTCCGAACATCGGGGTGCACTTTTTATATTCAATTTAAATTGAATTGGCGTTGGCCCATTTCATTGAATTTAATCGGTAGAAAACTTCATTATTTGCTCGTTCAATGATTTGTCTGTAGTGACTGAATGGGAAATGTCTTGAAAGCGTTCAGCATTGTTTTACTGCGAAGAACACAATAATTAAGTCTAACCCAATAAGGAAAGGCATTAGTCGACAACCGCTGTCATTTTGGTGAAAATTCATGATCGAGTATTGATACGTTCAAGAACATTATGGGATAAAATTGATGTTACTACTGATTCTATTCACAGGGCTATTGTGAAAACATGTTTAATTGAATAGTACTCAGAAATGTTTTAACGAGAAACAGAAATAACATAATTTAGCTCTTTGAATGCGGGAAACGAGCGAACATGCATTTACAAACAGTGTAGATTCAGATTAGAAGGCCCTTACAACGTTTCAAAGCAAATTGAAACATACTCACATTTGGCATTCACAGTTGAAATCCAATCAGAGTAAACACTCTTGATCTAGCTAGTTTGTGGATGAAAGCGAGTAAAACTATTAAGACACACTTCTAATATGGGGTTACTAGTAGTAAGATAAAACAACTAATAGTTTTTGTTTCAAAGGTATCAATACACATAAATTTCTCCTGATACTCAACGGTAATAACTACTGAAACAGATCAATGCGCACTTAATAGGATGTGTCAGTTCTACTTACAAATCTACATATACACGTTTAGATATTGCATTTTTACTGACTATATACATGTATAAATTGGGTTTTTGTTTATATAAGGCATCTGATCCCGAGGGTTCAAAAGGGTTTTCTCTTTTCATATAGCTACTTTTGCTTTCCAAGGATATCCTACCTTCAGACTTTATTTTAACCTATTCTGGTGTTTCTGCATCTCTGAATCTCCAGCAGGTGTTAAGCTTCTTCATCACAATGCAAATGAGATGTGGATCTCCCGTCTCGGCATCATATAACCTATACACTGTTGCGGTGCAACGTAATAATTAGACACTCACTATGTCGGTATGTGAATGGGACACACACTACCCGTAAACCTAAAGTGGAGAGCAGGGTGAAAGGCTGACAGAAAGCAGCCTAAGGGATTGAGTATATACGTATAGCGCCATATGTGTTTCACCAATGGGGTTTACAAATCATTAATACAAATAAAATTGTGGTAGCCTTAATGTATTCCGTCTTACATTATTCTCAATATTAGAATTGTATACGTTTTGAAATAGATGTAGCCCTCTAGATCGCAATTGTAAAGTATGCACAATGAAAGTCTTTATCGGCAATTAAGAATCATCTACGAAAGTTTCGATATACTGTAGTCATTTTAAATATCAACCCATATTGAACTATGTCACCATGTTACTGCATTTTAGCAGTTTTCTCTCTTATTTTACGATGATGATCGCAATTAGAAGGTAGAGTTTTCTTGTCTTAATAGAAGGCAATGTGTTACATGCCTGATTTCTCGTCCTTAAATATTTGTCCGGCACAAAACAGTTACCACTTCAGTGCCAGGATTGTGTCGACTGCTGGGCATATATTCGTCTGCTTCAAGTGTTGGAGTGGGTGCATTTCTCATTTATTTTATAAAAATATAAAAATTAAAAAGAGAGTTTCAAACAGTTTGTACTAGACAGGAATTGCAGTTTACAATCGTTTATTACTATTATAGGTTTTTGAGAATTTCTTATTTTCTTGATCACCATTTCTAGCGTGTTATTTGATAAGCAAAGTATAGAAAATGCATTTGTTTTTGAGTAAAACAAATACTATACGTGACGCTGCAAGGCTATTTACGTATCAAATCTTGCAAACAATTAATTCAAAGCTCTATAATATTGAAATGAAGTATTTAGTGAGATGGTTCGCCATTATATATTTCTATAAAACAGGTTCGTGCAGGACATGCATTCTTATACACATACATACGCGCGCATGCGCGCACTTCACACGCACCATCCCGATTGTCCCTTGCTTGCTTTTCTACAAAATCACAAGATAATATATAACGTCATAAATTATACAAGCCAGAGATAAAATGAAACGTCATAAAACTTCTTATAACTTCACATTTGTTTTAAAATAATACGTACATGTAGTTTGATTATTTTTTTCATAGTGTGTCAATCGGACCATCTTAAGCAGTAACATATTATGATTTTTTAAAATTCGTCAATATTGGTCATTTTGACGCATTATGAAAACAAAAATAATGTTCATTCATTGCAGCAGTAGTATTAGATCTAGATCATCTAGATATGTAATGCATTTATTGATTTTATTATTTGTTAACATGGCGCATTAACAGACATGGCATCAGGTAAACCCCTTTCAACCGTTTAAGTTATATGCATATGGTTTGACTGTATGTTACAAAACCATGACAAATGTGCTGATTTAAAAGTTGCGTTCAAAACCAGTAAAATAAAATAAAGTCAAATAAAATAAATGCAGAAAAAATATATTTCGAATGACCATAACAAAATTAATCAGACACTGTCTGATTGCAAATAACATAGATCCAAAGTTACGGACAAACAATATTGGCCAATTGTGTAAAATTGTATGTATGCAAGAAATGGTTAACTGTGGGACAATAAGATGTGGAGTCAGATTCCATCATATTATGCACTTGTTTTCACAGATATATCTACATTATAATGATGTTCATGTATACATACGGATGACATTCTTCACATATAGCTTGCAGTATGGCTTTGCATATCACAGCGATATCTTTTCTCTATGAAAAATACGTCACGCCATGTGAAGTATTCCTCAGAATTGATACCAATGTTTACAGCAGTGATACCGATCATTCGCGATATAGCAAGGACGTTGGTTTTGCAACAAACGTTGTGTATCAAAGCTTTTTTGTCACGAACACCTACAAAATCAAACCTGTTAGCCAGATATATTTCAAACATATCAGTAAATGTGTGCCATGCACAACGTTAATTCCCATGCAAAAACCGGGAAAATGAAGGATGACTTTTACTTCACTAGGAAACCGTAAATGTTTACCTTGAGGCTGATCGAATACAATGTATCATGCATTGTGCCACAACATGTCGATCTAAAGAAATTGCAGCAAAAACCTGAATAACGAGTTCGCTATACAAAGTAAAAAATACATTTTAAATGTAGCGAATGATGTAGAAGTAAATCTATCCACCATTCACATGGCCTGATGACATAATTTAACGACGACGGCCTATCGAAGGACAAATTTATCAGGCAAAGCTACATATCACATTGTTCACTTGTGAGAAGGAATTGTGAACATACTGGTAACAAATGTGAAAATAATTTGCTCGAAAAGGTAATTCGAAAAGGTAATTGCAAAATCAAAATTGGCCACCAGTCGGTCATCTTGAAAGCAATCAGAACAATAGCTATGCCACGAATACGCTGATTGTCCAGGCAATTTAAGAAACAACTAGTTCACGCCTCAACGTAACTGCAACACCAACATAAGACCGGTGTAATGAAATAAAATGACCCCTGTAATTATTCGACCCGGTCATAATATTACGTTTGTGGGGTCATAATATTATGGATGGGGTACATATAATACGGAAAAGTGACCCCTTGTCGTAATATATTGACAACCCATACCCCCTTTGTAATATTTGGACCCCCTGTCTGTCTTAGGAGGGTCACTTAATTATATGCTGTACAGGAAATTAAATTGCCAATTCCATCGAAGTTTTAGAATGATTCATTTAAATGTATCACCAACTATGGTGATATTTGCACTCTGTACCTGGTGAAACGGTGTTTAATTATCCGGATCTTGAATATATATTGTCTAGACGTTTAAGTACAATGTTCCTTCTCTTAAAGACTACAATCGTAATTGACCAGCGTTGCAGGCATGACTTTCGAATGCACAAAGAAATGCTAAAACGGATTAGTTGCCGTGTCACGCAACGTGCAACTCCATGTATGATCGGGATGTACACGTTTATAAAATGATTTATAAGCTAGCATAATGTTTTATAAGCTAATGGAAACATCCTAGACATCAATCAGATTCTATTCTCTGGTGCGGTGTCTGATCTCGCTCTGCGTCATCTGGTTGGTTCAAGTGTCTCTCTTTGCGTGACGTTGGTCAAATGTATTAAAAACAAGAAACTTTCACGTGTAATCATAATCGGTTTTCAGCGCCATTGTTATTGTCGTTTGCAATCAGTTTTTGTTTTCCCTTGTAAATATATATACTGTTTAAAGTATATAGAATACTTCAGAAATAATCATTAATTTCCATGAACAGAACTTGACAAACAGTGGAGTCCCTGACCAGACCACAGGTGCCCTTCGCATGTTATGTCTCAACACGAACAACAACTCCATCACAACTATATTTTTTTTAATCACATGTCATGCATAAGTATCCAAAACATACCAAAATATTGTTTTCTGACCCAACCAACACCGTATTACTAGTCTATAAGGCATTGCCCCGGTCTGATAGCATGAGTGGACATCGTGTATTCACAATGCTACAAGCTTGATATTGATATCAGCGAAAGTCATTACTTTCGGTTTGTGACTTCAAGCGTTGAAGCCAATGACAATTGGATTAAGTAGCAGGGGATAACCGTACAGTATAATCTGGCTTATTATTATATCCGACACCTGGTTAAGACAGAAACCTGCTTTATCTGACAATAAGTTTCGGCCCTAAATGACGAATGACATACAGTCGAACCACGATAATTCGGCTTACCCTTATTTCGAGGTTAACAAGTGGTGGCCATGTTTTAACTTCGAAATAAGGGCAACACTATCCTCTGCTACCTGAGTCAACTTGTGTCCTAGAGGGGTTGTAAAGGCGTGTTAATATTCTGAGAAAAAATAGATGACTGCTCAAGAGCGACGATTTCTTTGATAAATGAGACACAGTTTATGGAAATCGGTGGTCAAATACTATTTCAAGGACGATCGCAGTGAATGAACCCATCGATTTATGAACAGATTTCCGCCGGAGTTGAATACCTTTTACTTTTTATATAGAGCAGGGGTGTTCGCGAAACAAAATCATTTTTTGTTGGGTCAGATAACTATATTTTGGTATGTTTGCATACCAATGACATGTGATTAAAACATAACGTATTTATGATGGAGTTGTTGTTGAGATATAAGCATGCGAAGGGCACCTGTGGACCAGACGCCGCCTCGCACCGTTTGTCATTGTGCCAAATGGCGAGGTTTGCCGTGGAATAATTAAAATATATGATGTGTGTGTGTGCATAAGTTCAAATAATGGCATACAACATGTACCGGTGTACAATTCAATGTATGAAATACGTGTTCTAGATTCACCTGGCAACAATCTAAACGGAGAAATGTCTGCATGGTTTGGATTAATAAGCTCAGAACTTTATAACAACTGCTAAAGGAATTAATGAAACGCATACCCGGTGCAAACAACTATGACCGTGATAAAATGAAGCACTGTCTCGATATAGAAGCTCAGGAAAAAAGTGTTCGCTATCAATATGAATCGAAATCGTCAATGTTTGAAGTCGAAATATTATGACCCATTGCCGTAATATTATGCCTGGGCTCGAACTATTATGACAATCCGGTAGTAATATTATGACCGGGGAGTTCTAATATTACGGCAGTCGCAAAATTCTGTAGGAGTAGTTTTCTATACAATTTACGCCTACGATAACAACACTGCATGAAATAATTATTGTCACCTTCTGTATGTTTTCCCATTTTGTACTTGTAGACAGTATGTGCAATGTGTTTTAGGAGAAGAAGAATAATGTATGCATGTCGCTTAACCCATTTGTACCCACGATCCCATATATGTGATATAGGCAAACAGTGTAGACTCTGATCAGATGCCGCATCATGTGGCGTCTGATCAGAGTCTACACGTTTTGCTAATAGGAATTTCAATATAAAACAAAACGAAAATTATCCCTGAGATAAAAAATGGACTTTTCCAATATATAAGCATGGAAGAAACCACTGGGTGCAAATGGGTTAGCCTTATTTTATTCCATGGTTGTTTTAACCCTTTACACCATAGATACGATTGCTTTTCTGCAACCTTTAGCAAACAGTGCAGACCCAGATCAGACAGCTCATAAAGGAGCTGTCTGATCAGGATCTGCATTGTTTGCATTCAGGATTTTTTGGCCCTGGGTTTATCCTGCCGTTCATAGAAATAATTGCAAATATAAACATACCAAACTACTACTTGAGGTGATAACTATGCACCCCTAACGATGGGCATATATTAATCGCAGTGTCCGTCCGTCCGTCCGTCCGTCCGTCCGTCTGTCTGTACGTCCGTCATTCCATCCGTCAGTCTGTCCAACATTTCGTGTCCCTTCTATAACTTTTTATCTGTGAATGGATTTCAAAATAACCTGGCACATATGTTCACCACACAAAGACGCGGGTCGCGTTTAAGTCCCTTGTTCATTGGTCAAATGTCCAGGTCATCATTCAGGGTCAGAGGTCGGGGACATTGTTTCAGCATAATATTTGACTTTTCAAGAATAATTATAGCGTTGCTGTAATTAAAGATATAACAATTTCACATTGCAGATTTCCGTTTCTAGATCAGGACTGAAACCGTATTCATATTATCATACAACAATATAAAACTCGATGAAGTTTGTACATGTGGCATAGTTAGTATCTAACAGTTGCATGGGTGATATTGTGATATTGTGATGGGCGTATAGGGAGGTCATTTACATGTGAGAACCAAAGGTGTTGACAATGTCTGTTGCGTCGGTATGATAAGATGCACTTTGGGACTGAGTAAATAAACAAAAAAACTTGATGACAGACAGTGCCTCATTAGGTATTCATAACTACATACACTTTGCGCGACAGGAGAAAGCAGCTGTTAGCAAATGGTTATTTTTTATTCATCATGTCTCAGTCTTCTGAATTATTAAATATGATGGACGTACAATGAAACCCTTCTAAACCGGACCTTCAAATTAGTATAAAAAATGGTCTAGGAGACTGGTGGCAGCTTAATGCAGGGTGAAAGTCATGCAGAAAGTTTTTGCATGACTTTCACCCTGCATTAAGCAACCACTTGCTTTAAAATATCTAAATTCTAATTCCGGTTTAGAGAGGGTCTGAGGGTTTACTGTATTTGCCAAGAGTATACAATAGACTATGGTAAACGATATGTATAGGATAGTCCATGGCTGACATGTGTAAACACGGGTTAAATGAAATAATAAAATGATTTCTTAACCAAAAGAATATACATATGTATATTCAATCTATATATATATACAGTAAAGCTTCCATAAATCGCAATTTCAGTATAGAAGGATTTAGGCCCTTTTAAGCAGGTGACTGCTACATAAAGGGTAGAAGGCGTGTAGAAAGCTCCCAGACTAACTTTTTGCATGGCTTTCGCTCTGCATTAAGCTGTCATGTCTCTTAAAGATCAGTTAATGATACGTACAGTAGAACTTCTCTAATGCGACCACTTAATGAATAAACATAGGCGACTTTATAAGCAGGTGGTTGCTAAATACCACCTGCATCTACATGTAGCACACATAACTGTACCTCTTTTAGGTGGTCGCATTAGTGGGGTTTTACTGTATTTGAATGTTCGGATAAACGATGTTTTACTGTATTTATGTGTCTATTGACATTTACATTGGCACAGCATTATATTTATATGATTTCTCTTTTTTTCATTTTTCGAGGTTCGTCTATGTGCAGTATGTGGTAGTTAATATCTGAATCTAGTGTTCCAGTGAGTCCATGAATCGTGAGTTGTATTAAGCACGGTAATTGGAATTATTACCAATAACTCAGAAACAAGACATTGGCACAATCAACAGATGCTTTGGTATAACAAAGTCATATTTAAGATAACACATTTGTAGAACTACTTAATGTGTTTACATGCATATTATTCGAGTACTAGCGGGGATACGGATCAAAGGTCAGTGATTGGTATGCAGTATATACATCATACTATGTACCACTATCAACACGTTTCATTTGTCTTGTTCTATTGTATACTCGTGACTGTTCTTTAATTGTGTCCTATGCAGGTCCAGAAATGGACTATCATGGACGCATTTGTAATCTAGCCTTTTCATCACTGCATGTAGGCTGCTGTGTTGTTTTGAGTATGCCTACATGTGATAATGCTTTTGTAGCCCTGAATATTTGAATGAAACGCCATTAAATTACAGGTCTCTAAAATCATTTGGCAAATATCCAAACGTTATTCATAACCCATTCGTGCGAAATGCAAAACATGTGTTTGTAACCAGCATGTTGAAGTTAACACAAACAGTTGATATAAATTGAACCGACACTTCACAATGAACAGAAAAACGCAGCACGGAGCGTTTTTCCAGATAGCACTAAATCTGCTAGAATCTAGTTTAATACATAAAACAGTTTGAATAAAATTGTCGCGAATTCTATAACTTACAAATCGTAAGACATCGCGCCCGGGTTTCTCTTTATCCTCTCCCCTCTGTCTGGGACGTCCAATTAGCCCTTAGTGAGCAGAAACAGGCGTTAATCAACACAAACAAACATCATGCATTATTTTACAAATCCAAGTAATAAATGACATACGTGAACATCAATATGCAATGTGTACATCTCTTCACGCTGATGTGGCAAACGTAAAGCAAGAAAGGCAGGAAAATTAAACTTTACAAACAACAGTGCACAGCAACACCAGAAATGCACGATCTTTATAGACTATTCCTTGCCTATTCCTCACCTACAACACTTAGGACACTGCGACACTAAAACGGTCACATAGTGCCAAAGGATGTAGAATATAAATAACGCTACAGACACCGATTCACAGCAAACGAAGAGTGCACATACACACACCAATCACATACACATAAAACTGTTCTTGGAATGCTAAACACCGGTAACACAGCTGTCCCGTTAAACAAAAACTAAAACCCATCAAAAACAAAAGGCAAGATGTGGCGTCATAACTTACTCAAGAACATTGCAATCCGAATCTTTTTTACTGTCGTATTGTCTCATTTTATAATACATGGAAGAGAAACTCGTGTTTTTCTTATACAGTAAAACCTCTCCTAACCGGGCGTCAAATTTAGTATAAATATCGGCCTTGGAGACAGGTGACAGCTTAATGTAGGGTGGAAGTCATGCAGAAAGCTCCAAGAGGAGCTTTCTGCATGACTTTCACCCTGCCTTGAGCAGTCACCTGCCTAAAATATCTAAATTCTTCTGTAATAGAATTCCGGTTAAAAGAGGTTTTACTGTACTTGTAAGATATATTTAACTGGATGACTAATATGACGTTTACCAATGATGCCGTCTGATTATTAGAAACAAACACGAATTGAACGGTGTTTATGCAATGAATATACCAAGCATTTTACTTTATATGGAGACGTTTTCAAACCAACATGATAAAATCGAAAAATCAGTGCAAAACCCCTATTTGTCAAAATTCCGTTGCCTCTTGAATTTACTGGATACGTTGACATTTTTACGAAATACACTGTTTGTTCTAACTATAAACATACATGTACCTATACATGTAATATGATTGACACTGGGCTGGCTGAATATATCCGGAGAGTGTTACATGGTACGTTAAAAATGGTAAAACCTGTCTATACCAGACGTTAATTTAGTATAAATACCGGGCTTGGAGACAGATGCAGCGTAATGCTTTGTGAAAGTCATACAGAAAGTTCCTCTCGGAGCTTTCTGTGTGACTTTCACCCTGCACTAAGCAGTATAATTCAACAAAACATACAACAATTAGAGAATTGTCTGTGTGTTCACTGAATCATTAAATAGTGTTCATGATATAAGTATGTCCCCATCCCCACAAAGATGCATATTACCATGGACTTGTCGCACATACGTCTGTACGTCCATACACGTACGTCCCGAGACTATTGTATGTCCAACTTCTCATACACCAATGGGGTGATTTACTTCAAACTTTCACAGATTAACAATAGTGATGTGGAGACGTCTATAAAGAATGGATGTTTTGCTGCGGCATTTGTATCAGATTATGGGACTATTTAATTTTCTTCACTATATAACGTATATTAAAAAGTGCTTGATATGGTGAATAGATCGCCTGGGAACATCAGTGTCGTATGGAAACACCTTTCTACATGTAGTTTTATTTAAAATATCCTGCTACTGTGCTGCTTGTGCATCACGGCCATTGTGCTGTTGGTAGCTTACATGTCTTCTGGTGGCTAAGATATCCAATTGACGCGCACACTCAGTTTAGGTGGCAATGTAATATCCGTGGTAGTGGAGTCCCATATTTGATTTGTCTTTCTCTTTCAATGTCTCTCCTTTTTTGCCATACAACGGCATCTGAAAGACGTTGATATTTTCTCCTTCTGTAACTACAAAAAAGAAGGTCATATTTATTTCTGCAAGTATAGAATGCACTATCGATTGCATGGCAGGTTCTTGCGCTCATGTGCAAACTGATTCCAACACTTACTGACGAAAACATCCCTGTGACAGTGTCGGTTTCGGACCAACAAAGGCAATGCAGGCATTTTGTCTTTGTGAATATTTCTTCGTAAAATTTAAGCATAATTCAAGAATCGTTATTGTTACTGTCAGGTAAGGTGTATCAGACGAGTAAATTTTCTGAAAACCTTCTGACACCGTGCTATACGATGTTCAAGCCTGCAGACAGGGAAATGTTATTTTAAGCATTGGGTCTTCACCAAATCAATTTGTCTAAAGGAGCCTTATTGTACATAAACTATGTCTCAAATTCACTTACGTGTCTGGAGATAAAAACAATTACCGCACTGGTGTTGGCTAAAACAGGAACAATTGTATATAGTTGAATTCAAGTCTGTTTAGTTTTTATAGGCGTGTAAATGCATGCTATTGTAGTTGCTGATCAAGCCAGGGCGGAAGAACTTCAAGACTGACAAACTTAAAATAAAATATATTACCTGAATGATTCTATTGAATCACTGAAGAAAGTTTTCTTGAACATGTACATACTGAATGATTATATTCGTTCTTTTGAGTTGTCACACATATTTAATACACATTACTAATAGCCTGAAACACTTACTCAGGCAATAACATTTATACCGATACCGCTGTAGGTTTTGTCTTGCATAATGTTTATATTGTACCCCCTTTAATTTAAAACGGCCCCAACAGGAGGTCTACGTTTTGGTCTTTGAGGCAGGTGATAACTTAATGTAAGACAAATGATATGCAGAAAGCTCTTGCAGAAACTCGCTGTATTACTTTTGTTCTACATTAGGAAAACATGTTCTTGAGACATGTTTATGTTAAATAAATAAAGAAGACGCTTTAGACTGGGTTTACTGTAGTTAAGTCAAGCAAACGTAATTAAAAATTTGCATCTTCCTTAAATGATTTATCTACATAATGTCTGCACCCGTATTGTTCTGTTAAGCATACAGAGCGAGTGCCACCGTCAGTTATACATTGATATACCTCCGTGAAACATGTATAGAGTTCAAAGCAACTTATATACAGTAAAACCTCTCTTAACCGGACGTACACTTTATTATGAACATCTGTCTTTGAAACAGGCGGCAGCTTAATGCTTAATGCAGGGTGAAAATCATTTAGAAAGCTCCTTTATGAGCTTTCTGCATGACTTTCATCTTGCTGGTTAATAGCAGACACATGCCTAACATATCTAAATTCTTCTCTAATATACACTGAACCGCAAAAGAAACGCAACAGTTGGGGAGAGACATATAGTTCGAAATTAAACAATTCAAATGATAAATAATGATTGTATTTCATTTTATTGGTATCTTACCTACATTCTGGGTAAATTTCATTGAAATATTTAAAACAATAATCCCGATTTCGTTAGTCAAAGGTCATTACCCACAAGTTCAATTTTCACACCTTGTCAATATCTCGTGTATCCGCCAATAGCCTGGGTACAGGCAACGCATCTACGTCTCATAGATCCATTTAAATCAACGATATCATTCTGGGGAATGTTGTTCCACTCTTGGATAAAAGTCTGTCGTAACTCTTGAACGTTGTTCGGTGGTGGCTGACGTGCATACACGCGTCTTTTGAGCTCCGCCCAGATGTTCTCTATTGGTGCCATGTCTGGTGACATAGACGGCCAGTCTAGGACATTTACATTATTATTTATTAGAAAGTTAGTTGTTAGGTTCGCCGTGTGAGGCCTTGCGTTATAATGCTGGTATATCCCACCGCGTAGGTTCTGTCGTAAATACGGGATCACTTCCGGTTGAAGAACATCATTTACGTACCTATTGGCGTTGACGTTACCATTGAGAAATACAAGATTAGTACGTCCAAATTGGGATATACCAGCCCAGATATGCACGCTCCCACCACCCCATCGGTTATACCTCTGTACACATTGATCTGCTACTCGCTCACCACGAGCGCGCCATACACGTACACGTCCATCCAGCCGGTTAACGTTGACCTTAGATTCGTCCGAAAATAGGACTTGGCCCCATTGCCTGCGGTAAATCGTAGATGTCTCGTAGCCCAGTTTAAACGCCCCTGTCGATGTCTAGCAGTGAGAGTCATTCCTTTCTTCGGGTGTCTAGCCTTGAAACCAATAGCATATAGCCGACGGCGTATGGTATCATCGCTGACGGTACGTCTACAACAAACAAAATGCAATTAGTACAAGTACATGCACAATACGATATCTGTATCACTATATTGAGTAGTGTACTGTATTGCATATGAAATATTATTAATATGACAAGGTTGCGTTATATGTTTAATCGATACGAACAAGGTTGATTAAAACATAACTGGCTATTTATTTAAAAAAAGAATGATTCCAATTTTAATGTATGTATATGAGACTCACCCATTAATCCCTAAAGTATTCCTGGCGGTAGTTGTGGTTTTGAGGAATATGTCCTGACGGTGGGCAGCTTGTACCTGTGCGTCTTGTGCCGGCGTTGTCACTTTGGGACGTCCTGTCCTTGGTCGATCCTGAACATTGCCAGTTTGTAATAGGCGTTGATGGAGTCTTACAATCGTTGTAGCATGACAACCTAATGATGCAGCTATACGTCTAGTGGACATTCCAGCATGCAGCATTCCGACAGCCTGATTTCGCAAATCATCCGGAAGTCGTGGCATTATAAAGGACTATTTATGTTAGATAAAATTCTGTTGCTGTGTTTCATTAATTGTACAATCATAATAGGTCACGAAATTTCAAACATTGGTTTAATTATTTTCAGCGCGCACGTGCAAAACGTGATTTTCGTATTGCTGTGCCAGTCAGGTGTCGCGGTACGATGCTTTCAAATAAGAAATAGGGAAGGGCCGTAACTAATGTTGGTACAACGTGTCAGCCAAGCCAACCCATTTCAATCTTCATCGAAATGAAATATGTTTAAACTTTAAATAAGAAATAAGTTACAGCGCAGTGCGGGCCCTATTGCATTTATAGTGACCTACCAGTCAGCCCCAAAATAGTTTATGATTCAAGCTTATTCGTTTATTTATGATTAAGCTATTTTGGGGCTGAGTGGTAGGTCACTCAGCCCGAAGTGTGCTGTACTATTTCTTACAGTATACAACATCTCTGTTCACGAACGTATTTTAGCAGTTCTGTGTCGCTCCTTGGTTACCTTACTTTAATATTTTCCTTATGCAGTCGCATTAATTTGCAAATCAATAGTGCATATACATGTATTAAAATTAATAAAACGTTTTATGTATTAATTTTAATCAAGCTGAATAGTAAGTACTATTTTACTCAGACAAAAGAAGAAAATGCAAAAAATAATCTATTTGCTTTTAAATTTATTAATTAATATTTAATTTAGAATGACGTAGTCCGTTTATACCCGTTTCCGTCAGCGGAAACTGTCGGAATTTACCGAGCACAGCTAGCCACATAAGTTTGAACTACCGCAAAATACTGACCGGTACATTTTATAAAAGTAACGAAGGAGAGTAATTGGATAAAGTATACTATATACATTTAGTTGTATTATATGAATTACCTGCCTTGGCACTACGTATTGGCTATCTTGAAGTGCGGCGGGGAACCAGACTATACATTTAGTGGCATAGCTATATTTTACATGTATAAATAATATTCAAATACGTTTGCGTTAGTAAGTTTACGGCGGAAATATTAAAAAAAGACATGCGTTGCATTTATTTTGCGAACCTAACAACTAACTTTGTAGGAAATAATAATGTTAATGTCCTGGACTGACCGTCTTTGTCACCAGACCTGGCACCGATAGAAAACATCTAGGCGGAGCTCAAAACAAGCATGCATGTTTGTCAACAACCACCGAACATCGCTCAACTTTTACGTCAAACTCTTATACAATAGTGGAACATTATTCCTCAGAACGATATCGCGAATGTAATTGGATATATGATACGTAGATGCGTTGCTTGTCTCAAAGCCAATGAGCATGCATGAGATATTGACAAGGTGTGAAAATTGAACTTGTGGGTAATGACCTTTGACATAACGAAATCGGGGTTATTTGTTGACATATTTTTCTGAAATTTACACAGGATGTAGGTAAGGTACCAATAAAAATGAATTACAATAGTTGTTTATCATTTGAACTCTTTATTTTCGAACTATATGTGTTTCCCCCACTGCTGCGTTTCTTTTGCGGTTCGGTGTATGTCCGGTTTAGAGAGGTTTTACTGTAGTTTATATTTTAATCACAAGTCAAATTCTCGTAAATATACATCAAATTAATTTCATAGATTATGATCTTCCATCCATTACTAGCTGGACTCATTTAAACATGTTATTATTATTACTGCTGCATGGTTCTGGTTATCTGACAAAATGTGCAAACCTAAATCATACATGTTTCAAAGCATATAATGGGCAGCTAAAATTGAAATTTCAGTCTTTATAATTACAAAATTAACCTCATTTTCCCAAATTCAATGGTGAAATATAATAATATCAAACAAACTGTTTGATTTCAAAACTTCAAAGGATGTTTTAAATTGAGCAGTCATACGATATGAGCCGACTATTACATCTAATAGAGAGTTTGACTGAAAACGTATCAACTGTTATGTCATTTAACATTAAATAACGGCCCAGATGTATCATTTTGTAACTGGGGGACTATTGAAAAGGGCTTTCACTATTTCTCAGGAAATCACCAGAGTCAAATATTTCATGTGTTACAATACAACACATGTGGAATAGAGGCTGACCAGAATCAACCAAAAATGAGTTATCGTTGATCGGTTCACATTATGGTTCATCGTGTCAGTAAAAATGTTAACTGTGTTTCGATATTCTTGCTCACCTGCTCTGCATATCCGTCTGTCTAGCTGTCTGTCACACTTTTCTGTACTACACCATGATCCAAACCGGGACTGGTTTTGGTTTGAACACACGCATATATATGAAGTAATAAGATAAGGGACTTTTACATCACTAATATTCCCATTACCCCTTTCATTTAGCTAACACATTCCCCTGCAGATGACATATATGTTTCTACGAATACTGATGTTTGAAACCATTGTGATAAACAGAGCATTTGCTCCATAGGAGCAAATGCTCTTTTTATCAAAATGGTTTCAAAACTGCACAGTTCTGAACTTTTCAGTTTCCCTAGTAAATGCTCCTTTTCGTTTGATTTATTCAAAGAGGCTAGGTCTAAAATAGTCTAGAGGGGTGAGTGTAAAGGATGCAACGGTTAAACAAACCGATCAAATTTGTCACCAGTTAAAATGCACGGTGCTAATTAAAAACAAATAAATGTTCACTTTCGCTAAATCTGTTGTTTGATTTGCAATTATACAATTAAAATCGAAAACACGAACGTCAAACATTACTAATACTTAGTCAATACTTAGCCAATAAACGGAAAGTGAACATTTAATTTCTTAATATTTGCAAGTATTGCTCAAAATATCATATTTCAAGTAGATATGTTCGTCAATATCACTGGAAATAAATTTCAGTTATACAAATGAGCGTTGAAAGTGTTCCCAGTTCTACTAGTGTTGTCAATACTGTGTGACGTACCGAGAGTTGTAATAAAATAAGCATTTGCTTATTTTGCATATTTAGAGATATTACTTATATCGAGCACATATCAAACACATATCTAACATATGTTCCTATAAGTCTGTACAATTTATCCATGCTATTTTAAAGTAGATGCCGCAATGACCTATGTATGACGCAATATACTACATGTTTATTAAGTCAGATGGCTATCACACGCACGCATGTATGCACGCGCGCGCGCGCGCGCGCGCACACACACACACACACACACACACACATAAACGCGCACGCAATCACGCACGGTCGCGCACATGTATGAACTCACCAACACAGACACATACATACAGACAAAACACATTTACCCAAGGCAGAACCACACACAACCACACTCACATACACGTGTAGGAATTCTGAATTCCATTCTATTTCATAGTTTATCATAAAATTATATTATAATTTAAAACGCTGTACAGTTTTAGGCGTAAGGACCTGTTTTAACTACATAGTAAAACTCATCTAGACTGGATATAAATATCGGTCTTGAAGACAGGTGACAGTTGAATGCAGGGTGACAGTCATGCAGAAAGCTCATACAGCAGCTTACTTCACGACTTTCATCCTGCATTATGCAGCCACTAGCCTAAACGTATCTAAATTCTTCTTCACCAGAATTCCGGCTTAGAGGGGGTTTACTAGGACATTTAAGAAAACGCAAAGCTAAGATACACATCAAATTTGTACTTACATGCGATTTGTTATCTCCTCAGAGTAATAATAGTAGTATTAGTTAATAACATACAACACGAATGTGTGAACAAAGACACACAGGAAGTAATTGTATGAGTACATTCGTTTATTATTATGTCTCCCCCCATATTTATATGGGGGAGACATATTGTTTTCGTGAGAGTTGTCTGTCTGTCCGTCTGTCCGTCTGTCTGTCTGTCCGTCTGTCCGTCTGTCTGTCACACTTTTTGTCCGGACGATAACTTCAATATGCCTGATGCCAGTTGATTGAAACTTCATATATGGAAAGAGCATAATGAGAGGAAGTGTCATGCACAAGGTCCATAACTCTGGCTTCACTAATATTGGAGTTATTGCCCTTTGTAAAAAAAAATCACACTTTTTTGTCCGGACGATAACTCCTACATGCCTGATGCCATTGGATTGAAACTTCATATATGGAAAGAGCATAATGAGAGGAAGTGTCATGCACAAGGTCCATAACTCTGGCTTCACTAATATTGGAGTTATTGCCCTTTGTAAAAAATATTATAATTTTTTGTCCGGACAATAACTTCAATATGCCTGATGCCATTGGATTGAAACTTCATATATGGAAAGATCATAACGAGAGGAAGTGTCATGCAGAAGGTACATAACTCTGGCTTCACTAATATAGGAGTTATTGCCCTTTGTAAAAAAAATCACACTTTTTTGTCCGGACGATAACTTCTATATGGCTCATGCCATTGGATTGAAACTTCATATATGGAAAGATCATAACGAGAGGAAGTGTCATGCACAAGGTCCATAACTCTGGCTTCACTAATATTGGAGTTATTGCCCTTTTTAAAAACAATCACAATTTTTTGTCCGGATGATTACTCCTATGTGACACATGCCATTGGAGTGAAACTTCATACATGGAACAATCATAATAAGAGAAAGTGTCATGCATAAGATCCTTAACTCCAGCTTCAATAAATTTAGAGTTATTGCCCCTTGTACATTTGTTTAATTCTTTCTTGTCCGGACGATAACTCCTACATGGCTCTTGCCATCGTATTGAAACTTCATATATGGAAAGAGCATGATGAGAGAAAGTGTCATGAACAAGGGCCATAATTCTGGCTTCAATACTTTTGGAGTTATTGCCCTTTGTTACATTTTTTGGCCGATCAATAACTCCTATTGACTGATGCTATTGGAATGACGTTTTATTTTTGGAAAGAGCATGATGAAAGTAAGTGTCATGCACAAGGGCCATAAATCTGGTATCAGTATTTTTAGAGTTATTAGCTGTTATCATTTTCTTCTTGAAAAATGTAGTGTGGAAAACGCATAATGAGGGGAAGTATCATTCGTCAAGACCATAACATTTTTAGTGATTTCCCTTTACATATTGTTTTTATTAGAGGGGAGACATCCGTTTTTTTGACAAAAACCTCTAGTTGACAGTCAGTTTCAAGTCGGTGCCATAAATAAGACGGTATACCCCTCTATATCCGACGATAACACCAGTATGAATATCGGTCTTGGAGACAGGTGGCAGCTTAATTCAGGGTGAAAGTCACGAAAAAGTCCCTCTATGAGCTTTCTGCATGACTTTTACCTTGCATTAAGCAGTCACCTGCCTAAAGTATCTAAATTATTCTTTACTAGAATTCCGGTTTAGAGTGATTGTACTGTAGAGGCATCACGATTTTATTTACAGTAAAACCACTGTAATGCGACCACCAAAAAGGGGCATACTTCTGGGTGACAGAGGCAGATTGTAGCTTAATGCATGATGAAAGTCATGCAGAAAGCTCCTATAGGGGCTTTATACATAACTTTCTACCTGCATTAAGCAGCCACCTGCTTATAAAGACAGCCATGGTTATTTTTGTGTGGTCGCATTAGAGGGGTTCTACTGTACATTGTTTACAGTTCATCCTTTCATCAATTACTGTAATCATTAATTCCTTTTCCTGTTACATCACTGTTAAGTAGTTACTCTCTCACTAGCCTATTCTGTATGTCTAATATGATATATACCAACATTATCACTTCTTTTTATATACATGTAGCTTTGTTAAGCATATACCATGAACTACAAACATTCAATAAACATAATCACATGCATGGTGAATTTAACATATGTGTGCCTAGTGTCCCTTAAAATGACATACACAAACAGTGTAAACCCAGAACAGAGGGCCCAGGAAGACCCTCTTTGATCAGGGTATGCACTATGTGTTGAACCAATATTTATGTCAATGGCTTATTTCGGCAAATATTGTGTTTGCTGTGCCTCCTCCACATGAAATATGGATGAGTATCCAAAGTAAGATCTGAACGGGCTTTCCTTAAATAATATGGGAATATAGCACGTCAACGAATGAAATCGGATTTTTTCAGTGACTTCAATGCGGTCATAATGTTAGCCCGTGGACATTATTTATGTCGAACATTACTTACCTCTATACCCTATCGATCGTACATAAAGTGGTTAATAACCCTTCTCTTGCTGCATTTTAAAATACATTTCTTCTTCTTTATCTATGCCCTGTGGTGTAATTACATATATCTTCACTGTCTACAATTATTTCTATGTGCAATCACTGCTGTGGAGTGCACTGGTTGCACAATCAATTTGTAAATAGTGCAGACTCCTGCAGGAGCTGTCTCATCTGGGTCTTCACTATTTACAGGTAGGTATATTGACGTGAATAGCAAGCAAAGGGTTAAAGACTTTCAGTGCGAACTCTTTTAGGGTGGACTAACCCATCAGTGTTAAACTACATAGTTCGCTTAGTGTGAAAGTCTTAAACCTGCTCAAGAATGTTGAAAGGCAAACAATGCAAAGCCTGATCAGAAAGCTCATCTGGGTACCACGCGACCTGGGTCTAAACTGATTGCAAATGCCTGTGCAAGTAATTTTTCGTCTGCAACAATTGTCGTCTGCTTTAATTCTTAAAATAACTTTTCTCTAATTTCTTTGCAAAAATATAATCAAGATGACAAACAGTTTGGATCCTGATGAGACGCCGCATAATGCGATGCGGCGTCTCATCTGGCTCCAAACTGTTTGCATATTTTATGTCGGTCAATAGCTATACATAGCTAATGTTTGCATGTTGTGATTGTCAAACCGACTCTAAATAAAATTTGAATCAGAATCTGAATCTGCATAGGTAATCACAGTTTCGCCGCTAGCGTGCAAAGAGTTAAAGCGTTAATGCACTTCAACGTTCTCTTTGAAAGGAATATAGGGAATCAAAAACACATCACTGTTTGATCAGCAACTCATAATAAACAGCTGTCACAATGAACATTACAACATATTTCTGACGTGATTTAAATGACATTATAATTCCAATCTTATGGTATTCATACAAAACACGAGACTCTGATTGAAATCGGACCTTTATTTCTCGATGTGCGCGCAAATGGGATTATATAACTGAACAACTGAGTTATAAAACTCTGCTTTATATACATTCCACTGACAATAAAATATCATCGAATGAAGAAACAGTTCATTAATGCATTTCTACGTTATGTGCTCTTCTGTCGATTATCTGTCTCATATGACAGAGTATCGCAGTTACCTTAACCCTTTACTCAATAAATATTGATGTAAAACATGATACCATGACTATCAATTAGATTAATTGTTATAATAGTACATGGGCACGTGAAGTTTTGGCAATGGCGGATCCTGTAGAATCATATATGTAACATATCATAAGTTAACAGAGCAGACCAATTGTCACCAGCTTGTATAGCTGTATTCAAACTGACACCATTCCGTTAACTTTAAAATAGATTGACATAGTAGCAAATAGAGAAGACCCTGATAAAACCGGTCCTTCAAAAGCCGTTTGATCTGGATCTGCTGTAAGTGTCTACGTTTGACCGTTAGATTTCATTTAATGTATGTGTTGTTTGTCCAGCATTGAACAATGCATAAATGCCAGCAAATAACATTCATTTATTTAAATTTCATTTAATAAATACGCTTGTTTATGAAAAAAATCCAGCAAAAGCCTATTTATTTGAATTACACAATTGTTCCATAAGTTTTTTCTTCTTTTCATTTTTTTAATTAAAGGAATAGTTTAATGTTTGTTTTTGGACAGATATTACATAGATATTGCATGCCAATGTAGGACTCATACTGTCAACATGAGAAACGGATTGTCACACGTCGCGCATGCTGTGGCGAGCCAAATCGTGTCGATCTGATTCAAGGAATAACACTATAAATGATTCCAATACTGACATTCAAAATTAAAAGTTATATGAGAATAAGACGAACCGCGACATTCTGATTCGAGGGTTAACAATGTGAATGTCTCACACTCTGACATGAGAAATAAAAGTCTTAAATTAGGCGAAGCCGAACCTTGATATTCTGAATCGTTGCTTGACAGTATGGATGACACACACACACACACGCTGGCAGGCAACATGATTTATATTTCATTATATCGAATCACAATTTCAGACAAATATATAGTACTTTCAGGGCTAAAGGTAAAACGTAAAACATTTTCCACGAGAAATTCACGACGCAGTTTAACAGTTATTTTCAACAATATGTAGCGTTCCTTTGTTGTTTCCGCTTGGTGCCTAAATTCGTCAATTTCTCTGACATCGGCGAGGATTTCAATATTTAACAATTCATTGCTGCTTACCAAAACAATTGAGTAAGCAGTCTATTGCATCTTTCTTATGAAAACAAACGACAGCTATGCAATGAAAGACACGTTTATTTTTTTGCTGAACAAGTTATATTACTGAACAATAAGGGTGACACTTTAGTTTTGGTTGGTAACAATCTTATTAAATATAAGCAAACATTATTGGAAAGGGATATCTCATTAATCCATTATTGTCAGGTATAACTTAAAAATGACATAAGCAAACTGTTTAGAACCAGATCAGGATATACAATGTCAATTGCTTATTCCAGTAAAACAAGTGTTTGCTATGCCTCCTCCACATGAAGGAAGGAATATTCCAAAGTAAGATCTGGTTGGGATTTCTTTAAAATATTGGAATAAATGAGTTAAACACGATTTTTTTATAAACACAATTCAATAATTTGGACAGTAATTAGACCATGTCTTAGAATAGTATCTACCGTTACCTTCAGTAGGATGATGTGAACTAAGCAAATGTGTGAAAATAATAGTCATCAATGGAATCTTTTAATCTGTTGGCCGTCTGTCTGAAATGTAACTGCAAATCGAAAATGACATATTTTATATATGCACATTTGTCACATACTTTGTTATGGATGTTTTATAGTGAGGTATTAGATTTTCATGAATCCAGTGATGTTAATCTGTCCCCCATATATGAAGGATGGTGGATTATAGAGTTTCAAAAGTTACATCTGTTTAAGTTTAGCATTATTGCAACGGCCTTTCAGTAGTTTCACGGAATTAATGTTTAATGCGTTTCCAGACGATAGGAATATTATTGGATCTCTTGAGTATAAGACAAAGTAGGTTTGGAACAATATATTCATGTACTACGTTCCGCCAATGGCTATTCTTACAGTCTCTCATGATTCATTATTTTGTCAGAGAGTCGTAAGATGTTCTTCCAAATGTGAGTTACGGAAGTCGGGTTAATCTACTTCGATGCCTTGTAGTGTCATATATTTAGTCATGGGACCGTAGCACCTATTCCATCTATCCATACATGACTGGTATGACGTATCGGTTTTACAGGTTTGCAACATATTTAGAAAGAGCAGATTTGAATTGTTCATTAAAAACACGTTGCTGAAACTTCGTAGTGCTATAGGTTGGTACGTTTTTGTATACACGTTAACATTCTAACGATGAATACGACAACTTTTCTAAATATGTGTAACTATGGGCTTCTTTAGGAGGTACTCGGCGTCTCATCTGGTGCAAATGTGGTCAAGTCGTGTTTGACAGGATAAGGGTTCAGGCAAATTTCCTATCAATACGACAAGAGTAATGTCAATATGAAATATATATTAACAGCAGTCAGCGGTGAATGTGATACGTAGTAAAATAGTAACCAAGCTAACATAGATATATTCGACAATGGCGTTCAGAACTAGTGTTTTATCATGTTTGTATTGATCTTACTAACGTATCAAATAGTAAAAGGCCGTCAGGGTAACGCCATGGGAACATTTCTATACAGCGTGCTCACTTCCAGTCCGACTCGTTGGCCTGTGGTTAGACAAATATGAGTGGGTGTCAATGAAAACTCCTCCATGTATGTGCCGGCTCCCTAAAAGACATTTAACCCGAACCTTGTTTTATGTTATTCCAATTTTCAATACATACCATATATTCATGGACAAAATAGTTACAATGTAAAATGAAAAGTGGAACATGGTAGGCATTTTCTAAAGTAAAGAAACAGATCTATCAAAGTTCATTAGCAAACAGAGCAGGCCCTGATCAGACGACTCCTGTAGGAGTCGTTTAATCTGGATCTACTCCGTTGCAAATGCTTGAAAACACGTTAATATATGAATGAAAGGGTTAACTGTGCGTACCAGTACGATCGAAGCTGTTTGACACTCGGTCAAAAACATCTCAGAAGATTGGTGGAATGGAAGTCAAACTTGCACCAAATCCTTATTTCCGCAAGGGTTCTTCTATATCGGAATTCCCTCTCCCGAGCCTCCACTGACCGTAGATGGTTGGTTGGTTAGCTGAATTGATGTTTAATGTCAGACTCCGTAGCTGTCCATCTAAAGTTAACCCTTTCCCTGTTTAACATGTACTCAAGATATATTCATATCATCAAGAAGAATCAATAAACTGGAACATGTAAGATTGAAAATTTCTACGATTTGATCAAGGGCCATAACTGTGTAGGTTTTTTAAAAAGAGTATTTCCCCTTTCATGGAAGTAGAGAATACACATTTAAGATGCCTGTCATTTTGAAACCGTAACCAGCAGGGATCTCATATTTATATGCGGGTTCCTTGAGGAAAGACTTTTCCATCAATTTTACGTGTTTTATCTTTGACCTTGACATGCGACTTTTTCAAAAACTAACACAAAACTTTAACGTTAGCTATTGCTTTAAAACTATTCAAGTAAATCTTTTGAAATTCGAACACTTGTTCACTGCCATGAGGACTAGAATCTGACCAAGGGCTATACATATGTAAGGATTTTTTGTTTACAAAAGTATGCCCCTTTATGGACTATAATCGGACAACGTTGGTACCCGAATGCAGTGCTCTTGTTAGTTTTAGTAGTCATTAAAATCAGATCGGAGAGTCGTTTCTAATGAGAACCAACTGTAGCCGGGTAGAGATTCTGGTGATTTAAGTTGACAGGCTTTACTGTGTGGCTTGGTAGCTCAGTCGGTAGAGTGTTGGCATGGTAAGCCAGAGCCCTGGGTCCGGGTCCAAGTCGAGTCACAACTTTTTCACCATGTTACATTTGGCGCCCAACGTAAATAACCCACAGGGTGATTTATATGAAGATAATATGGAGATTATATGAAGGTAATTTGTAATAATAAGACACTCGTGGAGTGTTCTTTGAGTAAGAATTCGGGACGAATTCTTGTGAATAGAGGGTGTAGTAGCCGGGTAGAGATTCTGGTGAAATAAGTTGATAGGCTTTACTGTGTGGCTTGGTAGCTCAGTCGGTAGAGTGTTGGCATGGTAAGCCAGGGGCCCTGGGTTCGAGTCCCAGTCGAGTCACAACTTTTTCACCATGTTACACAACAATAAAGGCTGGAGGGAGAGAAATGTAAAAACTATAGTTTGCACATATTTCTTTCTTAATTACTCCTATTTACAATTCGCATTCACCATCCGAATTTTCTACCGGTCAGGTTATAAAACTCTTCATTAAACGGATTATAAAATGTTTTAAGTTTTACTAGAATTTTGGCATCTATATTTAAATGCTGTCTCCCTTTTGAATTGTTAAAGCACCTAGATGATGATGTTCGAGAGTGTTTTGAGACACATGGGAATCCCTTTGTGGCATTAAAATAAAAATGTCTGTTCGTAATCACCGGTTTTACTCCTAGAAAAGCTTGAAGACCCTCTAGTTCCTTTGCAGGATCAGATATCAAGTTTTCACCACTAACAAAATACATCTGATCCAAAGAAAAGTATCGCAGCCACCGTTTGAGATGCTGAATGTATAATCCCGTGTTTATGATAGACCAGTGGGTATTCACGTCTCCTGTTCCATTAGCATGTATTGCTTTACGTATAAATACAGACTGGTGAAGATAATTCCGTTTTGTTGCCCCTTGAGTGAAGTCCGATATTGCTCTGGTCACTGGGTCCCTAACTACTACTATGAGTTTAATGGATCTTGACATATCCCAAATCCTCTTCGGAGCATCAAAGTTCACAAAATACCTTGGCGTTTTCTCTATGGTAGTCTGGCTACTCGTTGTCAGTGGCATACGTTCCCTGTAATGAAATTATGTCAGCTAAGAGAATTATATATACTCGCGTTGTCTAAATTTACTTAACCCTTTACCTGATGAATATGTATGTGAAATATTACTATATCATGATTTTTAACATCTGAATGTTGATAGTGGTACAATAAAAACTCGATACTACGAACTTTTAGTAATGAAGACTTTATGTCTTTGAAGGCAGGTGACTGCTTAATGCAGGGTGAAAGTCAAGCAGAAAGCTCCCAAAGGAGCTCTCTGCATGACTTTCACCCTGCATTAAGCTGCCACATGTGTTAAAAATCACTAATGATATGAATTTGAGAGTTCGTAGTATCGAGTGTTCGTAGTGTCGATTTATCATTGTATATGAATACTTGACTCGTTCGCCATTGTAGAAACCGTATACCCCGGGGCCAGATAGGGTTATCGTGTACCCCGTCTGATTTTTTTCATGGGTACCAGAGTGTTTAGTAGGGTCTGCTGAATGCAAATCAAAACTGTACCCATGATGAAAAACTCTATTCCTGCTATGGATATTTCTACTGTTTCCATGGCAACCTGTGGTCTGGACGACGATGGTGGGTAAAGGCTATAATATTAGTTTATCTATGCTATTTGGTGCGCTAAGAGTTTGAAACTTGTGCCAAACTAAAGGTAAGACATTGGTCCTTAATTAAGAATATGTTTCTGCTAATTACCTCATTTGCATAATCATGAATATTAATGAGAAATCCGAAAAACGAAGAGAAAAAGACTAGAAGATGGGGAAAACTAGATCTGAAATCACCTGTGATGCTCCAAAAACACCCAAATATGTTCTTATACATACAACATCCTCACAGAGAGTATTATATAAAACAAAATGGTGTCTCTATGGTTTATTTGCATTTTTATTGAGTGTTTGAGTATCCATAGCAGCGTCCGGACAGCGTCGGCGCATAGAGAAGATAACATTATTTCTCAAGGCAGTCGAGAGCTAGTAGCTAACAGTATCAACTTGTTATCAAACAATATATAAATATACAGGTCTTTGATTTAGAATGCCATGTTGTTAATAAGTTCATTAGCATATCCATGAATATTAATGAGAACCCCCCCCCCCCTAAAATAATGAGAGAAAAAGACAGGAAAATGTTGAAAACTAGATCTGAAATCATCTGTGATGCTCCAAATGGATAGATATACATGTATGTTCTTATACTTAAAACCACCTCATTGAGAGTAATCTAGCTGACACTATGTAAGAACGTGTCTCTCTGGATTATCTGCATTTTATTAAGTTTTAAAGTTTCCATAGCAAATGTATATCCGGACAGGTCAACGCATAGAGAAAGTAATAACGTTATATCACAGGGCATTGGACAGCTGGGAGCTAACATTTATCAATCTGTTACCAAATATATAAGAAATATACTGGTCTTTGATTTAGAATAGCATGTTAATCAGTTCATTAGCATATTAATGAATATTAATGGTTAAATCAAATAAAATGAAGGGACATTATTTAAAAACGGTAGAATGGTTTTTAAACCATCCGGTATGCTCAAAGTTTACCGAAATAATTCAAGCGCTTTCAAATTATGATTTAGCTGGTTTTATATCAAACGATGGTGTCTGTATCCTTTATTTTCTTTATACGGGCATGAGTTGTTTTTTTTCTGGCATGAAAACAAATGAACAGTTAAGGTACAAAAGGCGTTTCAATTTCCAAGTGTGATATGAAACTTTGAAATAACCTTACTTTTATATTCATAATAACGAGTAACGTATCACAAAAATCGTGAAATGATTTACCCAGTGTCTGACTTAAGCAAAGATTAAGATAATGAATCAAGGACTTAAACTTATGAGATCATGAATTTCAGTACTTCTTGTTCTGAAAATTGAATACTGCTTAAGCCGGTGCTAGGGGGCGTGAGCAGTGTTGCACTTTCAATTACTGTTCATGAACAGACTCAATAAAACCGAGTCTGCAATTTTCTCTTTTTGTGTTGCAATTTCTGCTCTCAGTGGATCACCTCCCTTCAGAATTTATACTCGTATGTGTAGGCTGATGTCTCGGCTCATTTGAATAGTTGTATATACACATATTTTGCTGCTTTGAGGAGACGCCAATGAAATTACCAGTATTGATGAGGACGTCGAACAGCAATATAACATGGTTTGTAAAGTAAAAATGAAACAATGCTTTCTAACTTGCGTATTTCGTGACATATAAGTGACATTAGACTTATCGATGCTAATTTGTTTGACGTATACATGTATTTACAAACAAAAGCATACATGTATTTACAAACCATTACCGGTATATCATTGTCGTTTTAAGCACATTTGCATGCTGTTGATGGATAGCTAGAGCTACAGAAAAATGCATTTCACATTACTAGAATAAGATACATGGCAAAACATGCATGAAACATTATCATGTCAAATTAAATAAATACTAATGATGACACAAGAAACAGAAAACCCATCCCTAATTTCGATTCTGGTCCTCAATGTTAAGAATGTTTACTACATAAATCTACTGTATGTGTTTTATCTATTGTCACATAAAAGTGTCTGATGACTCACTTTTCGAGCACCCATATTCGCAAGTGTCGAGTTTATTCGGCATGGTGTCAATCATGTTAGATATGCATAAGCAGACTAGTTCATATTGGCAGAAACGGACGTTAATCAACACAACCAGCTAACCATATACTGACTATTTTGCTTCTATTCACTGCGACAACATTTATTAGATGGCGTGTTTGTATATTTATTATAGCATTAGCGTGCGAATATAATAATCTAGAAAGTAGATAAAATAGTAGTTATTGTAGCTAGCATTGCCACAAGAATGTGACATGAAGCTCAATCCTCATTGAGTATGGTTTTTAGAATAAACATCGCATGAATAAATGAAACGTTTACCTATACCAGTCCAGTCCCATGTGGTAGAATTTGTCAAAGAAATGCGGCTCCGGACCAGGCGCCTTGATGTCTGGATGTAATCTTAAATATTCCAACAGAGCTCGTGTCCCACATTTTTTCACTCCGATAATTAATGCCTTGGGCAAACGTCTTGCTTTCCGATCAAGGAAGGTTGTGCTTGTGTGAGAACTCATCTCAACTTCTTTGGTTCTTGACATTATTGATGCATTATATCTACGCTCCTCTGCATACAGTTTGTCGTTTTTCTTGACATCATCCCTATTAATTGTAATATCGTTTGTCTCCGGCGTAGCATTGATTCCATTTAATTGTAAATAAACGTTCAACTTTCGCCGCTTTCCGCGAGTTGTTTCAACGTTTACATTTAATTCGTTTGACGGACGTATCCCAAATGTTTGTACGGATATTATATATAAATACCCTGTCAATGACAATATGAGAAAATACACAGAGTAGCGACACTGTAACAAATGCATGCATCGTTTGTTAAATAATCGCTTCATCACGATAACACAAACAGATCTTCAAAAACATATCCCAGCCAATATATATGGGTATAATTTTTCCAGATCAAATTCGATTCACTAATGTCATGTCCTTGAATAGTTTACTTAAATAAATTCGTCTTAAATAATGCTGATACATTCCATTTTAATTGCGTTATATTGCATGTTGTACATAAAATCACTGAAAGTACACACCTCCTTACTCAGTTGTAGCTAAACCTATGCAAATGTCCATTCCTTTTTAAGTTCCCATTCAATCCGCAAGCACAATATTTAACTTATGAGTCGCATTCTTTTAATTTACATTGTAAACTTGTCACTCAAACAAGAATAAACCTCCCACGAACTTTGCTTTGCCGAATTAAAAGCGCCTGTAGTTCTGCTATCTTAAGAGTTCTCGTTATCAGTTGGTACCACCTCCAAGCTGTAAAGCACAAGTATCGAGGATTTTAGTGTTTGTCAGCAACCTGTGACGGACCACATCGGGAGCTGCTATTGGATTCCAATAACGTTTGTATGGTTAGCGGATGTTCGGTCTCGACTGTTTGAAGTATTTTAGTCATTCGTTGGTAATTTAAGAACTAAAGAGTCAAACGGTGATTGCACAATTTAAATCAGGGTCACTTCAGTCAGCGTAATGGTTTGTATTTTGTAGGTCTGGACTAAATAAAATGATTAGGTATTAACCTTATAAGAAGAGAAAACAGTAGCATAATGTGTTATTAGTATATTAGTACAACAGCATGCTTCGCAAGTTGGTGAAAATTGGATGACAGGATCTCACCCCAGACATTTAGATTCTGGACAATGCCAACATGTCAGTATTATACACACTCACTCAATGGACTAGACATGTTCTGCGAATGGTTTACAAGATCATGCCCACGATACACTTGTCTGGTCAGGCTACCCTGAAGAATCTTGATAGTCTTGTCAGGTCCTGAGAAGAATATCTTGTTCTGAATAGATTACAGTGACGTTGCCATATAAGCATGGCCATGATTGAAAGTAGTAGCAATAGTCCTTGTATTAGTAGCTAAATTTTGTTGTTGTTTGTTGGGTTTTTTTGGTTTTTTGGGGGGTGGGGGTCATAAGGTGTGTTATATGGGTTTCTTTAATAGGGTATACTAAATGGGCGGTTTCATTATGTGTGTTATAATGTTTGTTTTAATGGTGTATGCTATCTTCTTTTCGTACGGTATGCTATGTTTTTAAACAAAGATATTCCCTCTGACAAGAATTAAACGCGGGAGAGGATCAGACGATTTTGTTTCAGGAGCCGTCTAGTCTGGTTCTACTTTGTTTGCAAAAGCGTGGACATGCGTATTTATGGAGTACATGCAGTGTTACGCCAAGTGATATCTAAATACGGGGTGAAAGGAGCTGACTGACTGCCGTTCGCACTGCATTAAGCAACCACCTGCCTAAACAGACCTGAATTTTTTTTTTTTTTTTTTTTTTTTTTTTTTTTATTCAAGAATATTACATTCACATATGTATATACATTCATGTTCATATCAGATAAATAGAAAGACATTGCATGTACAAATTTTCAGAATACAGTACAGTTACATACAAAATGCCCCAACACTTTTACGCTGTTTTTTTTCCGCTCTTTGCCCATTGAGCGAAGGCTGTGGGCATGATCATTATGCAAAGTATTCATGAACATGTATAGACTTTTATATATATGGATTCAACAACGTCAATATATTTCATCTGTCAGAATGTGAAACATTAAAGAGTAGATCAACTTTTAATACTGTAATATTCAAGAAATTTCCATGTATTTTGAAAAAAAAAAGGGAATGAGCTATATAAAGGGTATGGGTTTTCTTCTATTCTTGTGATGATATCCTGAATGACATGTAATTAGGTTAGAATTTGTTTTACAATTGTCCATGAATTTTTTGTTCCAGCTGTATTTTTGGAAATCTGGTTTATATCTAATGCTAATCTTAATGAGTTTTTTATTCCAGATATTGATGGTGTAATTTCTTTACATTTACACAAAAATATATATCTCTTTATTTCTAGCAACAGAATATCAAGCTTATAGTCCTTTTTGTCTGAACCTAGGATTACACTTAAGCTATCTATCTTTAGTGTGGGATCATATTTCAAAATTTTTTCTTTAATATGGTTTATCAATGGTTTTATTTTGCAACAGTCCCAAAATATATGGCTAATATTTTCTTCATGGTTATGACAAAAACTACATAAGTTCGAATCTTTAATATTCATTTTGAACAATAATGAGTTTGTTGGTAAAATTCTGTGTATAATTCGTGTCTGTAACCATTGTATATATGAATCTCTAGTACATTTAAAAACATAACTATATATATTTTTCCAGTTTAAGTTTTCATTTTCATAAAAGGTTATCCATTTTGTTTTACTTGTAGGCACATCTTCATTTTTACTCAGAATATTATAGATAATTTTGTTAACATCCTTTTTTGTTACAATGGGATGCATATAGCAATTTATGGTTGGTAAGGGATATTCAGATATAGGATTATTTACCAATGTAACATTTAATTTACTTAAATAAGATTTAACTGCATTTTTTAAGCCATAATATTTGAGAAAGTCAATTTTTTTCCCGGTTACTTCCTCCAAAAAGGTAACTTCTACAAACTGACCATGTTCATCGAGAATATCTCTTAACAATCTTATTCCTCTGTTATATAATACTGGTATGAATACAGATTTTTTATCTACACAAAATTTGTCATTATAAAACAGTGGCATATTATATATGTGGTTTATATCGTTATAACAAATTTTTTGGATATATAACAAATATGCTTTTAAAACATCAATCCAAAAGTCATTTTTTATTGTATTTATTATTAACTTACAGAAATCATTTCCACAGTTTACGAGTTTTTTGTTGTCAATCCAACAATTTACTAGTTTATAACATTTATTTTCATTGTATACTATAAAATTTCTTAACCATTTAATTTTTAAACTATGTATATAACTTTCAACATCAATCATTTTCAAACCACCTTCTGAGTAATCTTTAATGAGTACACTTCGTTTAATCTTTGCTTTGCCATCCCATATAAAATCATAAAATATATTATTTAAAGTTTTTATAAAAATGTTAGATGGCGTTGGTAAGCTAATGAACAAATGCGTAAGAATAGGCAAAAGTAATGATTTGACAACAGTAATTTTTCCAATAGGAGTTAGTTTTCTTCTTTTCCAGTATGAAATACATTTTGTAATAGTTGCCATCTTTTCTTGAAAATTGATTTCTCTTATTAGGTCAAGATTAACGTCAAAGAGTATTCCCAGTAATTTAAATTGAGTATCTCCCCAAGATAGTTTCCATTTTGTTTTAATAGATCTTGTACTATATTTTAAGGATCCTATCCAGATTACCTTTGTTTTATCAAAGTTAATTTTCAAACCAGATATAAATGAAAAGTTTTTGATTATTTCTAAAGTTTTGTTCAGAGATTGTTCTGATCCATCTAGAAGCAATGATGTGTCATCTGCAAATTGTGAAATTTTATATTCCTCTCCATTAATCTTAATTCCTGATATTTCTTTACAATTCCTTATTTTTATTGCTAAAATTTCAGCACAGAGTATAAAAATATATGATGATATGGGGTCCCCTTGTCTGCAGCCCCTTTTAACATGGAAAAAGTTGGATAAGAATCCATTTAATTGCACACAGACTTCGGTATTATATAAAAACAAGTTAACCCATTTCTTAAACATATCTCCAAAGTTGAAGAAAGATAAGGATTTCTCAATAAAATTGAAAGATAATGAGTCAAAAGCTTTCTCAAAATCAATTAGCATCAACAAGCCTGGAATATCATTTTTTTCGCAATAATTCATAATGTCATAAACTAATCTAGTGTTTTCACCCATATACCTACCTTTGATAAATCCAGTTTGGTCTGTGGAAATCAAGTCCTTAAGAACTAATTTTATTCTGCTTGCAATGCTGCCAGATGCTAATTTATATACAACATTCAAGAGAGTTATCGGTCTCCAGTTCTTAAGAAATTGTTTTGGTTTATTGTCTTTTGGTATACATGTAATTGTTCCTAGTTTGATATTTCTTGAAAGAGAATTAGATAAAAAGGCATAATTTAAAGCCCTTACAACAAAGTGTCCAATTTTTGTCCAAAACACTTTAAAGAAATTTGTAGTAAAACCATCACAGCCAGGACTCTTATCGTTTTTCATGTTTTTTAAAGTATTTGTGACTTCTTCATATGTTAAAAGACCTTCTAGCGAATTTCTTTGTTTTAAGTTTAACCTTGGTATATCATAGCCTTCTAACTCTTGTTCTAAGTCAAAAACTGTCTCAGTTTCATGCTGATTGTATAAGTTTTCATAAAAAGCTTTAGTTTCTTTTAGTATTTCTTCTTGGTCAAAAATATACGAACCATCTTTTTCTATGAATGATATATTCTTATTTGTAATATGTTGCTTTTCTAAATTACAAAAATAGTTTGTGGTCTTTTCACCTTCTTCTATCCATTTAGATCTTGATCTGATAAAAGCACCTCTAAGATTTTTATTTCTTAAGTTTATCAGCTCGTTTTTTAATAAAAGTAATTGATCTTTGTTATTTTCTGTAAGGCATGACTCTAAAACTTGAATTTCAGCTAATAAAGTTTGTTCCCTATTTCTTTTTTCCTTTGCTATATAACTTGCATATGATATTGTTTTTCCTCGAATTTCCATTAAAAGAGTTTCTAAAAATAATTGATCGTGAATAACAAACTGTATATCTGACCTATCTATTAAACAAATGTTTTCTAGATCATATACAGGAACAGAGTATTGTAATATTATTTCATCTATTTTACTATTGATACATTTTATATATTCAATATCGTTCAGCAGGTCATTATTAAATTTCCACAAGCCTTTTCCATGCACTGTGTTTACAAAACACAATTCTAAAAATATAATGGAATGATCTGATTTATAGCTAACATCAATATCACATTTTCTTAAATTTTTTATCATATTATCAGTCATTAAAAAGAAATCAAGTCTACCCTGTTGTAAGGGAGTTAATCTTCTCCATGTATATTTTCGGGCTCTTTCGTGCAATTGTCTGAAGGGGTCAACAAGTCCTCGATCAGAAATAAGCGATAACAACTTTGTTCTGGCTTTAACATTATTATTTGTTCTTTTATAGTTTTTATAGTCAATTGTAGGGTCAAGTACAAGGTTAAAATCTCCACAGATAATGTAGCTATCTCTTGTGTTCAAAGAATCGATAATGTTAAAAGTCTGAGTGAAAAACTGTGGGGAGTCATTGTTTGGAGCGTAAATATTGACCAAGACAAAAGTGACATCATTGTATACAAGTTCAATTACTATAAAGTTTCCATTATCATCTTTCTTCACATTTAGTACTTTAATATCCAGGTTCTTTCGAAATAAAACAGCGACTCCTCTTGCGTTTGATTTTCCATGACTGAAAAAACAGTCACCGTTCCATTCAGAGTAAATTGTCTTTTCAGTTTCTTTCACGAAATGAGTCTCTTGTAGACACAAAATATCAACTTTCTTATTCTTGAATAGATCAAAAATATCATTACGTTTTTTATCATCTTTCAGGCCACGGCAATTGTAAGAGTAGACATTAAGATTATCCATAGTTATAACAGGTGGATTTTAAAAAAGGACATCTGCCTATATTACAAAAACTACATTTTGACATATCATCAAGAACACCGCGAATTTCCCTTATATTTAACCATTGCTCATAACATCCAAAAAAGGTAACTTTCAACATGAACAAGTAGAAAAAATAAAGTAAGTGTTTCTGAAGTTTTAGCTCGTCTACACAAATTATATATTGTATCTTTACAAAAAGATCCATTTATACATTGAAAAAATGAAATAATATCAAGCCCTGTATTTTACACAAGTAACATAAAAATAAGTAACACAATCTATGATACAAATCTATAACAGTGCATAGATGATGATAACATGTATTTCTATTTTCTGCTTCGCTTCTGTCCCGAATCGTGCAATAGAATATGTTACGGTTTACATACAGATGCACTTTTATTAAGCACACATCTTAAAATGTTTATACACAGCTTTTTATAATCATAGCATGTTGCACAATGCAGAAAAAAGGTAACACAGAAAGCTCCCACTTGACCTGAATTATTGTTGACTAAAGTTCAGTTTCAATTTGTTGTTAACATCAGCAGTGTCATATAACTCTTTAATAGTGCAATGTCGTAAAGCCCAACTACCACTGCACTCTTTATCATGGCCCTTTACTCCATTAATATTCATGTAAGAAATTATGTATTAATTGGACTATTTGTTACATTCGCTCATATACACAGGAAGTTTTGAGAATAGCAGAAACTGTAGAATCATATCTATACAAATAGACCAAACCCTGATCAGCACTGTTTGCAGATGGGTAGAAAAGCGTATTTATGGAGTAAAGGATTAAGACAAAAATTAAAGTACCGCGCATTTACGTACAGTAAAACCTCTCTATAACGGACACTACATTACCCCAAGTATATTGTGTTAAAGGCAGGTGGCTGCTTAAAGCAAGGTGAAAGTAAAACAGAACGCTCCTATAGGAGCGTTCTGTTTTATTTTCACATTGCTTTAAGCAGCCACCTGCCCTACATACTAACTAATTAACACAATTTAGCGGCCGTTATAATGCAGTTATACTGTATGTATTATAGTATATTGTTGTAAAGCCTTACAGTTTACAATCGGATTATAGTAATAGTAATATTTTAGCATGTTTAGGTGCTTCGTGATTGTAATTTTGCATCATCAAACTCTAAGGTCTGACTTTAATATCATAAACAAGTCATAATATCTCCTTAACTCATATCATGCTGATAAAGCATTTATTAAGTTCCTGATCTCCTGATCAGCTGTAACCGTTATTTACTTCCACTTCGATCAAGCTATTGAGAATAATAGAATCAAGCATGGGTTTTGTTAAAGACGGGTGTTTCTATAACCCTCGGTTGGTCTGTTCCAGTCGGAAACGAGCTTTAGCGAGTTTCCGACAGGACCAGACCAACCGAGGGTATAGACCCCCCCCCCCCCCGGCTTTAACAAAACCCATTCTTAATTATTTTTCTCGCTTAAATACACCCTAAAAACAAGTCAATTAATGGAGTTTGTGAGGAACTACTTTCCATTGCGTAATACGACTTCCGTATCTAATAGCAACAAACGACAGGAGACATTAAATGACGTCATTTGTTACCAGTATACACGTTGCGTTTTGGCGTTGAATATAATTGACTGAGGGACTACAAAACAACGTGTTCGGTTAATAAATAGAATTTCATACCCGGGCTAGTTACTTTGGTTTTAATTTCGTTGACTATAGAAATGCTGGTATAATTCTGTAAGAGCTCCTTCCCTTGTGTTGATTTTACCTAATCGCGCGTATGAATACACCAGACAAGGGGTGTTCCAGATAAGGATTTCTAGTTCGCGTCTTTTATATATCATACAATTAAAACTCGATTTTCGAACATTCAAATACGTACCATTATTAATTTTTTACACAGGTGGCAGTCATGCAGTGAAGGTGAAAGTCATGCAGAAAGCTCCTAGAGGAACTCCTAAAAGTGTCTAAATTCTGCATTACTAAACGTTCGAAGTATCGAGATTTTAGACTGGCGGAAGCCAGTCTTCAGTAGCGCAAATCGGATTTAACAATCGTACCAATGCCTCGTCCGATTGACATTTTTGTGTGTTAATGCACCGAAGGTGGATCAACATGTCGAATCGCATATTTGCAATACAGCAAAATACCACTTAACTACTAGTTGAGCTAGAACTGTCGATCCGCACCTGCACTGCAATTGCCGACGAATGGGTGGACAGACAGACGGATGGACGGACTGAACCCCTTGGAAACATGGGTGATAATTGAGATGATCATAAGAAAATAAAAAAGCATGTGTTTCTATTCAACTGTAAATTATAACATCACCATTACAACTGCAACGCAATTCATGCCCCAATTTGCCATACAACTGCACATAAAAAGAAGTATGTAATGTAAACGCAAAATCTACTAGCCCTTATAGTAGAACGAGTCTTAAGCGACCTTCAAAAGGAGATGTAACTATGAACTTAAAAGGCAGGTGGTAGCTTAATGCAGGTCAACAGTAATGCAGAAACTCATATAGGATTTTTAAGCATTCCTACAGTAAACCCCCTTTGACTCATTCCTTCCTAGACTATTTTTAGACCCAACCTCTTTGAATTATTCTACCGAAAAGGGGCAATAACTAGAGAAAAGGACAATTTAAGAATTGTGTAGTTTTGAAACCATTGTGATAAATAGAGCATTTGCTACATGGAGCAAATGCTCTATTTATCACGATGGTGTCAAAAATGAGTTTTACAGAGACGCAAAAAGCGTCAGTAGGAGAGAATGGGTTAAACCTTACTTCTAGTAGAGAGGAATTTAGACGCATTTAGGCAAGTAACTGCTTAATGCATGACTTTCACCCCGCATTGAGCTGCCACCTCTCTCCAATACCGATAATTATACTAAACAAAACGTCTGATTTAGAGGTGTTTTACTTCACTCCAATCTAAATTCCACATACTGGTTTACTAATTAGAGAAGTACTTTTAAAGTAACTTAGGTAGTAACTGGTAGTAAAGCTGTGGTACCAATTCAGAGGTGTTATAAATTGATGACAATGAACCTGTAATTCACAATCTCGTTTACACCGCCTAACGTTAGATGTAATGTGTGTAGTATATTGATGCCTGCACAAGCCCGAATGAACGCAGTCATTCTCAGTGTCTCTAAAATGGGACATCAGCAAACAGAGTATATCCGACAAATGTTCCTCTGGGAGCCCTCTGATCAGGGTCTTTACTGCTTGATAGACATGTCATTGTCTAATGGTGAGATGAAAATAAGATTCAGTACATGTTTGGTACAGTGCATTTGGAAACTGAACAATTTTGTTCGGTACAAAGCACGTGTATTAAAGGAAATGAAACTCAGTTTTATTATCTTAGGATGCTATGATTTGATTTTACAACCACAGAAAAATGGTAAACACGACCACGCAAAATAGTCAAGCTCTGGATTTTTAAAACAGGTTTATAAACCTAATATGTTATTAATAAAGTATGTGCTGCTTTACTGTATATAAATTGTTCGACGCCCATGACTAGTTAATTTTATTTCCCCCATCTATCGAAATGAGCGCGAGTATCAGACACCCATATAATTATGTATTTAAAACAACGACAATAAAATAAAAGGAACAGTATTGACCTGACATAAGACGTGTTGTTGAATGCGTGATTTGAATTTACAAAGTAATTAATCAAATTTTAAATGCCTATTTAACCCATTCCCTCCTACTGACGCATATTGACTCATCTTTAAAAGTCATTTTTTGAAACCATTGTGATAAATAGAGCATTTGCTTCATAGGAGCAAATGCTCTATTTATCACTTTGGTTTCAAAACCATATACTTATATTTTTTTTTTTTAGTAAATCCTCATTTTCAGTACATTTATTCAAAGACGCTAGGTCTAAAGGTAGTATTGGACGGAACGGGCTCATGCCATATTTGCATAAATCAGATATAACACATGTATTTCGATTTGATATCGTCAATAATATCAACAAGGACGTTTGATACAAAGACAATCATTCTGATAATCTGTTATATCTAAATACTTTGACTGGTCAAACACCATTTTATCCAACGACCTTGACTGGCTAAATGCTATTATATTTTGACAGGTTGGTAACATACTTAAGTGAGAAACCAGTACTTCAAATGGGTTCTCGACGGGTTCACTAATTAAAGTCAATGGCGTAAGAGAAAATCCCAAATGAAGACAAACATTGGAAGATAAATCAGGCTCTCAGCTAAGTCGATTACCCACTTTCCTAGCAGAATGTTCATTAGCGTATCGTGAATAAGCTTTATTTATTGTTTGTCCTGCGAGACGTGTCTATAATTCGGTTAGTTACTTAGGGGATATTTATAGTGAACATGAAGACTGTTATTGACAACTATTAAAGACGAACTGTTTTCTATAAAAATAATTGCAGTGAAACAATAGAGTTTTAGTATAGAGTTAGATTATATAAAAAATAGTAGATCTACCTCTTCCCATGTTTCTGCGAACAGGAATGCAGATGGTTCATGTAGGAACCGCCTGGTCAGGACTTGCTCTACCTGCTTATGGACTTATATAGATCTGAATCTACAGTAAACGTTTTTACCAAAATGGTCCGTATAAAAAATACAGTTTATAAAAATATCTATAATGTTATTATTTTCTTACATGAATATTAGCGAATGAGACAATGGATTCTAAGATCACACTGGAAAACAGTGCAGACCCTGGTCAAAGGAGACATCCGATCTCGGTCTTCACAACTTGGAGATGCTAGTACATACTTATCCCGCATTTACAGAGATTTCATTGGTCAATGATGGCTTCTGTGGGTCTGTCAGTTATTCAACCCATATCCCTCTAACTGCGACCTATTAACCCTTTCCCTGATCTGCAATTATCTGTTTGTAAATAGGTGTAAAACACGCTTCTATTATGGAAAGGCTTAATAGATCGAATCTGAATTAGTCGAAGTTGCATCCGCTGCTCTAAATTTGAGCAGACCTTCTGTTTTTCACAGCTAGATAAGAGTCAATGTTAATTTACCCACAACTACTGTATTCAGACAGGTCATATAGTATGTATCACCATTATACTAACTGGTAATTGTCATCCACAAGAGAGCCCAGAATTGGTTTAAACCTTTGCACGCTACGTAATGTTTCGTCTGCAACATTTGTCATCTGTTTCTTAAAATAAACATTCTCTCATTTTTTTTGCAAAAATATGGTCAATATGACAAACAGTTTGGATCTTGATGAGACGCCGCATTATGCGGCGTCTCATCTGGATCCAAACTGTTTGCATGGGTAATTACAGTTTCGCCGCTAGCGTGCAAATAGTTAAATCTATTTAGATTTGAATCTATGTCATAAACTTGTAAGGGAACTCGGTATCTTAATTTATGAATTTGCCTTTCCTCTTAAGGATTAATAATACCTTCTACATAGCCAGACGGTCTAATAATACGACGTGGACGTTCTCAACCGCTAACCGGCTATTCACGACTTGGCCGACATTTGAAAATAACTTTGATCTAGATAAGAAGCCGAGTAACTCAACATCTCGTCAGGATCGGATCCTAGTTGTTTGACACTCGCTCAATATTTTCTCAAAAGTTTCATTGAAGTTGGAGTAATGAAAATTGTACAAGATCCAAAATGGAGTAGATAATTGTTTGTTATATAAACAACAAACTTTGCCAAACCCTATAATTTTCACACACTTATGTTCAACAGTAGCCCTGCAATATAGGAGTTGCAGACGAAGTATTATAACGAAAAGGATAACTGATCATGTAACCATTTTAGCTGCTTTCGCATTTCTGTGTTTCGTGTGAAAATCTAAATGAAATGTTCATTAATTCTAATTCATAATCCTAAAAGTAAAACAATGTGACACCTGTTGTTACATTTGGTCTGTGAAAGAGAGAAAAAGAAAAAGAGGGAGATAGACAGACACAGAGATATACAGCCAGGACAAAGACACGGATACATGGAAGATGCATGTTTTGGCATATTTAAGGTTGGAATCCGGTTTGAGAGACAGACAGACAGACTAACAGATACATAGAGAGGGGCATGTATTGGCATAGTTTTGCGAGACAGACAGACGGACAAACCGACGTGAAATAGATAAAAATAGAGACAGACAGGCAGACAGACAGACACAGTAAGGAAGACAGACAGAGACAGATAGAGACATACATATATCGAGGGAGAGGGGGAGATGAGAGAGAGTGAAATGCAATCAGACAGAGAGAGATAGAGAGAGAGAATGGTGAGAGAGAGAAAAAGAGAGAGAAAAATGGAAAGAAGGCAAACTTTTCTCTGGGGTAATTTTACACTGGGTTTTGGTGATCAGCCCGGGACAGGCCAACGCATAGACATGTCTAGTACACGTGGTTCACCATATTGTCTTCTTTATGTTGTCTCTTGAATAGATATGATATTATTCAGCATTATCGGTCACACAGGGGTCTGGACCGCTTCATGGGGGTCACACAGGGGTCTGGACCGCTTCATGGGGGTCACACAGGGGTCTGGACCGCTTCATGGGGGTCTATATGTACTATATAATAACAAGGGTTCCAACTAGCAGAACGGATATCCGTGTACCACGAGTACAAATATGACTGTAACTCTTACAATTTAAATGATAATTTCGTAATTCTTTCGGCAATTGAAAGCCAATATATTTTTCTATCAAATAAATATAATCTTATAACGGTAACGTATGAACAAGTATCAATCCAACAATGAGTTTCTCAAAATTTCATGTGTTTTTAGGGTCATTGACAAACGTTCGTTCACTCCGGTTTCACTATATCACAGCAATAACCTGGCAATTTGCAGTTCAAAAAATGGCGTGAGTCAATAAAACGAATCAATTATAACACCCACCTCCAGTTTTTTAGTCCCAGCATCAAAAGAATGATGTAAAACTAGCGAGTTTTGTCAGTTTGCTTCAAATCGTCGAGGAAGGAGCCATTGTACGTGACGTCACGGATTTTCCAACTTTTCCTTCGCTCATCCAATGAAATGGCTCCATTCAAATTTGTTGCAATATGACAGCATCCGAAATAGAAATATAACGACAGACGGAAAGGCCGCTGTTGCTAGTTGCTTATTTATTAAGAGGACAAAACAAATGGAGATTGGTGATATAATTGGGTTGTTTTATTGAACCACGCCATCTTTTGAACTGAAAATCGCCAGGTTATGGCTGTGATATAGTGAAACCGGGGTGAACGAACGTTTGTCAATGACCCAGAAAACACGTGAAATTTTGAGAAAATCGTTGTTTGATTGATAATTGCGCGTAAGTTACCGTGAGAAGATTATATTTATTTGATCGTAAAATATATTGGCTTTCAAGAGCCGAAAGAATTACAAAATTATCATTGAAATTGCAAGAGTTACATTCATATTTGTACTTGTGGTGCATGGATGTCCGTTCAGCTAGTTGGAACCCTTGTTATTATATAGTACATATAGACCCAAATGAAGCAGTCCAGACCCCTGTGATCGGTCACTGTACTTGTCGAAAACGTTAGTTGCATGCAATTACAGAACTTTTAAAAGGATTTAAGTTATTATTCGTCATTTCCGATGACATTTCTAAATACATACCAATAAACACCTGTCCATTTTCCATCAGTGTTCTTATTCAAATTTCGTTCTGTGCGATGGAAATAACTTATACCAAATAGTAAAAACAATGAAGAAATGTAAATGTTTCTTTATTGAATTCTGATCGCATTTTTATTTAACATTCATAAACACGAAAATGAAGTCAAATGAAGAGGCAGTCAGTCTCGAAGAGAGAAACCTACCAAGTGCCATAGTTTGTATGAAACATCTGTTATATTTAAAGGCAGACATCAGAGTTTAACCCATTCCAGCCTAGACTATTTTTAGACCCAACCTCTCTACCGAAAAGGAGCATTAACACGAGAAATGAAAAATTTAGAAGTGTGTAGTTTTTTAAATCATTGACTGTGATAAACAGAGCATTTGCTCATATAAGGCAAAAGCCTCTATCTATCACTATGGTTTCAAAAATGACTTTTACTGCGGCGCCAAAACTCAAAAGGCGTCAGTAGGAGAGAATGGGCTAATTGTGCAAATTTACTTAACCCTTCGCTTGCTGAATTTTTAAAATACATTTCTCCTTCTTTACCCATGCCCTGTTGTATAATTACATATATCTTCACTGTGTACAAGTATTTCGCTGTGCAATCACTGCAGTGGAGTGCACTGGTTGCACAATCAACTTGTAAATAGTGCAGACCCTGATGAGACAGCTCCTGCAGGAGCTGTCTCATCTGGGTCTTCACTATTTACAGGTAGGTATATTGACGTAAATAGCAAGCGAAGGGTTAGCACTGTAAAAGCGTCTGCCTGCTCAGGTCTAGATCTGGTGCAATTTTGAATACAGTAGAACCTGCCTTAGAAGCGGTCGTCAAAAAGAGGTCTCGTTATGGTTGTGTAAGGCATGCGGTAGCTTAATGCAGGTCAAAGCAGCTTTCTGCATTACCTTTGACCTGAATTAAGCAACCATCTGCTTTTTAATACTCATATGATCAATAAATGAATGGCCGCTTAAGGCAGGTCCTCTTGTACTCCTGAACCGAAAACGCCCTAATGTCAAATAGCTTGGATCCTGATGAGCATAACGTCGTATTATCTGGATGCAAACTGTTTGCGAATGTTAGTTAAAGGCATTTCAAAGCTCCTTATATAAGTGACCCCCCCTATATACACAGTATCCAGCTGTGCTCCTGCAGTGTCCAGTCAGGGTCCATAGCCATAAGAGATAAAGTTATGCAATTATACATTGATCCTCTGTGATGGTAGCCCGCCTTATCAGTTTGTGTATCAGATACCTGACAGTCGGCTCCCAAAATACACAGCATGGGGTTAATGGGTCAACATTCCTTTCGAAATGCCTTTAAGTCGCACAGAGCGACCAGGGCAACAGATAAACCGGCGTACTCAGCTGTGACCCCATGCTGTGACCATTCTTTAGAATCGCATCGAATAGTCTTGTTTTAAAGTTTTAATTTATGCATCTTATCTGGACCTCTGACGACAGAATGGTTAATTAATTATATTCACGAAGCACCAAACCATGTTAATGTTCTACTACTACCACAAGAATTGAGATTTTGTCAACAGCCAATCACGATGTGTGTCGTAAAAACCGGCATATACTCAGGAACAAACACGAACGACAGAAACTACAATATAACAGTATAGTTTTGCATTGTAAAGTATGACGCGTTTCGTTTCACATCAGTACGATATTTTATTCAAAGTATCACAATTATTTATGTGTTGAGCTTTGAAGCATTTTCTGTAGGAAATGTGTTTAGAAGTTTAATATACAGTAAAACCTTTCTATAAAGACCACTAAATTGTGTTAATTAGTTGGTATTTAGGGCAGGTGGCAGCTTAAAGCAAGGTGAAAGAAATACTGAACGCTCCTGTAGTAGCGTTCTTTCTTCCTTTCAACTTGCTTTAAACAACCACCTGCCTTTAACACAACATACTTGATATAATTTAGTGGCCGTTATAGAGAGGTTTTACTGTAACGGCGAAAATATGAACATTACCTTTCACCACCGAAGTCGCCGGAACTCGACCACAGGCATGCGAATCCTCGTATACCTTTGCAAAGAGTTTGGACCCAGACGAGACGCCAAGTGCTTTGACGTCTCATAACAATCCATCTTGTTTGACACACCACTTTTGTTTTAGAGAAGAAATTGACGGAGAATCCATTCTGAAACTTTAAGCAGGAAATATTGACGGAAATTATCTGGCACCAAAAGAGTTAAATGCTTGCTTAAAAACTACTGACTTGTTTACATTCTGTCATGCATGTGACAGGATAAGATGGAAAAGGCAGACAGTATGTACAGCTTGCAGACAGTTATTAGTTTTGTCGGCAAAATATATTTCTACGGATAATCAAGACGCCCATTAATTCTGACAGAAGCTGTTTTAACGTGGATTATTTAGCTTCATTTGACATATTTGAGTTTTACACTTCATCACCATGATAAAACCAGTTGTTTTGTTTATAAATTATGTATAAGAATGAGTCTGTAATACACTAAAGTAATGCCCGCTTTATTATCCCTGTTGACTGCGCATGTCACTGGCGCGCCAGACGCTGTCAACACTTTTCCAAAAAAAACAAATGGTCAATTGCTCAAAATACCTTTTACGTCTACAGTAAAACTCCTCTAAACCCGACGTCTAATCTATGTAGTATAAGTATCGGTCTTGGAGACAGGTGGCAGCTTAATGCAGGGTGAAAGTCATGCAGAAAGCTCCTAGAGGGGCTTTCTGCATGATTTTCACGCTGCAGTAAGCAACCACCTGTCTAACTGTATCTTAATTCTTCTCAACTAGAAGTCCAGTTTAGAGAGTTTTTTACAGACATATCGTCACTGGGGTACTGAACATGTGTTGTAAATAACTCTTTAAAGACGGGACACGCACGCTCTGGCATTTGCAAACAGTGTAGACCCAAATCAGAGGGATTCTCTAGGGTCTGCACTGTGTGTCACTTACATTCATTTAAACTATTCACACTGAGTGTACTCCATAGTTAAACCCACTCTGATATTCAGTTTTGAAATACTTTATGCTATGTGAAGAGGATCATTAAAGCAGGTATTGTGGTAAACGAAAACATGCTGATACTTTATTACAAGAGCTTCACTGTTATGGTCATTAATGACTGATCGTCAACATTTGCATGGATCTCCATCCTACCATTTAGAGTCATCTAACACAGATACTCGCGAAACGATCATATTCAGCTCAGACAGATAAACAAACAATACGTAGAGACGGTATTGCCACATATGTGTATATGGTTATAGTGATTATCCCCCATTATTACACATTTATTCCACAGTGGTGCGTGTTTGACTACTTCCGATTCGATGATGCTTTGGAGACACTATTGACCGAGTTTCAAACAGCTTGGATCCTGATGCGACGTCTCATCTGGATCTAATCTGTTCGCAAATGCTAGTCAATTCGTAGATAGGATTAACCCTTTCCCTTTTCTATTTTTATTCCAACTTTTAATACCTATTGAATATTCATGGACAAAAGACGTCTAATGAAATATGGAAGGTAGCCATTTTAGAAAGTATAGACATAGAACTATCAAATTCCATTAGCAAATAGAGCTGACTCTGATCATACGGTTCCTTTAGGAGCCGTCTGGTCTTGGTCCATACTGTTTGCTAATGCGTTAAAATGCGTTTGTATGAGGGGAAGGGTTAATACATTTACTCACAAAGTTACGGTAAACTCGTCCAGTATTTAGATACCAATCCATATTTCACGCTGAGGAGCACCGCAAATAAAATGTATGTTGGCATAAACCATTAATATCGACCATTCAGCACACAGTATAGCCCCTGATCAGCGATCAGAGGAACTAAAACGAAATCTACCCCTAATCGTGAAACTTGTAAAGTTCCATCGCTGCGAAATTACCACTTTCGACCTGTACAAGGTATCCCTGACGGTTTCAATGAGACAACACAGTTTGACATGAATGCACTTCGACAAATAGTGCAGTCACAGATCATACGCCGCTTTTTCAATGCGGCGTCTGATCAGAGACTCCACTATTTGTCTCAATCTCTATTTCTATACATGTGCTTTATTCTTTTGAAATTTGCATTTTTTATCTCATTTCCTTATTTTACTGAATGATTTAACAAACTTGGATTGCAGACGACAATTAGAAATTTGGCGCCGAAAGGATTAATTCGTCTCGTGCTTAAGTGAGTCTTGACTGGCATTTGCAAACAGCTTGGATCCGGGTAACCCGGCGTCTCATCAGGATCCAATCTATTTATCTTCCGTCAATAGTATCACAACAGTTGGGTCGAATCGGAAATCAGTAAAAAGTCAACTTCGAAGGATATGTGCAACAGTTACTATTTTAATGGCATTAGTGTTGATATACATGTAGATGGGAATGAAACATTTAAACGATATTTCTTTGTTATCATCTACACTGTGGTGCAAGCTGTACGGTCGCGAATGTTTAGACTTTTCCAAGATGGCGGACGAACAGGAGGCTGAAAGGTAAGCTTCACATTTTTACACTTTTTAAACAATGTAGATTTTTCTGTCCGTCTTTTAGTTGGTGTCATAACACAGAATTATAACGCCCGTCAACAGCGGTTTACCTCCTTATGGTTCATGTTTGTGTGTAAGGCTCAAAATCTTCCGTAAACAATGCAGAAACCGAAAATCAGAAATCGAATCGAGAAGGAGGTCATATTTTGCCTCATTTTAAGCTTATCAACAACGCTAAGCCTTTTCTAACACTGTGGGTATATGCATTTGAGTCCGATATTAATGTTGAGTTAATTAGTTTGAAGCACAAATCTACAATTTTTCTTTTTGAGAGGGTTGAAAAAAATGTCGTGTGTACGGTTTAGCCCGTAGTGGTAAAAGTGCACTGTACGGTTTAGACCCAATCTATTTTGTACGGTTTAGACACGATTTTCTTACAAAAACTGTACGGTTTAGACACATACAAATACTAACGTTTGAATATGCGTCGTAGGTATAGATAGTGTAATCCCAACTAATTAGTGTAGATATTCCTTCACACAATGTATATTTGCGATAATCTGGATCTATACTGGTTAACATTTGAAGACAATGTTATACTTAAAAAGTTTTGAAGTGAATTGATTTTTAAGTTTAACTGATTGGGTATTTGGGTAAAAGTGTTTTACCCGTCTCAGTCCTAATGCAAATACAGAGCGTCTGAAATTAAGTCGATCACTTTGTACTGTTACTTTACTTTTCCATTACTTTACATATCTTTTCAGATTATTTGCTTGTTACTATTGCGAGACAAAGGAAACCATCAGCCACTGTGTAGATGCCAATCCGAGAAATCCAATGAAAATTAGAAGAAAAGAGCTAAGTCATATATATCGGGAAAGTCGGAGCAATGTACATTAACTTTTAATGTAATACCAGACGTTTTGAAATAAACAAGCAAAATAATTCTAAATGGTGAAATGCAAACCATTGAAATTCAAGATATTGACGAAGATTTTAGACTTGGCAATTTATTTGGCCCAATAAATATTTTTTTTCTCATTAACTTGTTATCCTTTTCCGTTATATAATTATTTCACGTTTATTTTTATGTCACCTTTAAAATGCATGTATGCCCTACGAAATGGCATTTAGGCATTCCATACAGACTCAGCCCAGATCCGTCATCGCGAAACTGACGAGATATCGACCAAGTGCTAAATTACATCAACTCAACTAAATGCCTGTAAAACATAATCCGAGGGTAGGATCTTTTTTCTGACAGATGATGCAGATTAACCATTATGTTCGCTAAATGAATTGCCGGCATGTCAAAAACATGTTAGTTAAACTTAAAAATCAATTCACTTCAATTTTTAAAGTAAAACATTGTCCTTAAATGTTTAATAACCAGTATATATCCAGGTCATGTTCTACCCATAATTCTATTCCGGTTTTCCAGTTATCTTACTGAAAGAATGCAACGTGTAATTTTACCTGGTACCTTCTCTGACTGGAATACATGTACTATGAAGCTGGTGTTCCACAAGGATATATATTAGGTCCATTGTTATTTCTTGTTTTTATAAATGATATTGTTAGCGACATTGGATGGAACATTCGTTTGTTTGCTTACGACACTAGCTTGTTTAGTGTAGGTATTACTCCCGTACATATGGCAACAAATATCAATAATAATATATTAAAAAGGCAGAGAAATGGCTAGTTGAATTCAATCCTAAGAAGACTGAGTCGTTAATAATCTCGAGAAAAATGTCTCATCCGTATACATGCAAGACCATCAAATTCATGAAGTAGATTCACATAAGCACATTGGCGTTCATCTCTTACGTGATCTAACATAGCACTGTCATATCGAATATATCTACTAAGGCATGGACAAGAATAAATGTCATGCGAAAACTCAAATTCACTTCGGACAGATATTCCCTTGAAACAATCTACATACATTTGTATATTTCGTGATACCTATTTTAGAATACGATATACTATATTTAATAACTGTAATGCCAGAGAATCTAACAGTTTTTGAAAAAATTCAATATGAAGCTACCCGTATAGTAACTGGGACAACTAAATTGGTGTCATTGCATGAAGTTGGATGGAAACGCCTTGAAACCAGACGTAAAACACAGACTTATTCTCTTTTATAAAATGGTGTTTCATTTAACTCCAAAATAGCTCACAGAACTGGTACCTCAAGTGGCTGGAAGTGTTTCTCGATGCAATTTAAGGTTAAGAAACGCTGGTGATATTCAACCTCTGGCCTGTCGCACAACCCATTATAGCAACTCTTTCCTCCCTGCAACGATACAGGAATGGAACAACCTCCCCGAACATGAAAAACAATCTTCTACTCTAAACGCATTCAAAACGTCTTTGAATATCAATCTGCTAGCTGTTCCCAAACATTTTATTACGGCGTCAGAAAACAGCAGCTCCTGCACAAGAGGCTTCGTACAAACTGCAGTTGATTGAACCATGACTTATTCTCAAAGAACATATCTGACACTGCCTTGTGTACATGTGGCCTCGTTGAGAACGCATCACACTTCTTCTTAAGCTGTTGCAAATATACCAACGAATGAAACCAACGAAAGAAAGCAACTTTTTGATGATGTTGCCAGATTCACTACTCCGTCCCTGTCTGTCTTTCTGTTTGGTGATCCTCTTTTAAAGTATAATACAAACATCATTATAGACGAAGCTGTACATTGGTTTATCCAAACCTCTAAACGATTCTAATAAACTCGATAACGCTCACCTTCTTTCGAATGTGCTTGTACTGCTCAGAATCCTAGACCTCTCTATATATATGTGTCAACCTTCGTTTCCTTTTTTGTTTCTTTTATTTATTTTTTCTTTTATTCTGAAGTATCTTTCTAAAAAAGTTTTTGTATAAACTGATATATCCTGCTTAATTAATTTAATTAGTTTTTCAGTACAATTAATATAGTACAATAACGGGCAGTCATTTCTGCATAAAGCGAGTGCAGTTGTTACGGTGATGGGGGAGAAACACAATAAGCAGTCTGTTTTCGTTTCCATCCTTTTCTTTTCCTTTGTGTTATCATTACAATATTCCTGCAAATATTTAAAAATAAAGTACTTTTAAACCAATTATATACTGTGCTTCTGATCTCGATCCTAATTGTGATATGCTGTCATAATCGCAAACATCCATTGCATGAAGGAAGATCCATAATAAATAGTTGGGATTAAACTATCTAGACATACGGCACAGATTCAAATGGTAGCATTTGTTTTGTGTCTAAACCGTTCAGTTTTTCGAAAGAAAATCGTGGCTAAACCGTACAAAAAACATCGGGTCTAAACCGTACAGTGCACTTTTACCTCTAATGGCTAAACCGTACACTCGACATTATTTTCAAACGTCTCCAAAAGACAAAATGTAGATCTGTGCCACAAACTAGGTAATTCAACCTTAATATCGGGCTCAGATGCATATATCCACAGTGTTAGAAAATGTTTAGCGTAGTTGGTAAGCTTACAATGAGGCAAAATATGACCTCCTTCTCGATTCGATTTCTGACTTTCAGTTTCTGCAAAGTTTACCGAAGATTTTGAGCCTTACACACAGACATGAACTATAAGGGGGTACGCCGCTGTTGACGCGCGTTATAATTCTGTGTTAAGGCACCAATTAAATGATTGAAAGAAAAATCTACATAGTTTAAACAGTGTAAAAATGTGATGCTTACCTTTCAGTCTCCGTTTTGTCCGCCATCTTGGAAAAGTCTAAACATTTGCGGCCGTACAGCTTGCACCACAGTGATCTATCTATTAGTATTTGCTATAGTGGTTCATTCTATATTAGAACTTTCTATATTGGTACGTTCTAGATCGGTACATTGAATATTGGTACATTCTACTTTGGTACATTTCATATGGTACAATATACATTGGTTCATTATACATTGGTACATTCTAATTGGTTCATTCAATATTGGAATCTTCTATATTGGTACATTTAATACTGGTATCATTATATCTATCTGCATTGGTACATTCTATTTTGGCACATTCTATGTGGTTCATTCTATATTGGTACATTATATATATCTATATTGGTACGTTCTATATTGGTACATTCTATATTGGTATATTCTATATTTTTATTCTATATAGGTATATTCTGTATTGGCTCATTCAATATTGGTACACTCTATATTGGTTCTGGCACACTCTATATTGGGTTTTTCTATATTATTACATTCTATATCGGTACAATCTATATTGGTTCATTCTGAATATATTGGCATATTCTGTATTGGTACAAGCTGTATTGGTTCAGTATATCTTGGTACATCCTATGTTGGTTTATTCTATATCGGTCCATTCTATCTTGGTACAAGCTAGATATTGGTTCATTCTAAAGTGGTTAGTTCTATATTTTACAATGCAATCTATATTGGTTCATTCTATATATTGGTGCATTCTATGTTGGTTTATTCTATATCAGTACATTATATATCGGTACGTTCTATAATGGTTCATTCTATATAGATACATGTACATACCACATTGATTTACCTGTGTATCCTATTGCTGTAATCTATATCTTGGTTTGTTTTATATATTGGTTTTAATTATATATAATACATAATTTGGTTTATTCTATATAAGTGAGCAAGATATTTTATCCTAAATATTCTAAATCAGAAATACATAAAATAACCTGAACCTGAACTTACATCGCTCGCTAACGGACAATCTTGTGCTGAGGACCTTGTGACATACAAACTCATTTGGCGCCAAATATTGTTCGTCTGCAAATCATGTCGTCTGCAAATAATGTCGTGGAAAAGTGGCGTAGCAAGCAATTTAGATCTAGATGAGATGATTGCAAAAATAATCACAAATTCGCCCATTGCAGCAGCCCTGTATATGGTGTTCCGATGAATTTGACGGTGTACGAGATGATAGACCATTTACCTTACGATGCATTAGAGCTGCTATATCTGAAATATATTTAACCCTTTACTCTAAGAATATTCACGTGAGAAATATCGATATCATAGATATAAATTACTAATAGATTAATTGTTATATTACCATACGGATACAGGAATGTGTTGGCCAGGGCAGATATCGTATAATCATATCTATATTATATCATAAGCAAACAGAGATTACCATGGTCACATGGTTCCGACAGGAACAGTCTGATCTGGGTCTGCTCTCTCTCTGTTTGCGAAGGCGTAGAAAGGCTTATTTATAGAGCAAATGGTTAGAAGACATATACAGAAACAATGTTGATTGACGGTAATTGTCTAGGTCAGAAATCAAGATAACTGAGTTACTGCACAATGCTGTTCTTAACATGAATTAATAATATAGCTGAATGGCTAGAAGAGGTGTTTCTGTCTAGGAATTTAGTATTGTTCTATATTGAGTAAGTCTGAAGACCTCCAGCTAAAATCAGTATTCAGGAACTGAGTGATAATTGAGATATATCTCCAGCTGGGCTCTATCGTATTGATAGCAATTATAGGTGCCTCTCTCATACCGTTTACCCATTCCCTCATAGTGACGCCTTTTGACGCCTCTGTAAAATCACATTTTGAAAAAAAAACCATTGTGATAAATAGAGCATTTACTCCATAGGAGCAAATGCTCTATTCATCACAATGGTTTCAGAACAACACAATTCTAAAAGTTTCCTTTTTTCTATTAAATGCTTGTATTTCAATAAATCTATTCAAAGAGGTTGGATCTAAAAGCAGCCCTCGGGGTAACGGGTTAATTACCAACAAGATGAACTAATGACTCGTTTAAAAACAACCAACTGCAGATGCATCCTGCACAGGGTTGTGTCATAATGTGTGCAACTAACACTATCACTATAAAATTAATTCTATGGCCACAAACCTGAAATTAATCCTTTATCTGATAGAACACATTTACACGCATTTGCAATCAGAGAGAAGTCAGATCAGATATGAATCCGTTTCGGTATGAATCAGCTGATCGGGGTCTGCTTTTTTTGCTTATAAAATGCAATATCTATCAGAATGCACAGTTTCTGCCATGGCCAAACATTCCTATGGTAATATGCCATTACCAAAATCTAATTTGATGATTTATATCAATTATTTCTATTAGGTAAAGGGGTTAAGGATTATTCGGCGATTTCTGTTTTATACCCGTAATAGAGAATAAAAAGTGGATACCAACAGGAAGGTATATATTTGAGGAGGCCTGTTATTGTAAATCAGTGATGTCCTTTGTTCGGATTAATAAAACATAATTCAAACATGACATATAACAATTTACTTTATGTATGTTTACGCCGATGCATACAGTGCACATTCTGTATTGTAAATTTTGGAAGGACCGAACTTTTCACCTTTAGCCTGCAGAGCAAATTATTTTTACAGAATTTTTCACCTGCTACATCTTTAAAATTCAAGCTATTATCAATTTGTCTACCAAAATGCAATTAGGGTGTCAAACAGTCGTCTCATCTGGATCCACACTGTTTGCATATGTACTCACGCATCCGCCCATAGCAGGCTAAAGGTTAATTCAAGTTATCTCGAAGTCCGAGTTTATCCGAATTCTAGATATCGAAGTTAAACTGTATCCCTGAATTTCCATGGTAAATTTGACTTTTTTTTAATGTTTGAAAGCGTTAAATCAGAAAAATCAGCATTGAAAGAATTATTAAACTAGTATCTGTGCGCCTTGGGTCAGATTTCCTTCAACAGGAAAAAGGTTAACAAATCCTTTTAACCCTTTCCCTGATGAATTTTCATATAGGAAATAATGACGTCATGAATATCAATAAGATTATTTTTGTAATGGCATATGAACGCAGGACATTTTGCCTCAGGCAGAAGCTGTAGAATCTGAACTATATTACACTTTATGCAAACAGAGCAGACCCTGATCAAACGGCTCCTATAAGATGCAGATGCGTCAAAATGCGCTTACATAAGGGAAAAGGTTAAGGCACCATTGCTAATCACAATAGTAGTTTTAATTCCCTTGCCATGTGTGATGTCAATAGTCAGGTATTGAATAAAACACGTTGTCATTGTTCGTACAATATATTCGATCGGTAATAGAATTGATATAAAGTGATACGTCGCATGTTCATTTGTCGTTTGCAATGTTCATTATCGGTACAAAACCATCCTTACCTTACCTTCAGCGCTAGCAGTGGCACGACAAAGGCATGATAGTCGATTTGAACGTTTGTTTACAATACATTGTGGGGTTTCCTTCAATCAATTGTCAAGAATGAACTACTTCAAGCAGTACATTGTTTGGAATCACAATAATCTCAAATGACAAACGAGTTGTTATAACACACTGACTATAGGGTTTAGTGATGCAGATCATATCAACTAAGTGCTTGGTCATTATGACCCATTGATACCTTGTGTCCCTGAAAAAGGACATAAGCAAACAATGTAGACCCAGATCAGCGGGCCTTTTGAAAGAGCCCTCTCATGAGGGGCTGTACTATTTACTGAACGCATCGATATCAATCGCTTATACCAGCAAATATAATGTTTGCTATGCCACATCAACTAGAACAATTGATGAGTTCCAATATAGTATCTGGAAGGGATTTCCTTTAAAAGATGTGGAAATACGTCGGTTGATGTAACATAATTTGATGACATCATAGATATTTTGTTAACTCTCACAACGCTGTATTTTCAAATGGACTATTCTAAATTTCAAATAGGTCTGGCTTATGGTAAATGTTAAGGTTTATATTGGTCTATCAAAATTAAATCTGTGTTTTAACTGAAATGCTTTTCAACAGCAGTTGGCTGGATTAGTTGGTAATTAAAATTGATAGCATTTGATGCTTTATCGCCCAACATAGAATGCGTACTGGTTCGATTTACATTTAGCTGGGTTGAATTTCCGGATGTCGAGATGTTGCAGTTGACTTGCGGATAGAAGTCGAAACATTGAATACTCACCTGTTATCAATTTCAACTTAGTACTTTAATCCTCCAATGATTAAGTACATTTCGTCTGCAAAATTTGTCATCAGCTTCAAGTACATTTTGTAGTATAAATTTGTTCAACGACCTGGTCAGAGTATCAATCAGTTTTAAACTGTAGCCTGGCTACATAGCTTGTCATCTGGATCACGTCTGTAATGGCCATACGGTATTTATTCATAGTGTTGATAGACTAAACATGCAATAGAACCGGCCTCGAGCGGTCAGTGATTTATTGAACACAGAAGTCTTAAATACAGGTGGTTGTTCAATTCAGGGCAAATGTAATCAAAAAGCTCCTATATTTAAGCTTTCTATATTACTTTTGACCTGCGTTACGCTACAACCTGCCTTACACACTCATTATTAGACCAGGGTCCATGCTTATAAAGCTTTTAGTTGAGTCTGAGTTTCGTTCTCAAGCTTTTGATTGGTCAGATTTGAGTTCTCAAGCTTTTGATTGGTCAGATTTGAGCCAGAGGCTCAAATCTGACCAATCAAAAGCTTGAGAACGTACTCAGACTCAACTAAAAGTTTTATAAGCATGGACCCTGTTTTCAATGACCGCTCAAGACAAGTTCTAACGGATACTGTCTTTGGTCAGATATGGTGCAAAGGGATCAGTAGCGTTTAGTGTCAAGTACGAGATTGGCTAACTCTTCTGCGCTAAGAGTTGTTCGATATTCCAGTCGGCAAGGTTTGATTTATTTATTCTGTTTGTGACAGTGTCTGTGAGTATTTCCAAAGCTGCACGTTAATGTCAAAGAAACCCTTAACCTGTTAATATGTACCTGAGCGACATTTGCAAACGTATTGCCTTATACTGTAAAACCCCTCTAAACCAGATGTTCGTTTTAGTATACATATCGGTCTTGGATACAGGTGGCAGCTTAATGCAGGGTGAAAGTCATGCAGAAAGCTCCCCTATGAGCTTTCTGCATGACTTTTATCCTGTATTCAGTAGTCACCTGTCTAAAAGTGACTTAATTCTTCTCTACTAGAAGTCCGCTTTTGTTGGGTTTTACTGTAATAAGGATCCAGGCTCTTTTAACTCTGTGAATGGTTTCCCAAAAGGTCGACGCACACTTTAACTGCAGAATAAGAATTTAACACGAATATGACTCATTGTTGTTTATTACTGCTTTTATATTCTGGCAAGGCGCTTTTCATTTGGTCATAAACGAACATCAAGACATGAATGCAGCTGTACAAACGTGACCATATTTGCGTGTGTTTTTGCGTGCCGGCTTCGGAAGATAAACGAATATTGTGCGTTACACAAATGCAGTTCCACCCAATCCCAGAGTTTGATAAATTCAAACGCTGTCATTTATTGCTTTATTTCCATTTGAGCACATTAATATTTATCCTGCTATTCGCGACCAAGCTCGTATTTGCAAGCTAGCTTGGAGCCAAATCAGACGAGCTACTGCACTGTTGGTCTGATGCGTTGGACGCTTAGTCAAAAGCTTCTAAAAACCTTGATCCAATTGGAAGTATTAAAACTTGAATCAGGTCTGAATTTGAGAGACATCGTTTTACACAGCAGAAAAAGAGTTAATCTTTATAAAGAGCATTTAGTTTAATGTGTGCTATAATTTGCCTTGCATTATTAGGACGCTGTACTTTGAATAATGGATAATTTAAACCTGTACCCCCTAAAAACGCATTTTTACGCCTTTGCAAACAGAGTAGACCCAGGTCAGGGTCTGCTCCGTTTGCATATAAAATAAATTATTCTACAGTTTTTGCCATGGTCACATGCTCATTTGTTCATACACCAGTGTACACATTAATCTAATTAATACATGAATGTGCACAGAGTAAAAGTTTAATTATCAAGTTGGCGACATTTATTAGAAGACACACTGACATTTGTAAACAGGGTAGAGCCAGATCAGCCGCTCTGCTATAGATAGAAGGCACTATAAGGGTACTTACTGTGAGCAGCAATACCTTGCTGATGGATCTTCTGATTATTGAAAGACTGTTAACGATTGTAGAGCACAGACATACTGCGAAACAGGGTAGACCCCAGACAGATTTGCAAACAGTGTAGATCCCAGGCTTTGAAAGATTGCAGACCCACAACATACTGTGAAACAGTGTAGATATCCGATAGACTGCAAAACAGTGTATACCCTAGATCGTTTGTTATTACTCCAGACAGATTGTAAACGGTGTACGTTGCAGACATACTGAGAACAGTGTTGATCCAAGACATACTGGGAACAGTGTTGATCCCAGACATACTGGGAACAGTGTTGATACCAGACATACTGAGAACAGTGTTGATACCAGACATACTGAGAACAGTGTTGATCCCAGACATACTGAGAGAACAGTGTTGGTCCCAGACATACTGAGAACAGTGTTGTTACCAGACATACTGAGAACAGTGTTGTTCCGAGACATACTGAGAACAGTGTTGTTCCAAGACATACTGAGAACAGTGTTGTTCCAAGACATACTGAGAACAGTGTTGTTCCAAGACATACCGGGCATTGTGATACAGTGTGAACAGGCAGTGAAAAAAAGACAATTGTGAAACAGAATAGATCCCAGACAGAATGTATAGCAATATAGATCGCAGACAAACTGTGGAACATTGTAGATCCGGGACAGACAGTGAACAGACTGTTAATATAAATACTGTAAGCCCCCAGACAGACTACGAGACAGTACACATCCCGGACAGGTTGTAAAACAGTGCTGAAACAGTATAGATCCTAGACATACTGTAAAGCAGTATTTCCTCCAGACAGTTAAACAGTAAAGACTCTACAGACAGTTGCTGCGAGTTACCCTTTTACTACATGGATATTTTTGTAAGAATTATTACATCTTAAAAATTAAATTGATTATTGTTTATTACGCCACTTGAACAAATGATATTTTGGCCATGGCAGAAGTCCTGAATATTTCATAAGCAAACAAACAGAGCCAGATCAGGCGGCTCTCGTAGGAGCCGTCATATCTGGATCTCCTGTGTTTGCCAAGGCACAGAAAGGCGTATTCATGGAGCAAAGGATTAACACTAGAGGGTTTCTTTTGACAAGTAACCAGTGGTAATATTATACATATAAATATATATTCGTCACAGGTACATTTAAATTACAGTACAGTGAAAACTCTCTATAACGGCCACTTAATTACATCAAATATTTTGTACTAACGGCAGATTGCTGCTTAAAGCTAGGTGAAAGTAAATCAGAACGCTCCTATAGGGGCGTTCTGTTTTACTTTCACCTTGCTTTAAGGAGTCACCTGCCCTAAATACAACTAATTAACACAATTTAGTGGCCGTTATAGAGAGGGTTTACTGTATATCGGAATTGTTGAAAGCGTATCAAAGTGCGTGTTTGTAATTTCTTGTTTTATACTGGATTTTATAACGAGACATACAGATGTTGTAATTATATGAGTACTATTTATTGCTCTGCAATCTTGTTCTTTGAATAGGGTAATCCCTCACACAAATTAAGGGCAATATATTTGCCAGAGTGGAGCCATTTTATTCATAGAAATCAACATCTCCGTGGACAATTTAGTTGCACAAACACCGGTTTGTTGGAGCTTTGGGGAAATATGTTCATAGAATAAAATCCCGTTTTTCAGTAGCGTATGCATGTAAGCACATTTTTCACTAAACCGAATTGTCATCATTGTTAATGTGAAATACTCGCGTGTACTTATTCTTATTACACATGACACTGTCTAAATTCTTGTGCATTATTGAACGCATATGTCAGACAGTTTGAAATTTAAAACACATGGTCTCAGAAAGGTTTTAGACAAACCCTGATTTATAATGGCTTTCGTTGGCACGATCTTCCAGAATAATCGACTTGAAAAGAACAATATCGCAGTGGTCGATGTACAATAATACTAAATGAGCCAAGTCTGATTAAACTTACAAGTGAATGTATCCGGATTCATGTATACATTGTGTATAACCTAACCAATTCAACCCTGTCCACGCTGAATTGTCAAATGGACTAACCCAGCGTTTAAACAGGTTCAGTTTACAGTGAATATTCAGATATTTTATATATAAAATTGTAGAAGATTCTGGTGAGAGGGTTAATCTAGGAACCCTCCCGTCTGGGTATTCACTGTTTGCAAAGGACATTCCTGTCTCGTTTCGCTCACTGAAATATTTTAGTTTGATAATATCTAAAACGAAAGTGTTGTATATTGTCAACCATACCAGATGTTCATTGAAATGTTGCCCGTTATCGTTGAGCGAATTTATATAGATCTTTTTTCCCTTATGAATATCAATGTGATGACTAATACTGTCTACATGAACATAGATTAGCCATTTTGTTTTAACCTTTCTCTTGCTGAATTTTAAAATACATTTCTCCTTCTTTATCCATGCCCTGTTGTATAATTACATATATCTGCACTGTGTACAAGGATATCGCTGTGCAATCACTGCTGTGGAATGCATTGGTTGCACAATCAACTTGTAAATAATGCAGACCCTGATGAGACAGCTCCTGCAGGAGCTGTCTCATCTGGGTCTTCACTATTTACAGGTACGTATATTGACGTGAATAGCAAGCGAAGGGTTAATTAACAATTGCAACATGAATAACGGCCGAAACTTTAGAATTAGATCTGTATTATGTTTAACCCTTTCCTTTCTTCCTTGCTCTATGTTTATTCCGAATTTAAAGACCTACTGAATATTCATTGACAAAATAGTTTTAATTGTAGCCATTTTTGAAACTGAAGAAACACATATTTCATAGTCCGGTTGCAAACAGAGCAGACCCTGGTCAGACGGCTCTTATAGGTTCTGTATGATATGGGTCTACTCTGTTTGCAAATGCGCGAAAACACGTTTATGTAAAGGAACGGGTTAAGCAAACAGAGCAGGCATCGTCTGATCTGAGTATACTTTGTTTTCAAATGCTTGAAAAGGTGTCTGTATAGCTAACGGTTGGAAACGACATCGATCCCTGATAAAAAGCCAAATATTTCGGACTAATGTAAGTATCCGAATTCTCTGAACTTCCGACTACAAGGAAATGAGAGAAAACGTAATCGATAGAAACTATTTGGGCGAAATCATGTTTAGCCAACAATTAATTTGTTCAATCAGTTGAAGATTTGATCAACATTTGACTCTTATCCTGCTGTAAATGTGATGTCTGCTTAACGCTTTCCTCCATAAATACGCATTTCTATGCATTTATATGAGACGTCTGTTCAGGGTCAGCTCTGTTTGCTAATGGACTAATATAAGATCTGATTCTATAGTTCCTACTTTGGCAAACATTTCATGTCTTAATATACCATTTCAAAATTAAAACTAATTAATATACATGATGTCAATTATTTCTTACGTGAACACTCATGGAGTAAAGGGTTAACCATTTACCTGTTCAATGTTCTTGAACGAAATGTTGTGACATCATGAATATCAAATAGTTTATGTTTTATAAATTAAAATTGTCAAGGGATTTCGTAACTTTGACAAAGACTGTAGAATCCATTCTATATTACATGTATGTCATAAGCAAACAGAGCAGACACTCGTCTAATGTTTGTCTATTCTGTGAAAAAGGCGTTTATGTGAAGGAAAGTGTTAATCCATTACCATGTATAATCATGCAGGAAATAATGATTTTATGAATATTAATTAGCTCAAATTGTATGGCTGTATATCAATGCAGTATGTTTTGGTCATGAGATACACTTTATAATCAGATGTATATTTTCCATAGGCAAGCAGAGGTGACCCTGAGCAGGCGGCTCTGGCGGGAGCGGTCAGATCTTGATCTTTTCTGTTTGCAGGGGTGTTAAAAGAAATGTCTCTCGGGTAAATGTTACATACATCCTGTTGGAGGAATCTTATTATTTCGTTTTAATAAACAATTCTTCGAGTTTCAAACAACCTAGTTACAGGCCACGTGTTCAGTGATAGTTTATGTACAACTTGAAACCAGTTTGTTAATGCACATAATTATTGACCTTGGATAATAGGATAGCCATGTTGTTGTTGAATACTTCAGGGTATGGTGTATGAGCAGTGACGATTTAAATGTTGCGTACGTTATCGTGCTGCAGAGAAGTATGTCGGCCCAAACTCCGATCTGTTGCATTTTTACTTACTTCTGATTCGTAAACTGTTGTCAAACAATTTAGATCCTGGTGGGATGCCAATTTTGAGAGTCAGGTTGCGATAAGCATGATAAGATTTGCCTAATGAATATTCATGTAGAACATAATGACGTCATGAATATTAATAAGATTATTTTTATAATGGCATATGAACACATGCCATTTTGGCACAGGCAGAAGTGTAGAATCAGATCTATATTTCTCTATAAGCAAACAGAGCAGACCCTGATCAGACGGCTCATATAGGAGCCGTCTGATCTTGGTTTACTCTATTTGCAGATGCGTCAAAATGCGCTTACATACGGGAAAGGGTTAATAACCTTTCATGCATATTCTGCTTGGCATATTAACCAGACCATCTCAGCTTACACGTACCTGGGTGTATGTATGGGTGACACTCTGTTAGTACTTGAACCCACTTTGCAAAATGGTTTATCTGTACCAAAGATATCAATCCTGTACAACATTTGACTGCATTTCTACATCAAATATTCGATTTGCCAATTATGCGCTCTGTTATCTTGAGACATTCGGTTTTAGACTAATACTTTGAATGAAACACAAAAACAACCTGGTAGATCCCTCTTGTTTAAGCATTTGAACGCAGAACTCGGAAAACAGTGTTAACCAAGATCCGAAAGTTCCTAGAGGAACCTTATATTGAGAGTCCGCACTGTTTGTCATTCAACATCCTTAAGGCCTTTCATACGGAGTGGAATATATAGTTAAATTCTGATCATTCTATTCGTTGAAAAGGATAATACTAAGGGTGCATTAAGTTAATACGCTTATACGCTTAACCATTTCAACGTTGATGTTTTTAGAATGGAATAGCCATGCAGAGTTTAATTATAGGTGTACTCTCTGCAGGAAGACCTTAAACTTGCTAGAGGATTTTAATGACAAACAGTATAGACCCTGATCAGAGAGTTCCTCTAGGAGCCCTCTGATCTGGGTCTATACTGGTTACTGTCGCACATTCAAATCGTTAATGTCATTAAATGTAACATTGGGCCATCTTACGGAAATTCTACACCATTATCTGGTGAGAAGGAGGTTGATTTTTGTGTAGATGGCATTCATATTTATTCAACCAATGCTTGAATAGTAAACGACATAGGTATTGTCCATGTATGAAGTCTTTGTTTAACCATTTACTTCATGATTATTCACTAATATAATCATGAATATTAATGCGATACACAAATTGTAACCAATCTTTAACTAGCTGGGGGTCCCTGAAAAGCCCCTGACAGGGATCAAACCTTCGACCTCCCGGTTAAGAAACTAGGGCTTTATCTACTAGGCCACGATATCGCAACGCTGTACGTATTAGACTTAGTCTCTTGTGGAGAGGCCAAACTCAGGTACAACCTGAATTAACCTAGTCGAATTTCTAGAAATTCTAGAGTAGTAGGCATTTCGTGTTGAAAGTTGGCAAACAGTTGTTTTGACATACAGTAAAACCTCTCTATAACGACCACTTAATTATATCAAGTATTTGTGTTAAAGGCAGGTGGATGCTTAAAGCAATGTAAAAGTAAAACAGAACGCTCCTATAGGAGCGTTCTGTTATACTTTCACCTTGCTTTAAGCAACCACCTGCCCAAAATACCAATTAATTAACACAATTTAGTGGCCGTTATACATATAGAGAGGGTTTACTGTAAATTGGATGTGATAAATCTAATTTACTCCAATACACCAATTTCCTCATATTAATATTCCAACAAAGGCCATGTTCAGACAGTTTGATATGTTGTTGATAAGCCATTTCGGCTAAAAGGCAATCGCAATTTGCGCTAGACCACCTTTACAATTGTTCACAACATTAACATGCTGGTTCCATTGTGTTGTTTTATAGCTAATATCAATCAGTCAATATTTTATTGCGTTAAACATCATACAGGATGCTTATAGCAAAAATAAACATTCATTAGTAGTAAATACATGTCATCAGCATACACACTATTTCTATTTTTCTTTTGATGTGCACATGAAGCGATATTGAGGAGCGGATACGTCTGTAGTTTGAAACAATTAGGCAACGGCTAATATCAGTTGCAAAATGTTATGTTTCCTGTACAGTGATATTGTGACCATTTTTAGACAAACATATACTTAATGTTTGTCATACATGTATCATCAGTACCGCTTTATCTATACTCGTTCCTGCTACTGAACTGATCTCGAAGAGAATTTGTATCCGTTAACCATTTCCCTCATATAAACGTGTTTTCACGCATTTGCAAACAGAGTAGACCCAGATCAGACGGCTCCTAGAGGAGCCGTCTGGTCAGGGTCTGCTCTGTTTGCTGATAGAATTTGATAGATATGTTTCTTTGCTTTCTAAAATATCTACAATGTTCCACCTTCCATATTTCTTTATAACTATTTTGTTAATGAATATTCAGTAGGTATTGACAATTGGAATAAAGGTAGAACAGGGAAAGGGTTAAACAGCGTTTCTCTTTGATATATATTGTGATTTTTAAAACCCGACCGGTTATGTTAACGAAAACTATCATCATCCTAAAAAGGGGCGTGTATAAGGAAAATGTGATTCACAAATTGAAATTGACATTTCTTTTGCACAATGTTTCCTTATATTTTGAAACCTACATATCCATGAAGGTGGGAAAGACATTCTTCAAACTGCAACTCACGAGTATTATGGTCTAAATATTGACGTTTGCTCAACACGGACATTACAACACTAGATATGTTACATTTGGGATTCTTGCGTTATACAAGAATTTAGTGGTTGATTGGATGGGTCTGTCTGGTAAAAGTTTTAAATGGAATAATAACAATGATATAATGATATATTATCGTTACTAATCTGATACAGACTAAATGTTTGACATGGTAACAAGGCAAAGATATGTACCCGTATAATGGAGAATGAAGTCGTAGTAAGCCTACATAGGCAAGTGCAGGTATCAACGGATACTTAGACATATATACACGTTTCACATTCCCTCTTTAACAATGTAATAACATCATCGTGTAGATTAAAATTCAGAAGAGGACAGCAATATATTTAACTTGTGACCATACATGTATGTTTGACTAACATAGTTTGCTGCTGGATATAACGTTATTTCTGTCCATCGTATACCTTAAATACATCTACATCTACATCTACTGGGATACTCCCAACAATCAATGTCTGATTATAACTGGAAGGTGAAGTGTAGATGAAGTGTAATTGACAACATATACGGGCTAAAAGTGTGTGTGCGGGGTGGGGGGGGTGTCAAACAGGGAGAGCCACTCACGAACGGATATGGCACCAAACACCATCAAACAAGAAACGGCATAGTTACAAGATAAAACTGCAGGGGATGCATATCAAGACATGAAACATTAACCATATAAAATAACATAGGCCATCGACCATAGGGCGAAAGTAAGAGCGCCGTTTTGGATCGATCAGTAGCCAAAAAAATGCCGAAATCATGTTACAATATTTGTTTATTCTGTATTACATCTCCATTACACGTCATTATCATTATTTCAACCATGTGCCTAGTGTTGTATCTCGTGCTAGCTGCAAATACAATTTTTGGCGGCCATTTTGTTTTCCCGCCATGTTGATCTTCAATTCTGAAGATAAAGCTTAGCAAACGGCATAATCGGACCCAGCACAACCAAATTTATATAAAAGCATCTGTTTGCCAACTATTAACACGAAATACCTAGTGGTGTCCAAATTCTCGAAATTCCGCCTAGGCTAATGCAAGTAATGATCACTTGCAGTTTCTTTCCGGTCATTGTCAAAGCCATTGGTCAAATACACTAGCTTGGGTAACTCTTAGTATGATCAAACCATCAGCAATTAAATCTGCCCGAACATTAATCTGTAATAATATTGGCTCACCGTCGATTCGCTACAACCTTTAAGAAATAGTTTCAAGTGTAACACCGAGTGTCAAACAACTTGGATCCTGAAGAGATGCCGAGTACAGTAAACCCCCTTTACACCAGACTGTCAAATAAGTATCAATGTCGGTATTTAAAAATGGTAGTAGTTTAATGCAGATTGAAAGTTAGGCAGAAAGCTCCTAATGGAGCTTTCTGAATGACTTTCACCCTGCATTAAGCAGTCACCTAATTAATAATATGTAAATTGTTCACTTATAAAATCCGGTATTTGGATACAGGCTGTTTCCAAACACCAGTCAGGCCGCACTTACTTGGCGAACGTTATACACAGTAAAACCTCTCTTAACGGAAGTTAAATTTAGTATAAATATCGGTCTTGGAGACAGATGACAGCTTAATGCAGGGTGGAAGTCATACAGAAAGCTTTCTGCAAGACTTTCACCCTGCATTAAGCAGTCACCTGCCTAAAATATCTAAAATTCTTTTCTACTAGAATTCCGGTTAAGAGAGGTTTAACTGTAGTACATGGTTCTGTAGCATGCGGTAATCACTCAGCTTGCGCGAAGTTTACTAGTAAAAACCTAAGCTCACCTCTTACAAAATTCTGAAATAGATATGTTCTCCTGGAAGCTAATCCGGATGAATATGTTTGTCAACAGTTATACAAGCTGCTAAAATTACAAACCTGCTAAAAGCCTTTATGTAGGTATAATAAAATAAGGAAGGCTGTAATTTATGATTGCTATATTATGGTGTTATTTTGAACACTTTGCTACAATGTAGCACTTGTAGAGATCGGTTTTCGAACGCTCTGTGATCGGCACTATATCACCGTTGCAATACTGTTTCATTAACCCTTTCCCTCATATAAACGCGTTTTTGCAAACAGAATAGACCCATATCAGACGGCTCCTATAGGAGCTGTCTCAGCAGGGTATGTTCTCTTTTTTTTTGACATGATAAAGATCTGATTCTACAGTTTTGTCCAGCCAAAAAGTCCCTTGAAATGTTTACAGTATAAAAGTTCAGCAAATAGATATTCATAATGTCATTATTTCTTATATGAATATTGAACAGGGAAACGACTAAACGCACTGTGGTGTCTAGAAAATGCTTACACACCATGCATAACCAACGAATATAAATAACGCTCTGCTCTACTGGTTAATACAGAAAAACCTCTTCAAACCGGACATTAAATTTAGTATAAATATCGGTCTTGCCGACAGGTTGCAGCTTAATGCAGGATGGAAGTCATACAGAAATTTATTCTAGGAGCTTTCTGTATGACTTTCATCTTGCATTATTGCAGCCACCAGCCTAAACGTATTTAATTCTTCTCTACAAGAATTCCGGTTTAGAGGGGGTTTACTGTTTTTCGCTGCCGACTCTTGTCGTCCTCAAACTTGAACGTCAGCCACAATATTGTTTCCTTTTTCTTCGTTTCTTCGTCACAATAACAAACAGTTTAGATCCTGATGAGTTACTCTGGATAATCTGGGTTCATGCTTTTTGCATAGGTACAACAAAGACGAGACAATGGCAGCGAAATAGTAAACAGGCAGACGTCGTTGGTAGGTGTTACAAAGATCATTTGTTTATGTTTATACCTCAAATGCATTAATCTGTTTTCATTTTTTACAAACACGCGATTAGGATGTCAAACAGTTTCGATCCTGATGAATTACCCCAAGTTTCATCTGGATCCAAGCTGTTTGCAAACCGTGCAAACGTAAGAGTTATTTCCTACCTACGAGATACATACCCTTAGATAGACAAGGGAGGTAACCCATTTGAGATAAATTTCTGAAATTTATTGCGATAGCTTCCCTTCTAATACCACACGTGTATTGGACAGCGAGAAGAGTAGTTCCTGATTTATAAAACAGGTGGCAGCTTAATACAGCACAAACATGTACAGAAAGCTCATAAAGTAGCTTTCTGTATTGATTTTTCCCTGCATTAAACAACCCTCTGCTTTAACATACTGCTTTGTTAATAAATTGTGTGATCGCATTAGCGAAAATTAACAGGAAATGTGAACACTTTGCACTGTGTACATGGCAAATATGATAGTTTGCAGTTATTAGTTAAGTATATAAAGGAAATAACAACCGTAATATTACCATGATGCATTTAAAGGAAAATGATTATCGGGAATGTTAAGCTACCATTGGTACTACAGCATAACTAAGTTTTATGTAAACAGAGGAATTCGACAATACCTTGTCCTTATAAACTGTTCTACTTTGCACCAAATGACAAATGTTTTCTCGAAATAGTCTATCGTTGTAAACTGTATGCATGTGTACTTTGGTCAGTCAGGGATTATATGGATAAAACAAAACAATGACAAAATGAAAACCGTGCATTTTTATTTGTAAAGATCAATTTGTATGTGTACGAAGTGTCAAATAACTGTGAAAGATGCTGTTGAATAATTTCACCAATTGAAGCATAAACAATGTCTACCATAGACAGACACTGTATGCATAGGCAAATAGTGTAGACAGAGTCAGACACTGTAGGCATAGGCAACCAATGCAGGTATAGACATACAATGCAGGCATAGACATACAATGTATGCCATGACATACCCTCTGGACGAATACTGAAGGAATAGACAAACATTGCAAGCATAGACGGACACTGTATGTACAGACAAATACTGTAGGCATAGGCAAACTTTGTTGGCATAGACATACATTGTAGGCATAGACATACATTACAGGCATAGACGGGTACTTTAGGCATAGGCAAACATTGCAGGCATAGGGAAAGGCTGTAGACACAGACATACACTGAAGGCACAGGCAAACACTGTAGGCATAGGCAAACAATGCATGAATAGACGGACACTGTAGGCATAGACTAAATGTGTAGGCATATACATATACCTCTTTTAGCAGTGCATAAGAACTCTCACAATGAAGTATTGTAGGCATTTAACGGACACTGTAGACATATGCAAACCTTTGTATATAGGCAAACGCTGAACGCATAGGCAAACTATGCAGACATGGTCAAACATTGTAGACATGGTCAAACATTGTAGACATATGTCAAACTTGTCAAAAACTATAGGCATGGTCAAACACTGTAGATATAGACAAATATTGTAGGCATAGACAGACAATGTAGACACATGCAAACAGAGTAGACACAGGCAAACAGAGTAGGCACTGACATGCATTGTAGGTATCGGCAAACACTGTAGACACAGGCAAACACTGTAGACACAGGCAAACACTGTAGACACAGGCAAACAATGTACAGACATAGGCAACAACTGTAGACATGGGCAAACATTGTGATCATAGACAGACAAAGTAGACATGGGCAAATGTGTATGCCCTAATGAGAGGACTCCTTGAGAAACCACCTGATAAGGATCAACTCTGTTTTCTTTACAAATTACTTTTCGAAGGTCATTTCGGCAAACGAATTCTTACAGAAACAGCCCTTCAATTGAAAAACAAAAATGCAATTGCCCCGCTCTACACTAGTAAACTCTTTAAGATAAACAATGGGGGGTAATCTCCTTAAAGCAAAGCAGAATGTTGAACTTCGGTTATTTCCTTTTTGGAAAGTTAAGTTATATGTTTATCTAGACACATGTCTAAGTACAGTAACAACATTATAAACAACCAATCAAAACAAGTTTTACTACATGTCTTATTGGGCTGCCGAAAGGCAGCCCAAACTGATACGACTTTGAAATGGTTGCATGATTAACCGCGGTCCTGTGTTTCTATAACTGCCGACAGCTACGTATTTGTTTTTGCTATCTCGTCTGTTTTAAAATTCACGAAAATTATGTTGTTGTTTTTTCAAAATTTATGACGTATCCATTTATTACTGTTTAAACTCCACATGATGTTTTTTGCATTTTAATTTCCTATGCACATGTTTATGAACATGTTCTTCGAAAGCGGTTTTCATTTAAACGAAAGGAGATACTCACATAAACAAATATCATTAATGAAAAGGAATGCAAACTGCTTATATGAATTAAAAGCAAATACTGTACTGTATAATTGCAATTATATTTCATATAAGATTGTTTTCATTGCGTTATTCTTAATTTCAGTAAGTATTTAAACGTGTATTACGGACACGAACATTTGCGCCCTTTCAATTTTACCCGTCGTTTTGTTCCCAAATGCTAGTGACATAGCAATAATTGATACACAATTATTATACAAAGCACCGTGGGGTAGGGGTAGCGCGTTAGCCTAGAACACTAGGGTACACGGGTTCGATCCTGGGTAGATACGAAAATATTTTTGTTCTTTTTTGTATGTCAATTGTTTCTTTTTATTTCTTATTTTGACATTAACGTGCTTTTGTTTTAAATCCATTTTATATTAGCATCCATTCATTAAATCCATACATCGTCCCGTGTGTAGAACCTCCACACTTACACAAAATGGCACCTTAACTCTGATTTGCTGATGAAATGGCATCAACAAGTTAACAAGCGAATAACTGATTAACTGTCAGCTGAATTTGGTAACTAGTTGAATACAAACTTTTTATTTCAAAGTAACTTTGCATAATAAAAATGCAAAAACCACAAAACCTCTCAAACACGACATGTTAATAAAAGTGTTAGAATCTATATATCTACATGTTTTTCCTCCATTTTTTTCTGCAAGTACACTATATAATCCGCTTTTTAAATTATTTATTTATTGACATTTAAGGTCTTGGTTTACACTGCTGATCTTGACACTTGATACATGTTAGGCAGCCACTTTACGCTTGCGTAAAACCTCGCTTGTTAACACATGTGGTAGCTTAATAAATGAATAGAGTAATTCAGAACGTCCATAGCCCTTTCACTGTTTAATATTTATGTAAGAAACAATGACATCCCGAATATCTATTTGCTGAATTATATAATAGTGTATATACACATCAGTGTTTGGTATTGGTAGAAACAGTACAGTCAGATCTATTATAATCCATACACAAACAGGACAGACCCCGGTCAGACGACTTCTACAGGAGCCGTCTGATCAGGGTCTTCTCTGTTTACAAACACGTGAATAAAACGTTTGTATGAAAGAAAGGGTTATTAACTCTCTACCTTACTTCTGCAGAGCTTAAAACAGCCATCTGCTATTGAGACACGCGTGTTCATTCAGGAAGTGATATTACCCTCGTAACACTGCGTGTAAAGCAATGAAACAGTGAGTCCATTCAGACACACACACACTTACTCCAGTGTGCAACAATATGTCGGCTCACATTTGGATCTAATACAATTTAGACCACTTCCGATTCGATCAAGCTGTTGAAACCGTTGACCGAATGTCAAATGACTTTGATCTTAACCCATTCCTTTATGTAAACACATGTTCACGCATTTGTAAACAGAGTATACCCAGGTCAGACAGCTCTTATAGCAGCCGTCTGATCAGGGTATGCTGTGTTTGCTCATGGAATTTGTTAATCCGTTTGTTTACTTTCTAAAATTGCTACAATGTTCCACCTTCCATATTTCACCAAATCTATTATGTCCATGAATATTCAGTAGGTGATGAAATGTGGAATAAACACAGAGCAGGGAAAGGGGTTTACCTGGATCTAAACGGCTTGTAAGTGCGAGTCATGGCTTGGATAGCGGGATAATGATCAATGGTTATATAATCAGTACAATGGTCATGCGTCAAAATGCTGTACGGCTCGAACATAAGATAGCATGAAGTATGCGTAGTTGTAATATTAATCCTACGGGATCGAAATGACACATATTCATTGCATGATATACGCAACGACAGGGCGAAAAATAATGTCAAAAATGAAAGTGGATACACGCACGCAACTATATGCAGTAAAGATACGACTAAGTTGTATTATATTACAAACAGGAGATATACATGTATAAGAGCAGGTGGTTGTTTCTTTCGCTGTAAAATGTCGTCAGCAAATACTGTCGTCAGCGCAATTTTGTCGTCTGCTGCAATTTTCGTTGTTTAATTTTCTCCAATTTTCTTTCAATATAACATTACCACGGTAACAGTCTAGATCCTGACTGGACACTGGATTTCTCTGCTACTCATCTGGATCCAAACTGGTTGCATATGTAACATAGATCACACCGTCCAATCGGTTATGGTTACCCCATCGATAAAGCTGTGGCTACCTCGCGCAGCGAGAGTCGATTTAAAAGGTGAGTTTGTATTTTGCTCCTAAAGACTCCTACTTTCAGAAGATCGGCACTTCTTTGTATGCAGCCGTAAAAAGCAGTGTTTGCCGAACTAAAATTATTCTCAATGCAAACACAGTATCAAATGTGTATACATGTACATGTATATACACAATTCATTTTGAGTATGTATCGGTGAATTACTTTTAAAGCGCAAATAATCGACCCGTTTACGCAAACGGAATTGCTTTTTCCTAGAAAAGGGTCCTTTCCGCTACTAGAAAATGCACACATTGAAGAATGTTTTGCAAATCTCCTATGTGAAATCATTAATAAACACTTGATTCATCCTTGCAAACATCTTCATCGTTACACTTTTCCAAGTATTTTGTTATTCAGACAGTATAAATCGATCTAGATCTAATACTTGACGCATTGGTTTGTTTCTTCGAAGACAAAGTGTTATATCTACATTTTGAAATTGATTTGGCTATGCCTCTCTTTCTGCCGTAACATAGAAACACCACATCTAAAACCACCCACAGCTGTTTGTAACTTTATGTGTGTCATGGGAAGATATAGATGTAAAGACCTGTATACAAGCCCCGCGGACTTTTTGTTTTCCGTTTTACCAGCGCGGACAAAATTATTTGAGAGCGGGTTTCCAGCACGGACAATTTTTATGGATCACCGCGGACAAATTCTGTGTCCACCGCGGACCGAAATTTACCCTACGGGATATTATCGCCGCCGAGCCATCGCTGTCCGTGCTGATATCAGCGTGGATTGCGGGGCATCACCGCGGACACTACCTTTATGACTGGCAGTCGTTTAATCGATTTAGGTATAAATTATTTAGATAAGATATATACAAAAGCTTACATGTACATATAAACACACATGTGCATTTTTTTAAACTGAAGAAACGCATATTGAATATACTGTCAGATCTAGAATTCAAAATGAAATTAGATAGCATACGTATATAGATAGCCTTCACCCAAAACCCGAGACTGAAACGGTTTCTTTCTGCTAAAACTACAATTTATAGTCAAATTTTAACGATTACCAGACTGTAAATGCTCGAGAAAAAAGAAATAGATACAAAATATCAGCAGCAATTGTTTTCACAATCTGATTTTCAGAAAATGCGTAGCGCAGAGATTATAGATATCAGGAGCACTCGGTCATACTTTTTTCGACCCCACGCGCGTATTAAGTTATTAACCCTTTCCCTGTTCTACATGTGTTCCAAATTTAAATACAAATGTACATGTACCTACTGAATATTCATGGACAACATAATTATAATGAATTACGGAAGGTGGAGCATTGTATACATTTTAGGAAAGCAAATAAACAGATCTATTAAATTCTATTAGCAAAGTGAGTAGACCCTGATCAGACGGTTCCTCTAGGAGCGGTCTGATCTAGGTCTATTCTCTTGACAAATGCGTGAAAACAGGTTTATATGAGGGAAAGGGTAAAGGGGTGGAGAGTTGTATCCAACCATTATTTGTTGAAATACTTTTTTTTTAAACCTTAACACTTTACTCCATAGTTTGTGTTCAGTATTGAAGACAGATGTTTGATTAAAACAGGCTGAATGGGACCATTTTGCGTTTTTCTCAGCCTGCCGTCTACTGTGATATAGAAATATTTCTTATGGCGCATATTCATGAATGTATCAAGTGGAACTATTTTCGAGTGGAGGAATGGATTAACGCACTATAATGAGTACCTATGGAGTAAAGGGTTGAACTGGGTATCATTCGACGAAGAGATGCAAACAGTTGATTAAATAATTATAAAGTTCCAAACGCATCTACACTAATACACTGATACACCGCATCTACACTAATAATCTATACTGTTACAGCTATTCTTGTTTGACCGACCATGTAGTGCAGCTACAAGATTTAATTTGATATCAGAATAAGATGAAAACTATTGTAGCTTATTGTATTATAATTTATTTTGAAACGGCGCAAAAAAGTCGCCTGCATAAATCATTACTCTGTATAAATGAGCCACCTGAAATAACAGATAGCCAAATATTGGTATGTCGTTGTCTTTCAGATGAGTTCAAAGCTGCGATCGTAATGTCCCTCCTATTGAATGTTTGTTTTGTCTTTGTGCGTCTCTTGTTGTTTTTTCTACCCATGTACATTTGCTGTTTCCTTGTGTTGCTGTTCGGGCGAGTGTTTGTTCTGTATGTGGTATTTCCTGCATGACTCATTTTTGTACTTTTATTCATTTAAGTCATATTAACCCTTTTCATGCGAGTAGCATATATTGACGCAATTTAAAAACAGTGCAGACCCAGATCAGACAGCTCTTAGAGGCTGTATGATCAGGGTGTGCATTGGTTTCTTATAGGATCTGTCAAGCATAAATTGCCATTCGTCCTGGGGAAATTATTACTCCAATACCAATATAAAAGTTGAAATGATAGATAGTCATACGTAATCCATTCATATCTGCGGGAAGAGAGAGAGAGAGAGAGAGAGAGAGAGAGAGAGAGGATGGGGAGAGAGAGACACACACACAGAGACAGAGACAGAAAGAGAGACACACAGAGAGACAGATAGATAGGGACAGACAGACAGACAGACAGACAGACAGAGAGGGAGAGTAAGAGGTGGAAGAGACGGACAGAGAGAGAGGGGGGAGAGAGAGAGAGAGAGAGAGAGAGAGAGAGAGAGAGAGAGAGAGAGAGACGGGGGTGAGAGAGATTTTGACGTCCCTTCTGGCCTTGTGATTGCGTATCATTGTAAATGTTTATTTGGGGAGAGGACTTCTTAGAAACAACAACAATTGTACACAGAGAGAGGGACAGGGACGGTGAGGAAATATATTATGGGCTTATTAATTATGTATCAGACAATAACCAAGTCTAAAACATGATAAATATTTCATTTTCATACAGTGCCCCTGTATTGATTCACAGGTGCTCGTAGCATGCTATGTATCCACGACAACAACAGACAAATTCAATATAACTGGTCTATAAGGCCTTGTTCGATCTGATAGCATGGATGGATATCTTGTAATAACAATTTCTTAAAATAATACTTACATGTAAAATAACATTGACTGGTTTTAAACCTAACGTCAAACCCTCACCGACATCAATTTCAAGCTTATAGAAATTGTTTTATTTAACATTTCCCTGTTCTATGTTTATTCAAAATTTCAATACTTACTGAATATTCATGGACAAAAATAGTTATAAATGAAATATGGAAAGGGGGGGGGGGCATTGCAGCTATTTAACAAAGCAAAGAAATATATCTATCAAATTATATTAGCAAACAGAGTAGACCCTGATCAGACGGCTCCTCTAAGAGGTCAGAGAAGACCCTTCTCTGTTTGCAATTGCGTGAAAACACGTTCATATGAGGGAAAGGGTTAAAGTACAATATGAAGAAATTTTGAATACATAATACCCATTCATTCTATATTTAATATTGTGGGAAATATAGATGGCCGCTCATCAATTATGAAAAGCAATATCAATTATTGGTGATTGACACGCTTATAGGTGACAGTTGATAGGATTATGTCTTTTCAATGGGTGGGTCTTAAAGATACTGAACCAATGAGCTGTGACATCTTGATAGTAGCAAAAGAGCGGAAATACCCGATAGTCTTTCTTTAAAGTTGTCGGAACTTTATTGATGACCAAATAATTAACACAATGATGACCATAAATCAATGACCCCCTGCGCTGAAACACCAAGGTAGTTTCCGTACATTGTAGAGCACGCAAAGCGATCATTGTTTTGACCAAAACATTTGACCCTTATTATACTGAATTATCGTCCGCTTAAAAAATGTAGTCTGCAAAATAAATGAAATAAGCATTGCTTTAGTTCGTTGAAAACAAACAGAAAAATGAGAGTCAGACATATTTGACCCTAGTAACACTCTGGGGAACTCATCATCTGTTCAGTATACAAACTGTTTGTAAATATTAAGGAAGCCACGCTCGGCGGGCTAAGGGTTGATCTGCATATTTTTTTTTTAAACTTTCAGGGTCCTATAGAGAATGTCCAAGTTACCTACATTTATTATGCTGAAATAATTTGCTTTTAAAAAGGTTTTTGTTTTCTTACCGGGTTTCCTTCTGTCTTCTTTTAAAATAAAAATCGACTAAATTTTGTTTCCGCGTAAAACATCGAATTAGTGTTAGTGTATCATTTTCAAAGGCAAGTGACTGCTTAATGCGGTGTGCGGAAAAATGCAACTGGAAAAAAACTGCCACCGGAAAAAATGCCACTGGAAAAAATGCCACCCTGATTTGGAAAAATGCCATTGGAATATATGCCACTGGAAGAAATGCCACCCTTTTTTCAAAATTATATTTTATCCTTTTTTTAAGGCCCCAAATAGGGGGCAAAGGTCAGGGGGCAAGTGTCCGGGGATCAAATGTCCGTAAATCGAAATGCCGATATCATGAATATTTATTAAATTTATTTTTAAAATAGCTTATGTACTGAGGCTGATTTGGTGTTGGAACAAAACTATAGAGTTAGATTCAACATAAATTCATAAGCAAACAGAATACCCTGATCAGACGGTTTCTATAAGAGCCATCGTATCCGTGTCTACTCTGTTTGCAAGCACGTGAAAAGCGTCGATTCTCTCAGATTTTTTACTTCTGTTGCCGGGTCATGTCAGACGTGCGGATCTCTAGCTGAAGCGTAACCTAAAGTTTGGTTGTCGGTGGGTTTCAACCATTTCCCTGTTTAATATTTATGTCGGAAAAGATGACATCATGCTATTTATAAGTTGATTTTTATAATGGTGTAGGTACGCGGTCCATGACTTTTCTTGGTACTTGTAGAAAATGTAGAGTCAGATCTTATATAATTTCACAAGTAAACAGAGCTGGTCCCGATCATACGACTCCAATAGGCGCCTTCAGATCTTGGTCTACTCTGTTTGCAAAGGCATGGACATTGTTTATATATGGTAAAGGGATAAGCAAACAGAACAGACTCCTGGTCAAACAGCTTTTATTTAAGAAATCTGATCAGAGTCTTATCATTTAAGAGTTTTAAATTAATAAACATAGTTTTATGAATTGTATAACTATGAAAACATTCTTGTAATTCTGTTACTTTTGCTGATTAACCCTTTCCCTGTTCAGTATTCATGTAAGAAATAATGATATCATGAATATTTATAAGCTAATGTTTTGAATGGCATTTGTAGACAAGATTGTTTTGATGTTGGTAGAAATTGTAGAGTCGGGCCTATTACAATTCCATAAATAAACTGAGTAGGCCCAGATCATGCGTATGATCTGGGACTACACTGTTTGCAAATGCTTGAAAACACGTTTATATTAGAGAAGGTTTGTATTTTAAGGTGGAATGGCCCGTCATTGTTTAACTGTAGATTCCATTCATTATATAAGACCTAACTTAGCTATTTGATTTTGAATAATACACAGTGAAGACCCTGGTCAGATGGTTGCTTTTTGAGCCAACTTGTCTGGTTCTACAGTGTTCAAATGTCAGTAGTTTTATTTCCCGCATTTAACAATACAAACTGTTTGTTTTATATACTGAAAATGATTTGTGTTAGGCAGTTGGAGACTATATTATTATATTACTTACTCAGCCTAAATACATGTATGCTGTAATTTACTAGCTAGACATAAGAAAATAGTAACGATCAAAGGTGCAAGATGGTCACTAAATCCCCTAATTTCTCAGCAGGGGGCAAGGGTCAGTGTCACACATCTGCCATCTATCACCCACTGTCAACAAAGTTATGAATTATTACGCAACAGGAAAGCGTGTAATGAAACCGAACTACCTAACAATGTGCCAATTGTCTAAAGTTATGATTTGTTAAACAGTTTCCCGAAAAATAGAAGATAACTATGCTTTGACTAATTAGATCTATGGCTAAGCATAATTAAACCCTACCGATTAAAACCAGTTAGATTATTGCGAATTCTAGTTCTAAAGACAGTTTAGATTGATATGATCTAGATCTATACTAAAATACTTTTACTAGATCTGATATGGTACTTTACAGTAGCCAGAAAGAAGACATTTTACAACACATAAATGAACGCCGTGAGACTGTACATGTATATCTTAATATCTAGATCTTATTAAAACAAAACGAGATTTAAAATTCTAAATACTGTTGATCTAAATTATTCAACGCGTGTATCACAATAGCCCCTCACTACAAAAGCCCCTCTTGCAAAAGCCCCTCACCAAAATGGTCAAGGTTTACAAAAGCCCCTCACAAAAAACAATACTAACATTAATTGAACTTTAAGTGCTTTGTTAAGTGTACTAATAACCTTACTTAACGAATCTTTATAAGCTTGTCATTGAGCAAACAGGGTAGATCCAGATCAGATTGCTCAGTATTTTGATTTTGGTCTACTCTGTTTGAAATTTAAGAAAGTTAAGGAATTAGAAAATGGAAAAAGTTTGTGTTTAAGTTAATTGGGGTAATATTATAATAATTTATAAATAATATGACTAATATTACATCATCCATAGCTATTGGATCTATATTAACTGTCACAAAGCAAACATGGTTGAACTAGATCATATAGCTTTAGATTTGATTTGGGTCTACCCTGTTTGAAATAAATATAAGGAATCTCCTCCTTGTGATCTACAATGTTTACTTTTATAAGTATAGAGTGTGCTAATTACCTTACTTAATGAATCTTTATAAACTGGTCATTCAGCAAACAGGGTAGATCCAGATAGCTGTAATTTTGATTTTGGTCCACTTTGTCCAAATATTTGAAGTATAATGATTAATCAGCAAAAATAGTGGGGGGCTTTTGTAAGCCTTGGCCATTTTAGTGAGGGGCTTTTGATCGAGGGGCTTCTGTAGTGAGGGGCTTTTAGATGAGGAGCTTTTGTAGTAAAGGGCGTTTGAGTGTACCCCTATTCGACATATGAGGCATGTCCAACACATAAATAAGAATGTCTTCCATTTCAAAGAAAGGCCAGATCATGGGATCTTTTTTCCAAAGTTCAGCTGGTAATGTATAGGGCGTTCCTGAAGGCCGATTCATTCCAGCTTCTTGTTGTACATTGTATCTACCCTTCGGTATACGGACATTTTCTCTCTAGGACATTTGTTCTCCTATTTGGGCATGGGAGGATATGGCTGACATTTGTCCCCTTCAAATTTTATTTTATTTTACTTGCTCTACTTGCTCGCAAAGGATAAAAAAGAAAATACCTACATTGTTCTAAAAACGGACGGTTGATTACACAGGAAATCGGTAATGCAGAAAGAGTACGGAGCTTTTTAAATTACTTCAATTCTGCAATTAGCTGTCATCTGTTTTAAACGATCGTCAAATCAACATTTTTAAGAATGGTTGTTTACAATCGCCGCCCCTTAACCGATAATATTTCTAAACCGATATTGGAGCTACATGTATCCTGTGTTTAGTTACCACCTTTTTTAAATGACAGCCAATTCAACTGTTTTGAATTGTTATTTTACTTCGCTACACCGGTTTGAGAACCTCTCTAATCAGGTCATTTTCTCGGTATGGTCACAGGGTTCGTTTTATAAGGTTTTGCAGTAATTTTGTTATTATCAGGGGCAGTTACATTTTAAACGCATCGAATATTAGACCACCGGCTTACTTTAAAACTAGAAATTGGCATTTAAATTAAGAAATATGCTTTTAAAAAGAAAGAAAGTTGGCGTACATGTATGAGAGATATATTTTGCTGTACGTATATATTAATAAATGATAACTACAGTATTACCTCTGCAAAGCAACACTCTGGGGGATATAAACTTCTGTATTGTCGTTGTAGAGAGGTTGTTGCTCATCGGAGTTACATGGCAAATCTCTCTCAAGAGACAACCCAGTAAGGAATACATGGGATCTTTTGAATACAAGTGGCCGCTTAATGCAGGACAAAAATACTTTTATCCTGCATTAATCTGCCACCTGTCTTATAACAGACATTTTATTTGTACATGTATCGATGTAGAGAGGTTCCACTGTAAGTTTTGGGGATTCATTTAAAGTGTTGTTGAAAGGAGGTGTTTGCTGTAATCTGTACTGTATGCTATAAACCCCTTCACTGTCATTATGACGTAATAATCCACTAAAATAGTCACTGTCAAATCATTGTCTGCTTACATGTTTCATCTACTTTTCTTTAAAAAAAATTTATGATAGTTTTAACTTAATTCTTTCCTCCATAAATACTCCTTTCTACGCCTCTGTAAAAGTCACCTGTTGAAACCAATGTGATAAAAAGAGCATTTGCTCCTACACGTATAGGAGTATATGCTCTATTTAACACAATGGTTTCAAATTACAAAATTCTAAAAACAATAGTTTTATCTACTTAATGCTCCTTTTCGGTAGATTTATTCAAAGAAGTTGGATCCAAATTGAGCCTACATGTATGGAGGAATGGGTCTTAGAAACTTTAATATAAGTGTCAAATGGTTTGGATCCTTATCAGACGCGGCGTCTGATCAGGATCCAAACTGTTTGCAAACATTAGAGTTTTCAAGTTTGACATGGAAGGGTTTAATAGTAAATACAACTTACAATGGGGAAATTGTGATCTATTTCTAGATAAGGAATACGTCATGGAATTTAAGCAGGCGACACGTTGGTTTAGACATATCCGTTTAACGAAAGAATGTGGGTGTACGAGGTCCGTGGTTTGATAAACCATGTACATACTGTATACGCTTCTTTAATAACATTGATTAATTTAATTATGCCCCTTCACTCCCAGAATTCGGTTGCCATGACATTAACAACACTTTAGATCTAGACCAGACGTCCAATATCTCATTATCAAACCAGAACCAAAAACTGGTTTACATCTATATCTACGTTTTTAGAAAAAAATGGATTATCTTTTTTAATCCATAGGATGCAAGTACATCATGGCAGTGAATCGATTGAGCAGAATCTAAACATGCAGTACATGTACATCAAGCAGAAAGACAAAACATGTACACAGGTACATTTGTACACAGTAAAATATTAAGCACAAGGGTAATAAAACAACCATACAAGTATTATTCGAATGGCTATTGAAACTGGTTAAAACGTACATTTAAGCTGCCGAACCAAGACTAAATAATGGAGAAAACTTCTAACTTTACAACTCACCTGGCTGAATTGATATTAGATGTATTAGTAAATAAAATCCCTCAATTCTTTCGTCTGCCAGAACAATATTTATATACATGTAGATCTATACAGAAATCATAAGAAGACCAGTCAGGACTATTCTCATAACAGAATCAATAGGTTTTGTTGGTCGTTTCCAGTAGATTTCTGATAATTAAAATTTACACTGATGTGAAACTGAAAACAAAATCGATTGGGAATTAGAATTGGAACCTAAAAGATAGAGTCGAAATGAAGATGAATTCACTAACAATGTGCACAAACGTATGCAAACCTGATACAAGTTATACAACCTAGTAACTTATTGTGTGTGTGTTTTGTGTTTAACGGGTGTTCCGTGTTTCTATATAAAACATCTTACGTATTGAACAACAAATAATTGAAATAGAAAGCATACTAGAATATCGCACCCATATTATGCAGAAACGAATCAGACAATTCACGGACAGGTTATATTCCAGTACAATCAAACGCGCCAAAAATAATGGATGAATTAATTTGTGTTTGCCGAATGCAGAACAGTTTCGGTTTGGAATTAGTCTAAACGAACCATTTCTCGAGTGTTTTATTTCATACATTTCATATCAATTTTGCAAAATGTGGATGTATATACATGTAAAGAGAAAGACAAGCCGTGAAAATGGATATAAAAGGATGAAAAGGATATAAATATCAATCCAGGTAAGGCCAAGCGCGATCCGCTGTAGTACACAGTGGTCCACGATGATACCACCGCGACCTGCGGTGATAACGATCGCGCCCGGCGACGAGTGCCCCTACGGAGGGACCAGCGCGGACCCATCACAACCCGCGCTCGATTGCGGAAGACCGCATATCAGCGCGGACAAAAATACCCGTGTCCGCGTTGGATAAAATTGCGATGGGCCGCGGAAAACAAAAAGTCCGCGGGGCTTGTACTGTATGTATAGCCATACAGGGTTCACTCCCCTTGTGTACACTTTGACATCATATTTCGCTCTTGAAACCGGCCAAATTCAAGTAAGATCAACTGTGTATAGATCTAATTAATACAAATGGGTGGACTGGCATAATTTCAACGACAAATGGTCTTATTATTGTCTGTTCATTTGTTTTTATAAAAAGAAAAAAGTATGATTCACTCAGAGACCGAAAACTTAATTACCGTATTCGTCCCACTGTATTGTGATTGTTTGTGTGACATATGCGAGTATATCCAGAGATTGTCAAGCATCGTATAAAATTAAAAACAAGACACGGAAATGAATTCGGCCCCGATGTTTTCGTACTCAGAGTGACTCGGACCAAATTAAGTCAGTCCTATGCTCCTGTGATTTAGGTCTACGTCTCCATGAAGTGTTGGATACATGTATCTAGTATATGATGAAGAAAAAAAGACATGTCCGTGTAGATCTATATCAATTTCCGTTTGACGATTAATATCTATTATTATCCTAAAGAATTAAGTTCTACACAGTTCAGATTTTGTAAATAAATCTTTGAATTATTGTAGTAATTAAATTTCATTTTATCAGTTGCTCAATAGATTTTGGTGGTGTTGTTTTTGCTGATTAACTTTCATTTTGCAAACTATTAGCACGGAAATGCTGGATCTATTCAACACTAGACAAACTCCTTACAGTATAAATACAGTATAAGGGGTTAGCGTAGTTTTGCGTGTAGACCCAGGTTAAAAGTCTCCTGACTGTTTGCAATGCTATGCGCAATGAAGATATTTTAATACAAAAGGAAAAAATAGATATAATAAAAAGATATGCAGTACAGACACAAATCAAGTGTCACATGATAAATATAGCATCCGACCTGTGTTTAATGTTTTGTGCTTCAATACAAAGAATTGTTTTTTCAAACAATAAACAGGGGGATATTTACTGTGAGAAATCGATCAGGTTGTACGTCTTTGTACAAACCCGATTTAAACTTTAGAAATAAAAATTGGCTAAACATAATTGGCTAAACGCTAGTAACAGAATATACATGGCAGTTGTGGGTCTTATGTTTCAAGTTCAAGGGAAAAAATACGACGTGTGTGTCTTTAGATGCTGTAATACTGCATATGTTAGTTGTCGGGTAACCTTAGCCTAAATGCGCCCAGAATTAGGATGAACCTTAACCACCAAATTTTCAAAATAGGGTAACCTTAGCCATTCGAACATCAACTCAGTACACGAAAACACGTGTAACTACCTTGCTTTTGAACAAAGCATTTATGATATGCATAGGATGGACAGAAAAGTACTTTGATTTACCTTCGACATCGTTGGATTAACGTGAGTTTGTCATATATCGGAGATATTCAGTCCCAAAGAAAGGAAAATGGTGTTTTGGCATATTGATCCACGTTGATTCACTGATTCAATACACCATTCAGCATGCTATTGGGAAAATATTACACCAACATGTTCGGCAAACATTGCTTTTTACGGCTGCATACAAAAAAGTGTAGATCTTCTGAAAATAGGAGTCTTTAGGAGCAAAATACAAACTCACCGTTTTAATCGACTCTCGCTGCTCGAGGTAACCACATCTTTATCGATGGGGTAACCATAACCGATTGGACGGTGTGCTGATGATTGTGTCATTAGTCTGACGATGTGCATCATCAACGGTAAACCCCTGTCAACATTCCCCTCCATTAACGCATTTTCACGCCTTTGCACACGGAGTAGACTCAGATCAGATAGGCTCATATAGGAACCGTCTGATCAGGGTCTGCTCTGTCTGCCTCTAAATCATATAGATCTGATTCTGTAGTTTCTGTGTACATGTGCTGTTATAAAAATTCAGCTCATAAATATGGATGAAGCTATTATTTCTTACATGAAATTTAAACAGGGAAAGGGTTAAAACGACTGTGAAAAAGAGGTATAATTCTTGGTCTGACGGCCAGGTGTAGCTTAATGCAGGATAAATATACACATAAAGCTCCTACAATAGCTTTCTGTGTTACTTCCATACTAGATTAACATGTTTTAAGACACCTATATTTATCCATAAATTTTGTGCTTTAGTTGGGGTTTACTTATACATATTCCTTTCGGCAAGATTATGGTGAAAATATCCTGTTTACTTGCTGTCTTTTTGTCGTTTATAAACCCTGTCACCACAAGCTATTAAAATAGCATTTGAAGTTCTCATCAAATTTCGCATGTTTAATTGCGTGGAAATAACTGTCATCATTATAAGATTGATTTAATCGTGTTTTCTGCGAGGTTTTCATGGAAATCCGAGACGCTTAAAGCAGAGCTATGAAATGTAATCAGCTTTCCGATTTCCTCTGGGTACGGTAAAACACAGCGACAGATGTGACCACGGAAAGCGCCAGATGACATTATCCTGGGCAGAGGCTATATCCAAGGCTGTATGCAGAAAATACATTAATTCATTGGTTTCATATATTATTAACGTTAATGAAGTCTTTAACGGCTATCGGTGGAGAAAGATAATGTCAAATGAGGATTATTAGCAATTAAGAAACCCTAAAAGGTGGGGACATCAAAGCTGCTATGCTGGGAATGATTGACGGGCATGCGCGCGACTTCGTGAAAATTGATATTAATATACGGCCTCAACATTCCCTCACGCCTGGGATTAGATCTGGCTTTAATTAGTTTGGAGATAATTGCAGCTGTCATAATGCTCATTCTATGCCATCTCTCACTAAAAGTCTGATTGAAAAATAACTGAAAAATGAGCAAGGAATAGTGATCATCAAATGTATGGAAAGATACCTTAAACTTAAAATTAAAACAGTGAATAATCAAATGTACTGAAAACTATCATAATTATAATAGTGAATATCAAATCAAAATTTAAAAAATAACTGAATATGGTCAGAGAATGGAAAATACTAGATTCGTTGTATTCACCATATCTCTCTCATGCGCTTTCAGTTGTTTGTGTCAGTGTTAGTTTTGTGTGTAATAATATAATAAGTTGCAGCTGCAAACGAATGCAGGGAAATGTGACACATTAAGTCAGTCTTTCTATCGTTTCTGCTCAGGTCAGTCCGGGTCAGTTCAAGGTCAATGTCAAGTTCAAGGTTAATATCAACTGTAAGTCCTAATGCTTGTGATAATCTCTACAACAGCCTCTCAGGGGAAATTGAAGTTGGATGTGTGGGGTGGGGGTGGGGGTGGGGGTGGGGGTATCTGCCTTTAAGAAAACTGAAGTGTATTCACGTTAACCCTTTACTCCATGAATATTCATGTAAGAAATAATGTCGCCATGCATATTGATTAGATTAATTGTTATAAAAGCACAAGGACGCTGGATATTTGAGACTATATTATATCATAAGGAAACGGGAGCCGTCTGGGTCCATGCTGATAAAGCTTTTAGTTGAGTTTGAGTTTCGTTCTCAAGCTTTTGATTGGTCAGATTTGAGTTCTCAAGTTTTTGATTGGTCAGATTTGAGCCAGAGGCTCAAATCTGACCAATCAAAAGCTTGAGAACGTACTCAGACTCAACTAAAAGTTTTATAAGCATGGACCCAGATCTGGGTCTTCTCTGTTTGCACAGACGTAGAAAGGAATATTTATGGATTGAAAGGTTAATTAAGTGGCCGTTCTACAGAGTTTTACTGTAACATACATAAACATTTAAAATCGCACTGTCTATTATAGTGTATATGGTTTTGATTGTTCTGCGGGGTGATTATTTTAGGAGTGGTAATCGTCATCAATACTGACATACAGTAACATGTCTATAGTGGCCACTTAATGAGTAAACATATGGGTTTGTACAACCAGATGGCTTATCAATTCAGACTGAAAGTAATGTCTTTTATTAGTATTACAGTAAAACCCCTCTACAACGGACGTTCAATTTGGTAGAAATACCGGTCTAGGAGACAGGTGACTGCCTACTACAGGGTGAAAGTCATGTAGAAAGCTCCTCTAGGATTAAGCTGCCACCTACCTAAATATCTATTTCTTTTCTAGAATTCCAGTTTTTAGGTTGTTCACTGTACTTTTATTTCATATCGCATTGAGCTATCACCAGTGTAATAATCCAAGAATGAGTCATTAGTTTGCATAATCGTTGTAGAGAGGTTTTATTGTATAACGAACTGCTAAGTTACGATGTAACATGTGTCTGTCGTAAATAGATGTCTACTCAAAGTTGGATCTGGTACAAATTTGACTATCTCCTATTCGATCAGGCTTTTGAGAGACTTTTGAGAAACTTTTGAGAAACTTTTGACCGAGTGTCAAACAGACTGGATTCTCATGCGACGCCGAGTTACTCAGTCTGGGTCCAATCTGATTGCAAATGCGAGTCAGGTCGCAAATAACAGTATAACCTCTCTATAACGCCCACTGAATTGTGTTTATTAGTTGGTATTTCAGGACAGGTGGTTGCTTAAAGCAAGGTAAAAGTAAAGCAGAACGCCCCTATAGGAGCGTTCTGTTTTACTTTCACCTTGCTTTAAGCAGCCGCCTGTCTTTAACACAAAATACTTGGTGTAATATAGTGGCCGTTATCGAGAGATTTTACTGTAGAAGCAAAATGGTTAAAAGATGCAATTTTGGAAAGAGAAAAGAAAATTCGGACTCAACTATTGACGTCGTCTAAAGGTTAGGAAAGAGTGGAAAAGGAAAACGCTTAACCTGCAATCACACGGCATTTTGGGCAATTCTTACATAATTTTGGCATTTGTTTGAAACAAAATATGAGTATCACGCAACTTGCTTTGCAACAAACCATCTGCTGAGATAACCGATTACTGCAGGAAACAACTCATAAAAAGAAAAGCTAGAAGATGATTGAAGGGTAAAAACGTATGCACATCTGCATTGAAGTTTAGTTTCAGTAAATGTAGGAGATAATTGTGTTACTGTAGCCGCAGCATCACGGTGATCAAAGGGCCATTGCGCAATGCAAATGTAATTGTAGAAACAAAGTGCATGGTTCTAACACTGATTTACGAGGTTGAAATACAACCATGATAATTAATGTTAGTACTTTAACCCTCATGCCGCTAACGCCGATCTGACTGGCATATATGCAAACAGCTTGGATCCAGATCAGACGCCGAGTAACTCGCGGTCTCATCAGGATCCAAGATGTTTGTCAATCGGCCAAAAGTTTGTTTGAATCGGGCGTACAGTAAAACCTCTCTATAACGGCCACTCAGTTACACCAAGTATTCTGTGTTAATGGCACGCGGCTGCTTAAAGCAAGGTGAAAGTAAAACAGAACGCTCCTATAGGAGCGTCCTGTTTTACTTTCGTCTTGCTTTAAGCAGCCACCTGCCCTAATTTCCAACTAATTAACACAATTTAATAGCCGTTATAGAGAGTTTTTACTGTAATCAAAAATGCACCATATGCACAATTGATCAGAAATTGCTTGTTACAACTAGGTGAAGAGTTAATACAGATATAGTAATACCTGCCTTAAGCAAGCGATCATCAAAACACCCCTCTGTTGTATATCCCTCTAAAGCGATCACGTCATGCGTCTAAAACATGTGACTGACCACTGCGGAACAGTGCAGAAAACTCATATACAGTTAACCCCCTCTAAACCGGAATTCTAGCACAGAAAAATTAGATACTTTTATGCAGATGGTTGCTTACTGCAGGGCGAAAGTATCACTAGGTTTACTGATTTCGATTTAACTGGTCAAAATGAAAATGAAATGCATTCTCATATGCTCGTAACTTGTGGTAGTTTGTATAGTTTTAAAATACCCTTTGTTGGCCCTTTCAACGTTGACAATCAAATTGACTGTTTCAAATTTCAAACAGGTCAAGCTTACAGTGACTATTAAAGGATTATTTTTATAAATTGTAACATGACACACAGTACAGACCCTGGTGAGTAAGATCCTCTCATTCTGGGTCTACACTGTTTGCAAAGGGTTTAACGATTAGTGAATCGTTTCCGGCACTGAATAGATAGAAGTTTACGTTGAACGTAAAAAAGCCCTATTGCAGTTTTTATTCGTTTGCATCTTATATCCGCTTGTGCTTTCAAACCACTGAGCCAGCGACTTTGGATTTGTTTGGTTCCTGATGAGACACCGACTTACGAGTCACACTGAGTCTCATCTGGATACAAACTTTCTGCAAAGTAAATCACAAATTACCTAAAATCATGCCAAAGAATAAATATGAAAACATCAAGTTAAGATGTGTATTTATTACGTCATAAATAAACAAGCTGTCAATCACGCATCACGAGCAATATTCTGTAGTGCCAAAGGAATTTCAAAAAACTGGAAACCCTCCATATGCATGACTCTTATAATCTGACTCTCATTTGGAAACAGTCTGGATCCAGATGAGACGCCGACTAACTCCGCATCTCATCCGGATCTACGCTTTTTCATACATGGCCAATAGTTCCCCCAAAACTCGATCTGAAGTAGTCATAAATGCACCATATCCACATTTGAGCAGATGTATGTTTTTACAGCGGGTTGAGCGTATACACTGAAAGTAAAACGTGCAGCTTCACTTTACGGTGTAAACTACTGAATGGCAAGAAATAATAAGATTGGAATTCGGAATGCACCATAAAATAATTTGCATTGCAAATTGTCGTATTTCGCTGAAGATATAATTAACACAACTCGTGCTGAAAAAATACGTCTACTCAATTTATGATTTGCTGAAAATGTCAATGACTTTCAGATTCGTTCATTCCTTGGAGCAGCTATTGACCAGGAGTCAAACAGCTTGGATCCTAATACGACGACGAAATATTTGTCGTCTCATCCGGGTCCAAGATGTTTACCAATGTGAGTCAGGACGTGGATAACATGTGGAGGGTTAAGTTCTGGCTGCAAGCGGCTTATTTCTTAACATTTTATACTGCTGCTTCAATATCGTATCGTGTGACATAGTTCTGTCTTGCTTCTGCATGAAGTTGGGCATGAATGACAGCATATGTAATGGAGACTGCTTAACAGAGTTAAATGAAAGATAGCGTACATGAAAGAAGGATGAAGGAGATGCAGGGGGACTAAAAGCAATAAAACTATAGAAAAAGAAATACAATTTAAAAGAAGCAATAAAGGAAATACAATGGAGAAAACAGGTCCGGAGAACAAGGATAAAACAAAAAAAGGAAGGAAAGAAAATAAACACGATTCGAATAGTGTAGCAAACATCAATAAATATACTGAGCAAAATTGGCCTCGGTAATTAACGTGTGACCTCACGGTGGTATTTACGTGTCAGTAAAACTGACCTCAGTACGTGTCCCCATGCACGTGCTAGTTCTGTGTTAGTCAAGCTGACCATAGTTCGCTACCCTTATGCTCTAAGTAGTCGGACAAAGTAAAGGAGCATTTTTAGCAGGTCTATATTTTTTGCTGCTATGTCAGTCTAATTCAAAGTTATTAACATGGTGCCAAGTAAATTCAGTTTTACTGACCCATTGAGAGGGGAGACTGGGTGGCTGAATACATTACATGGGTGATTAAACCTTTCGGTGCCAAATAAATGTTATCTGCTGAGGTTGTAGTCTGCTTTAGATTTCAAAGATGTGTTTTCTTCCATTTCATTACAAAACTAGACTCAGCAATGATTATCACGGATTCGCCTATATCGCCAAAAACAATATTTAAGCTTGCCAACCTACTTTACTGGCAGGTGGAAAATATGAGTTGTCATAAGGATATCTTAACTGTAGTTAAACAATGGAAATACATTTCTGCCTGGAAATGGAGGATTGAGACTAACGGTAAAATTTGCAGACGTTAATTTTCCAGGTTGCTAAGAGAACATGTGCCGGTCACTAATTACTATGGCAACGCGCTAAAAGCAATGGCCACACGGTGCAGTGGTAAATACGCTATTCCTACCCACTTAACGCGTTTCTTACGCGTTACCTAACCGTTCGTTACCCGTTTCTTAACCATTTCGTTAAACGGGTTTCTAACCGTTTGTTTACGCGTTTCTTAACGCGTTTCCTAAACGTTTAAGAGCCCGGATGAAAGGGGAGTAATCATGGACGAAAGGGGGACAATCCTTGATATGGCCTTTCTTTGAAATGGGAGACATTCTCATTTACCTGTTGGGCACTCCTGAATCAACAGTATTTAAACTTTTAATTCTCGTTTCATTTCCATAAGATCTAGCTAGATCTAGACCTATATTAAAATATAGATCTACAGTCTCATTGCATTCATCTATGTTTTGTAAAATGTCGTTTTGGCTACTGTACGTACAGTACCGTAGCAGATATAGTAGAAGTATTTTACAATAGATCTAGATCATATCAATCTAAACTATCTTTAAAACTAGAATTTATATTAATCTAAATTTTAAATTGGTCTAAAACGTTTGGATTTAACTTTGTGCTGAGCCATAGATCTACAATTATTAAAACAATAGTTTTCTTGTATTTTTGGAGAAGCTAACAAATCATACTTTTAGATCATTGGGCACATTATTTGGTATTTCTGTTACGTAATAGTTCGTAACTTTGTTGATAAGAAAGCAGTGGTGTGATCACTGTCAAGACCATTGTCCCCTGCTGAGAAAATAGCTAGGGGATTTACTGACTATCTGGCAGCTTTGATCGTATATTTAGGCTGGGTAAATAATAAAGCCTTCAACTAAGACAATTTATTTTCATGCATTAATAACAATTATATAGTTAGTATTTTTTAAATATTTGAATGCGGGGAACAAAAGTACTGACATTTGAAAGCAGTGTAAACACAGACAATATAGCTCCAAAATCAGGGTGTTGATCAGGGTCTTCACTAGTATTTTCATAGGCCTAATTAAAAATCATCTAGCAAATTTAAGCCTGGTAATAATGAATGGAATATACAGTTAAACAATGATGGGTCATTCCACTTTTAAATTTCGGCATACAAAGGTTTAATCTTCACAAAGTAACAAAATAATAAGAACGTTTTCATAGTTATATGTGAGCATGAAATATGCTTATTTGTTTAAAACGCTTTAGATCTACCTCATAATGATGAAAACACCTTTGAAAACGTAATAGGTTCAGATCAGATTGCTCGCGTGGAATCCGTTTGATCTTGGGTCTGCACTATTTGCTTATCCCATTACACACACATGGATATAACACTCTAACGCCTTTGCAAACAGAGTAAACCTAGATATGAAGGTTCTTGTAGGGGCCGGCGGATCTGGACCCACTCTGCTTATGATTTTATAAATTAATAGACCTGACTATATTTTCTACAAATATCAAAAAGGCGTGTGCACTTATACCGTTGTTAAATTCAGCAATATCTAATAAATACTCATGATGTCATTTTTTTCTGACAGAAATATTCAAATGGGAAAGGGTTAAGAAATAGAATAGATCTGAATTCTTTAGTAGGTTTCTTCATTCTAGATCCAAAATGTGGTGGTTTACTTTGTGACAGTTTTTTATCTGAAATGTAGAAACCTACTCAAAAAGAACTAATTCTTCAATCCATTTGTTTGATATAAAGTGGATATCTGATATTATAGCTTTGTACAAACAAAATTTAAGAACATATCGTTACCTAAATGAGCAAATCGTCGACACTAACCGGGATTGAACCGCTGGTTTGTTCTCACTTTGCCAACCTTTTTATTTCACACCTCTGCTAATCTCCCAATTTTCTTGTTCGCACCTACAAGTTACCTGTATTTTCTATACTGTTGGAAAAAATGAAGTAAACGATGAGCCCAGTATTTAAAGAAGTATTGTAAATGCAATGCAGAAGTTAATTTGATAAATGATTGACCATTTTAGATTATTTTTGTTTACCAAATTCATAATCTGATACATAATTAGTTCAATAATAAACTGATATCAAATAATTAATTAGTTCAATGATAAATTGATATCAAGTAATTATCAAACAATTAAATGACTAACTGGATGATAATTAAGGGTAATTATCATAAAACAGTTACATGTAGATGTAATTAATTGACTGACTAGAAATCACTTAATCCTGATTGTAATTACTAATTAATGAAAACAATATTAAACTGTTACAGAAACTAATTGTTTTCTTGGGCTCTATATATTCGGTCAACTTTAAAATATTATCACTATTCCTGTCAATATGGCAAATGCACAAGTCAACATCAGGTTTATTGAGAACAGTCGTGGTGGACAGACTCTCGTCCATAATGAGTATATGTTCAGATTGAAAACCAAGAAGAAAGACAGTAGATACTGGTACTGTACAAACAGAGGCTGCAACGCTAAGATCAACACAAACAATGGGATTCTAACTAAGGTAAGTTTGTTTATACATTGCTGTCGAAAATTATGACATAAAAGAGTGCTATAAATTAAATTCAATGTGTTTTATGCTAGGAAATTAAAGGAATATTCTAATAAAGCATGCTTTTGATTGAATAAACTGACTGTGAACATGATTGAATTTTTTCAAATGTCAATATTTAAAATGTATGTACTTAACTGTAAGTACACATCTGTGTATATAATGTAATTGCAGAGTATTTAGGAAGTCTACATAGGTTTTTTTGTTTTACTACATACATTTATAATAATATATACTTAACTATCATGTTGTTCTTTTTTAGGTCTCAGGAAACCATCATTAAGTTAGGACACTGCCGTGATATATTTATAGCAATGATATGACCAGAACTATTTTAATGTTATGTGTAGCAATAATATCTCATGAGCGGTGTTGTGAGAAAATATACCATCAGACATTCACACATTCCAAACAGTGTAGACACAGACCAACCATTGTCTTGTTGTCTTTTTGTGTGATTGCATTGTATTTTCTTACTCATATTTTACTTTTGTTGTAAAAAGTGCTGTAAAAATTTATATAAATTTATAGAAATTAAAAGATAAGAAATAGTTTTGTCTTATTTGTTTCTCTTTCTCCTTATTCCCTATAGGATAATATATAAAGGGTCCAAGGAGAAACTGAACTTTTTTGCACAAGTATAGCCAACCAGAGCAATTATCACACCTGAAATCTATTGTTATAGCTGAACAATACATTTCTACCATCCCAACTACAATAGAGGTTGGCAAAGTGAGAACACACCGAACCGCTAAACGTTCGTTGAAGGGGTCATTTCACCGAGAAATCTTCCCGGAAGACTGAGCTGCGATCTCAGAGCGTGGATTGGTCGCCGTAGGTCGCACGTAGTCGAAAGTTGACCGAGGGTCGGTCGTGCCTTGGTCTCCCGTGGTCGCACATGGTCGAGGATTGGTCTCCCGGAAAAACAGATCGTAGCTCGGTTTTTTGACATGTCAAAAAACCGATCCTCGACCTAAAAGTCGCAGGGAGAGCGTCGAAAGAGCGAGGGCGATCGAGGAAAGAACGCATTGGTCGTGAGACGATCGAAACTAGAGCTAGGACGAGCGAGGCTCAGTCTTCTCGAGCGAGAACTGGTCGCGCGAATGGTCGTGCTGCTCGACCCCTGCTCGATCCTCGCCCGATCCGTGCGATCTAGCTTCGCTCTTTTGCGATTAAGTGTCGCTCCGCGCGACCTGTCCCAGACCTTCCCTAGATCCGTACATTCCATATTATTTCCATTGGCGACCTCTGTGCGCTTAAGCTTCAACCAAATAAGATCGACCCTCGCTTAACTTGCGGTTCTATAGATCTTCTATAGTTAGTGTCCATCTTTACAATTCTAGGCCCCACTCTGGCCAAAAGTTCGTCAAACATCTCCGGGGGCATACGGAGATAGGTCCGGTAGGTAGCTTCATCTCCCAGCCTCAGTTCCGTCATGAGGGAGGTGTACTGACAATAATGTTCCCTCTAGTGTTCACGCATCTCCTTTTCAGCATGGTTAGCATAACCGGAGAGTCTTGCTGCAATTTCAGGGAATGGTGCTGTAATACAATAGCATGATGCGGAGCGATTGGGTCCATGTTATCCCTTCGGAGACTGGTCAACAACTGATGGTCGGCCAACGATCGCCGGACATTGTATAACGATCACAGTGGGTCGCGCGCAAATCCGTGCAACTAAAACCAATGTGCGCGTAGCTCGGGCGAGACTCTGTCGAGAAAAGATCGAGAATTGGTCGTCTGAGCGAGGCTAGAACGTTCGAGATCGCATCTAAATCGTATTGATCGAGGGTACATTGCAACTCATACGTAGCTAGATCGGCCGGGAACGAGTCTTGGTCGGCCGAGGTCGCGCGCTTGCGAGGATAGATCGCCGAGAGATCGAGGCAATGTCGCAGAATGGTCGAACAGAACGAACCTTGGTCGTGTCAAGATCGCTTCAGATCGAGTGGATAGACGTAGGTAGAGCGTGTGTAGAGCTTATAGGACGTATATAGAGCGTACACATCGAAGGTCAAACGAGCTAACATCGAACATAGAGTGTGCACAGATAATAATGGAGTAGGTCGCACGGTTTGTGTCCGCGACTATGGGAAAACCGAGCTGCGATTAAGGTCGCGCGTGGTCGCGTGCGACTTTTCCGGGTCGTACTCGGTGAAATGACCCCATGAGTGACGAATCGATTCTTATTTTGGCTATCCCGTTTCATTCGGACCTTTTTGAAAACGACTATCATCGATAAGATCCGAAATCTCCGCATGAAACGGAAAACTTATGCATCTACCGCAACTTCTCTGGTATAATCGTTTCTTTACGCGTTTAACGCGTGTAAACCGTGTATCGCGTAACCGTTCGTTAACCGTTCGTTAACCGTTCACTACCCGTTTCTTACGCGTAGAAAAACGGGTAAATGGGTAGGTATAGCGTATTTACCACTGTAACACAATGGATCCACGGTACAGCTATTGTTGCACTGAGAAACCTCACTATTTCGGCCACATAAAATAATGGACATAAACCATTTCCTGCATATAAACAACTTTTCACGCCTTTGCAAACAGAGAAGACCCAGATCAGACGGCTCCTACAGGAGCCGTCTGATCAGGGTCTGCTCTGTTCGCTAATGGAATTTGATAGATCTGTTTCTTTAGCTTCTAAGATAGCTGCACTGCTCCACCTTCCATATTACATTGTAACTATTTCGTCCATGAATATTCAGTAGGTATTAAACTTTGGACTAAATATAGAACAGGGAAAGGGTTAAAAGCAGACAGCTGCCAAATGCATAAAAACAGTACTGGCATAGCGCTCGTCCTACATTAGCTGAAAACCGTCTTAACCTTTAGCCTGCTACCTGAGACTTGACTTGTGTCTGCAGACTGATTTGATCAAGATCAGACGCAAAGTAACTCTACACAAACTGTTTTTGATACTTAGTTCAAAAGAATTGAACGAACCGGAAGTAAGTGAACTTTGTAAGATCGAAGTTTAACACATCATTATTACAGCAGGTTAAGGATGAAAAACTCAAGCCTACTTATTATGTCAGCACAGAATGTAACCCGTATCCATCTGTCTGCAACCTTACCTGTATTTGCAAACAGCTTGGATCCAACTGAGGCACCGAGTAGCTTGGCGACTCATCAGGATCCAGTCTGTTTCACACTCGGCCAATAGTGTCTAGTTCGAATCTGATCGAAAGTAAACCGAAACTACACTAGATCTAAATTCGAGCAGATATTATTTTTTCACTGCGCGATAAGGGTTAAAAAGGGTTATGTTTGGTGAGCTGGCGATGTTAGCGAACACAATAAGTATGCAAGTATCAACACTGAAAGTAATGCAAAAGAGACATAACCAAAGTGAAATAGGAGACATCCTGCACGATATCGGCACAATGCACCGGTAAAAGTTGCCATTTAGAATACGGGAAATGAGTGCATATAGTAAAACCTCTCTATAACGGCCACTAAATTGTGTTAATTAGTTGGTATTTAGGACAGGTGGCTGCTTAAAGCAAGATGAAAGTAAAACAGAACGCTCCTGTAGGACCGTTCTGTTATACTTTCACCTTGTTTTAATATATACGATATCGGTACAATGCACCGGTAAAAGTTGCCATTTAGAATACGGGAAATGAGTGCATATAGTAAAACCTCTCTATAACGGACACTAAATTGTGTTAATTAGTTGGTTTTTAGGACAGGTGGCTGCTTAAAGCAAGATGAAAGTAAAACAGAACGCTCCTGTAGGACCGTTCTGTTATACTTTCACCTTGTTTTAATATATACGATATCGGTACAATGCACCGGTAAAAGTTGCCATTTAGAATACGGGAAATGAGTGCATATAGTAAAACCTCTATAACGGACACTGAATTGTGTTAATTAGTTGGTATTTAGAACAGGTGGCTGCTTAAAGCAAGATGAAAGTAAAACAGAACGCTCCTGCAGGACCGTTCTGTTATACTTTCACCTTGTTTTAAGCAGCCACCTGCCTTTAACAAAAATAGTTTATGTAATTTAGTGGCCGTTATAGAGAGGTTTTACTGTATATACAGACATTCACAAACAGTGTAGACACAAATCAGAGGGCGAACCGACACATCTGTACAACTGTCATTTAAACTCCTTTCGCAAATATTGATTATATAGTTAACCCATTACTTGATCAAGATTCATTTGAAAAATAATTACATCATGCATATTAATAAAAATGAGATTTTGTAAGGACATTATCAACAAGCTGCTATTGCACTATTGCAGAAAATATAACATCACATCTAAGTTAATTCATAAGCAAACCGAGTAGACCCTGATCAGACGGCTTCTGCAGATTGGAGATTTAGATCTACTGCATTATGTGCAAATTCGTGAAATTGAGTGAAAATGCCCCTGTATGGGATAAAGGGTTAAAAATGATTGGCCATTACACTTTGAAGAAGCATCATTCCAATGATTAAGAGTTGCTACGGTGTGTCGTTTAGATCAAGATGAGACGCCGAGTGACTCGTGGTATTATTCCCTTTCAAACTGTTTGACAGTTATTTTATCGAACTAAGAGAATGCAATGTTTGGCATTTTCAGACAGATGACGCCTGTTTGTTGTGTTTATTAACATTTTCCCATTGAATATTCATGTTAGAAATACTGACACCAGGAATAAATATGTTTTAGTGTACAGAGGATGTTTTGGTATTGACAAAACCTGTAGTGAGATCTATTGTAATGTCATAAGGAAACAGGACAGACTCTTATCAGACGGCTCCTACAGGAGCTTATGATCTTGGTCTGCTCAGTTTGTAAAGGCGTGAAAATGCGTATCTATGGAGTAAATAGTTAAAGAAATGAAAGAAAATGTATAACATAATCTATACTGAGATTTCGTTTAGATGACATTTTCCGCCGTCATAAAACTGTCCAGCAAAATTATGAGTGTGCTATATTGCTCAAAGCAAACTTCCGTCCATTACTTATGAATGAAGTTATCAGAGTATCAAGCAGTTTGGATCCTGAAGAGAGCGAAGCGAAACAAACATGAGACTTCTCAGTGTCTACAATGTCTTACCAGGATCCAAAACTATTAGCAAATGCTATTTGTCCTTCAATCCACACGTCTAAATGAATGTTTGCATTTTATCATCATTTCGCTTGTCAAACTAAATTTGTGGAAAAAACTATCCTGTTTCGGGAGAGAAATTTCAGACTGTAAACAACCAATTATAGCATTATTAACTTTTCACAGCATGGCTGATGCGCAAGAACCCAATTGTAACAGATGGTTATAGTTTCCTTCGGCATTAGTGAAATATGAGTGCAAAACACAAACGTCAAAATGCATAAAATAAATCAAAATTGGGGACAATGCAAAAACTGCAAGTCAAATATGATATTACTTTTAACGGTTGTCCTTTTAATAAAGTGTTAAACGATCCTTTTTTCTAGCTGAGCTTAAAAAGGTGCATTCTGAAATCATAAAAGTCAGATCTTTGCTTGCGAAACTAGATCGATAATCACTGCTACCTGTAAGTCAAGACGGAGAAATGATTTCGCTAACAACGCATATAAATGTATATACTTACAGTGTCCTTTCAGTTGACAATGTATTTATGTTTTTATATGATGATAGAGGTCAAGATAAGATGCATAAGTATAAACATTTCAGGAATTGCTACTTCTCTCACCAAACCCTATACTGTGCCCCATCTTTAGAGTCGTCTCGGAATAGGGTTTGGTGGAGAAATGACGATTTTAGTATGCACCTTTATCTGTAGCTGTGGGTGATATTACTATGATGAGACTATAATCAAAATATAGCATTACTTACCCTTAGTATAATATTGTCCTACTAAACACAATATGATTCGCATTTGCAAACAGCTTGGTTCCATACGAGATGCCGAGTAACTCGGCGTCTCATCAGGATCCAACGGGTTTGACACCGGGGAAACTATCAAAGAAATGAACATATCAGAATTAAACACTGCTTTAGATCACAGATTAAGCGAAAAAAAACCACAGGAACCTATGGTCACTGTTAACGACAAATAAGTTCGACTCCAAGGTTTTCTGTGTTCATCTCGTGTATTTGCGCGTGTGTGTGGTTGTGTGTGTGATATGCTATCTATCGATGTTTTGGTGGTGGATGCGTCTTGAATGTGGTTTTGCCTGCTTAACCATACTACTTTTTCAACCAAGATTGACTTCGACCTTCTCAGAGTTTTAGTATCATCCAATCTGTCACCCGGTGATTTGTTATTTAAGATGAGCATATTTGCGCAACCAGCGGTTGAACATGGTAACTACCAACATACTGTATACAGTAGAACCCCTCTAAACTAGAATTGTAGGAGAGAAAACGTAGATAATTTAAGGCAGGTGGCTGCTTAATGCAGGATGAAATTCACGCATTAAGCTGTCACCTGTCTTAATTACTGACATTGATACTAATTTAAGCTTCTTGTTTAGAGCAGTTTCACTGTATATACATGTGTCAAGAACATGCCTGATATACAAATTGCAACATTAACATATACATATAAATGACATTATGACGATATAAACATAATGCATATACTCTTATGCCCCCATGACATTAACATTTTACCCAATGAATATTCAACTATGAAACAAAGCATGTATGAATATTAATTAGCTTAATATTTATAATTATATCTTATAACGGCATATAGGTACAAGAAAAGTTTTGGTCCAGGTAAAACATGTAGAATCGGACTTATACAATGCCATAATCAAACAGAGCAGTGTAGGAGCACATTTGTCTCGGAGCACAATTGTCTTACGTAAGACCGATGCGGTCGCATTTGTCTCACGTAAGACAAATGCGACCTCAAATGTCTCACCAAAAACACAAATGTGTGACAGATGTGCTCCGATCAAGCTTTTTAAGGGACAAGAAAGCACATTTGTCTCACGTCATTTTTTATGAAATACAAGCACATTTGTCACATTTTTCGACGGCAGAAAAAATCGAGGTTCGCTGTTTTACCTCATGTCAAGTGTAATTATCAATATGTCTGTTAATGCTTTTTATATACCATCTTAAACCTAAACACTTCAGTGGATCTATTAATTCCAATATCACTAATTCAAGACATTTGATTGGATGAACTTTAAGGTGTACACCGAAACATACGGAATCCTGTTAGTGTCATATGGAATATCGTTCCTCGCATCCTTAGGGTGAGGCATGAGAATCGTAAAAAAACCCGATACTCCGACGAGACGCGATGGGAGACATGATTGTGTAACACGAGATCTCGTTACTCTCGCAGTATCCGATACCATGAAACCCCATACCATGAAATTTCGCGGTAGAATATCACGTCTTGCTTTGTTACTCACGGTAAAATATCGCTCATTGCTGGCTTTTTGTCGAGACACGAGATACGAAACCAAATGTGAGATTCCGATGAGATGCGAAGCAAGACACGATATTATATCGTACAAATATCGCCTGATTATCGTGTGTCGCATTAGATGCTCAAACCACAAGACACGAGAAACGATTCTGCAGTACACAATTTGGTGCTGTTCAACTTTAATCGATTAGACAGTGTTAAAGTAGTTTTTACTGCATATGTATGTATCAGTGGCAGACATGTTTACACAAACAAACTAAAAAGAAAATGGTAACAACGTGTTACAATTATGGTTCACCGGAAGACGCAACACGCGAGAATCGTGCCTCGCTTTCTGTTGGGAGAATCGGACGAGACACGAAGCTAGGCATGATGTTATGTCGCTGAAATATCGCCTAATTCTCGTGACACAAAGCGAGACACAATATTAGCTCTGCAGGTTTGAACATCTACTGCAATAGGCGAAAATCGGCCAATATTTGAACGATACGATATCTAGGCTCGTTTCGCATGTCGCCAGAATCTTGCGTCTTGCTTCGCATCTCGTGTCTTGACAAGAAAATCCTTTGAGAAGTGCAGACACAAAGTGATGAGGGATATTTTACCGAGAGATACGAACAGCGAGATTCCGGAAAAACATGAAGTTAGGCATGATATTCTACTGCGAAATATCGTGGTATGGGATACTGCGACATTGCGAGATCTCGTGTTACAATATTGTGCCTCGCTCCGTGTCTCATCGGAATGTCGCGTCTTGTCCGATGCCCGATATTCCATAATTATGGCATTACCCGGGTTCTCTTGGGAATTCATGCACGGTGTATGTGTTTTTCAAAATATCGGAAATCAGCAATTCTCGGAAAATGGCGATTTTTTGTTTTAAATGTATATATTTCTGATAGAAACAACATATGTGTGGGAAGGTCTACTCAATTTCTTCCTTAGATCATTTAGGGGCCTCTATGACCGAGTGGTTAAGGTCGCTCACCACTTGTCCCTAACCGCTTGTCCTCACTTGGGGCGTCGAACTGTTTCATGCGAGGAAGCCATCCAGTTGACTTGCGGAAGGTCGGTAAATATGCTCTAAAGGGCACCTTGGGCCTTTCTCCAACACGGAAAGCTGGAAAAGTCGCCATATGACATACTAATATGTCAGTGCGACGTTTAGCCCAACACAACAAATCGTATATCAACAGGTCATAGTTTTGAATCGAAATTTGGAACAAACGTTGTTTTCAACTCAGTTATTGACTAAGATCTACGTTGAAGTAAACTAGTGTATTTCACTGACCTGTAAACTTACTTTTTACAGGTTCGTTAAAAGACAAAGTTTAACACATACCGCAACATTAAAAGCATAAAATATTGTTACATAATATACCATTCTCAAATGTTCTCTTTGAATTAGCCTGTACTTTATACATTGTTTGCTACTTGATACTACCTTGTTGTTACTTGCAATATTTCTTAAATCATTTATAAAACTTTAAGCATTGGAAACAAACGTGTCACGATCTGTTATCGCAGGTTGTAAATGTGGACATACAGACGGACAGAGAGACAGACAAACAGCTAATTTCTATATCCGTCTTTTCGGACAATTACAATGTACTAAGCAGTTTGCCTTTTTAACCCTTTTTCTGTTCTATGTTTATTCAATCTTTCAATACCTACTGACTTTTCATGGATAAAATGGTTATACTGAAATATAGACGATGAGACGTGGTTATCGTAGCTATTTTAGAAACTAAAGAAACAGATCTAATTCCATAAGCAAACATAGCAGACCCTGATCAGACGGCTCCTATTTAAGCCCTCTGACCTGGGTCTGCTCTGTTTTCATATGCGCGAAAACACGTTTATATGAGGGAAAGTGTTAAGTAAACCGGTTTAAATCCCCAGTGGTGTTTTTGCTACTGACCGTGCCAAGGCGGTACTATCTTTGTCACCCTTCATTTTGTTTGCCTTGCGTCTTTGTGTTTGTGATTTTTTTCATGTGTGGAATGTTTGTCTGTGGTTCTTGTGTGTCTTTTGGTGTTTTCTGTGTTCATCTCGCGTGTGAGTGTGCGTTTGGGTGTGTGGTTGTGTGTGTGTGTGTGTCATGCTGTCTATCGGTGTTTTGGTGGTGGTTGCGTCTTGTTTGTGGCTTTGCCTGCTTGACTTTACTACTTTTCCATTTAGTAGGATATGATAGAATGTGAGACAAATGTGCTTCGAGTGTCCTTTCTTTAGTGTGTCGAGCACATCTGTCTCATTTCCAATTTATCTCAAATATGAATGTTTACGAGCATATCGGTCTCACCTCGTGAGACAAATGTGCTCCGAGACAAATGTGCTCCTACAGAGCAGACCTTGCTCAGACGACCCCTAAAGGGGCAATCTGATATGTGTCTATATGATGTAAATGTTAGGCATTGTCATGAATGATTTTGATACTTATCGGGATCCAAACTGTTTCAAAATTTCAGTCAAGTCGCGATTGTTAGATTAAGCGTTAGACATTGCGCTCCAAATGATTCGGAGTTCTATCAGGATCTAGTTTCTCAAATATGTCCGAGAGCAAATCGGAAGTTCGTGATACTTGTAAGAGATTGGAGTTTAAGTAGACATACTTTTCATAGCCGGCTTAGGGCTGATATACTTTGAAATATATTTTTTCTGCTGAGTTCAGATTTCATATTTGACATTAATTAGTCCATGTTTCAGCCTTTCTTCCATTAGTTTGTCAATGAGTTCACTCTGTGCAACTGTTAAGTGGGTTTTCCAGTCACCGACCACTCCTTTCCTGTAGATCACAGATGTCCCATGTTCATCCATTGAGGCTGCATTCGTCACTGCCTTTCGTAATGCATATTGTTCTCTTAGTGCCTCGAATGTAGTTTCAGCTTTCACCGTATTTATATATTCAACATCTCTATTGAAGCCTAGAAATGTATTCAACCGAGCCATTGTCTGCTCAAGGTCTGTATGGAGATCTTCATAATAGATAATTTCCACTTGCTGTTCCCTTGATTTCTCATTCAAGAACTCTTCCCATTGCTGGACATAATCAAAGTATGACCCCATATGCAGTAAACCGTCCACGAACGATTGGAAGAATTCGTCCCAGGTTTGCGTGTTTTTGAAGACCACAGCATTCTTATTATGGTAATAATTCGAAACCATAGCATCCTTGGGGTTTCGTAGGACCAGCACAATCTTACCCCCGTTCATAATATGCTCAGCTGGCAAACGGTTTGGCTTCAAATGAGTTGCCATAACACGCGGTGATTCCATGGTTTCATAAACGTCCGCCGGGCCGAACTCCAAGATGGTGTCTGCTGGCCGTTTGGAGAGATCGAGTGTTTTCATCTTCCAAATCATATTTCCAACCCAGTGGGTGCCGCATTTCGGATAGGAGCACATTATTATATCTCCTGGTCTGCATTTCAGCTCCTTGACGTGTTTAAGGCCCCATTCTATATCTAGTATGTCAAAGTCAGGGAAAATGATGTCTTCATATCTTTTCAACTTTGTTCCACCCCCAGTAGCTGTTGGCATACGGAATCTTTCAGTCATCTAGATACAGAAGTACAAATATGAGTCATGCAGGAAACACCACATACAGACCAACAGCCACCCGAACAGCAACACAAGAAAACACAGCAAATGTACATAACTACCAAAAACATAAGAGACGCACAAATACAAAACAAACAAATAATAGGGGGAAATGGAAGTACCGCTTTGGAACGATCAGTGTCAAAAGTCACTGGGGCGGGGTTTTAAACCGGCATCTTATTTTGGCCTATGTTTCATTGGAATTTAACGTTTAGTATTCTACTGGCGAATTTGTACTAACATTTGCAAACAGTGTGTATCCAGACGTGATGTCCAATAATTCGGTGTCTCATCTGAGTGCATGCTTATAAAGCTTTTTAGTTGAGTCTGAGCTCGTTCTCAAGCTTTTGATTGGTCAGATTTGAGTTCTCAAGCTTTTGATTGGTCAGATTTGAGCCATAGGCTCAAATCTGACCAATCAAAAGCTTGAGAACGAACTCAGACTCAAATAAAAGTTCTATAAGCATGGATCCAGGATCCAAACCGTGTCACGTTCTGATTTTCAATGGAAGAAACATGTACGTTTTGGAATAGGATCACACGACAATACATGCATCTACATATGATATTTACAGAGTTCAGAATTAATGTTACGTTATAATGTCAAACATTCAATAATATCTCTATCGCATTTACAGTAGAACCTGTTTTACGTGGCCATTTACTTTTGCCATGACTGGCCGCTCGGGACAGGTTCCGCTGCACCATTCAACATTCCACGCTTATTGACAGAGATCTAGGCCTAGCCAGTGATTAAACCTGGCTCTGTTTACGCATGAAATTACAGTAAATCGCGACCACCTAAAAGATGTATAATTCTGGATGGTAGAGGCAGGTAGTAGCTTAATGCAGGACAAAGGAGCTTTCTGCATTACTTTTGTCCTGTATTAGGCAACCACCTGCTTATAACGACAACCATGTTTATTTATTAAATGGACGCATTAGAGGGGTTCTACTGTATATAGATCTAGTTCTACAGTCTATATCATGGGCAAACTGTTGGTGTTTATATGTCATTATAAATCCTAAACTCGTTGATATCCATAACGTCATTATTTCTTACATGAAAATTCATTCATGGCGTAAATGGTTAAATCAATTCAATCTTTGTCAAGCAACATGGATAATCTTCTTTTTGTACACAATGATATACGCAGAGTTGTTGAAAAATGTCGCATTTTTCTATTGTACATTTTAATACTGTAACAGTTAAACCTCAAAGTTCAAATTAGTACCCATATTATTCTGTGTGACAGATGTGAACAAATGAGCTCACTGCAGGGTGAAAGTCATGCAGACAGCTCTAAAAGGAGCTTCCTGTGTGACATCATCCTTCATTAAGCAGCCATCTACCTAAATATCTGAATACCGGTTTAGAGGAGTTTTCCTGTATTCAGCAAGCTCTCGTCCTTTTTTTCAGATGCACCATGTGCGGATAGTTACAATAAATCTGGACTCTTATAATTACATTACAGTTATCACTTTAATCCTTAATCTGCTGAATTATTAAACTTGACTACCCTCTTTCTGAATATTAATTAAACATAACGTTGTATCAAACTTTATCGCTGACGAAAATGTTTTCAATTACAAAGAGTGCGTACCCTGATCAAAGGGTTGCCTCAGGAACCATTCGACATTGTTTTACATTGTTTGCAACGGTCTTACTCGCTTCAAACAATCTAAGAATTAATATACAGTGGTTGTTTCTACATCGTTATTTAACATATTAGTGTACAAAGCAGTGTGCTAGCTTTCAGGGGACAATGTTATCACACGCGTTGACCACAATATACGTCAGAAGATTCGTTAACATCAAACGCAGATATCAACTGATCAAACTTGTTAAGTACCATTTGGACTATTCTACACGTAAATATGAGTTGTAATGGTTACAGGCCTAAGTAAAAAATGGCAAGATTTGTCATTTGCAACTTCCCAAGGTGACCCTGGAAACCACTGAACCCATGAAAGAGAGAGCATATGCATCGTGTGTAATACCGTATTTGTATAGTTTACGAAATAGAAAAAATATATACATGTAATATGATGAATTTTAATTTGTTTTAAATATTCTGCAAGCATTATATATACTCAGTTTTGTACATGCAAATTATTTATGTGAAGCGCTTTTGAACGCACATATCCTGTGTGAAAAGAACGCTATATAAATGTGGTATACTACTACTAATAAGAATAACTCTGAATGTGAAAATAGAAATCAATTAGATATTTCACTTTGAAATATGATATTTTGTCGTGTCCGGTTTTATATGTTATAGCAAATGTCCGCAGTGAGCTGACCCGACGTATGTTGTGCCTATTTGCGATACCATTGTCCTAGAAAAGAAGTGAACTACAGTTTAACACTTCAAAATCATCAAAAGTATTATTATTATCATTATACCACATTTATATAGCGCTCTTTTCACACAGGATAAGTGCGTTCAAAAGCGCTTCACATGGATGAAATCACTAACCGGAACGAACCCGTATACATGTAATAATATATCCATGCAATGCTAGAAGAGAATAAATTAGATACTTTTATGCAGCTGACTACTGAAAGGCAATAGCGCTTGTATTCTATTACATTGTACAAACGTACAAACTTGAACACTGCTAGAAACATGACCGAACAATATTTAAACACTAATATTAGAACCCGTAAAATCAATATAAAGATCTGTTACCGCTGTTGCGACCAGTAAAATCAATATTAAGGCAATTAACACCTATGTTAAGATATTGTTATAACAATGTTAACATTGGTTACAGATTTTAACACTGATGTTACTGGCCTTAGCATTGGTGTAACGGATCGTAACATTAGTTTAACGGGTCTTAACATTGGTGTAACACCGATATAAAGACACGTTACCCCGGTGTTTAGACCCGTTATACCAATGTAAAGACCCGTTACACTAATGCTAAGGCCAGTATAACCAATGTTTAGACCAGTAACACCAATATTAAGACCAGTTACATCAATTAAAACCCGTTACACTAATGTTTAGACCATTTACACCAATGTAAAGACCGATAACACAAATATTAATATACCCGTTACACGTATGTTAAGACCCGTTACCCACAAAAGTTAAGGCCAGTTACATCAATGTTAAGACCGTAACACCCATTTTCCCGGCATCAAATGAAAGTTTCATGCAGGGTGAAATGCCCGTGAAATACTGTGAAAGTCATGCAGAAAGCTCACATAGGCAATTGTCCGTTGCATCTCAAACGTGACGGCGTATCCATTTTACTTGTTACTCCATAGATTCGTCTGTTTACGTCGTCTGATTTGAGTCTACTCTGCCTATAGATATGTTTCTATACTATTGACAGTGCAATGTATTAACCAGCTTTATATAACAATGTACCAACATTCCTTATAGGCGGGACCTGTAGTAAGTATTTGCTGTTTGCTTAAAACATAATATACATGTACTTAATCTAATTCTACATTCCCCATATGGTAAAACATTCCTTCATTTGTAAAACTGCCGACTCATGCAACCATGATTTCTTCTATGAATATGCATGAGATAAGGGGGTTAAATACCTAAATATTAATTAGGTAAATGGTTTAACAAATATATTTCCCTTTCTTACCTTCAAAGTTCAATTCCAATGTTTCCACCTGACAATTTTTGGATCAGTCGTTCTGTTTTTATAATCCAGGTAAAACGTTAATAATTATAAACGACGTGCTGTCTGTGTAATGCGCTTAAAGATATGACACTGTAGAAGATTGTAGTGTAATACAATACGCGTGACTATGGCTACTTATCCTTTAACACACCGTGAGTTACCATTGAATATTCAGTAAAAAAAAACCCAATGAGACCACTAAATAATGTATATTTCTGAGTGGTAGAGGCAGGTGGTAGCTTAATGCAATACGAAAGGTATGAAGAAAGCTCATCTATAAGCAATATGCGACCCCCTGCTTTTAAAGAGTCCAATATCTATGTGTTCAGCAATCGTTTTAGAGGGTTTCTACTGTTATATTTATATACCATACCTTTATCAACCCAGACATTACATTTAATATAACATGGGAATGTGTGAACCCCAACTAGGGTTCTAATTCATGTCCTCTTAATTGGAAGGCGGACGCTATCCCAATGAATTAGTACAGTAAAGTAATACAGCCAGAATACGAACTTGCAGATCAAAAACAGACATACACATGTACATGGCAACATGGCAATTGTTTTCAACATTGAAACAGGCCAACGAGATTAAAATCTTGAATATTATGTAAAGAACTCCCACGCGTCAATTGCATTGTGCACCAGTTGTTCATTGTTATATGTCATCCGACACTGCCTATCTTCAAATAACTTATGTAGAGACTGCATTGCAACCATTAGTATTCAACGACTGGCTGTCTGACCTAAATATTGGCACTTGTATAAAGTTCCAGACCTCTTATAATTCTATAATTAATGGCATGGTTCCTTTAAGTTAACAATGTATTTATGTTCAATATGATGATAAACGTCCAGATATGATGTGTAAATGTAAACAATTAAGGAATTGCTCCTTTATTTCTCCTACCAAACCCATTACTGTGACCACTCTTTCGAATCGTCTCGGTATAGGGTTTCTTGGAGAAATTATTATTTTAGTACGTGGGTACCTGTCTTAACCCTTTCGGTGCCAGCATCGTCGTCTGCTGGGCATAGTTTCGTTTATTTTTAGTGTAAGTGTGTGCACTTCTTCCATTTTCTTTACAAAACAGTAAACAGGGTGCCAAACAGTTTGGATCCTGATGAGACGCCGAATTACTCGGCGTCTCATCTAGATCCAAACTGTTTGCATGTGATATCATAAACCCGTCATTGTGGCACGGAAGTGATTAATGAACGACGTCGACACTGATTTTAGCGTCCGCATTAGAGGGTTTTTACTGTACGTACATATGACAACAACATGTCTTATACACACACGGCAACATTAACATATAACTGACTTTATGACGATATAAACATAATGCATATACTCGTATATCCCCATGACATTAAACCTTTACTCAATTGATATTCATGTATGAAATAGTGCACGCATAAATATAAATAATTACCTTTATCAACCCATTTTAATACAATATGGGGATGTGTGGACCCCAGCTAGAGTTCTAATTCACGACCTCCTAATTGAATTGGAAGGCGGGCGATATTCCACTCAGTTAATGCGGGAAAGTAATGTAGACATATAACGAGCTTGTCTACATAAAATATAGACATAATTATATGGCAACTTGATAAGGGTTTCCGACACTGAAACAGGCCGACGCAGATTAAAATTTTGAATATTAAGTAACGAACGACCACTTGTAAAGTTTATTGTGCCCAAGTTGTTTTCATTGTTATATTATGTCATCCGATACTAGGTATCTTCAAAACAAAATCAGTAGAGACTGTCATTGCAATCGACCGTATTCAATGACTGGTTGTCTGGCCTAAATATTGGCACTTGTATGAATTCCTACGGATTAGTTCAAAACTACCGCAACTGCAATCATATGGGCTAAACAATGAGGGTATTGTAAATAGGATAAGGATCGTTACTGCTTGACATACCTGTCGTGGATTTGAAAAGAAATTGAAGAATTGTTATCAGTATTAAAAAGGTTTATATAAACGCGTTTTCACGCATTTGGAAACAAAGTAGACCCAGATCAGACCTACAGGAGCTGTCTGATCAGGGTCTGCTCTGTTTACCAATGGAATTGGAAATATTTGTTTCTTTACTTTCTGAAATGGCTATAATGTTCCACTTTCCATATCTCATTATAATTTTTTTGGCCATGAATATTCAGTAGATATTGAAATTAGAAATTAACATAGAACAGTGAAAGGGTTATAGAAGATTACATTTATCAAAATGCTTTTAATTATTAAAGAATGTAGTTATAATAGTATTGCGCTACGCTATCGATTTGCTAAATAATCTGTTTCAGTTTTATTGGCAAATCATATATTATTGCGCTACGCAATCGATTCCTAATTAAACGATATGTATATAACAAAATCTTGCCATATATAACCCTCTCAGCGCTGACCTTTTAGAGTGAAATTTTTCAGTATGAAAGGTTTGGTATGAAATACATGGTAGATGACTTTGAACGACAAAAATACAGAGCCTGGTTGCTCCTCTAGGAGCCCTCTGATCTAGGTCTACGTTGTTGGGAAATGCTAGTACATGCGTCTACCGCATTCAAAGTACAACTAGATGTTTCTAACAGAATAGAACAAAACATTATTACAGTAACACTTCTCTATAATGGCCACTAAATTGTGTTAAGGTGTTGGTATCTAGCGCAGGTGGCTGCTTAAAGCAAGGTGTAAGTAAAGCTTTAAGCAAGGTGTAAGTAAAGCTTTAAGCAGCCACCTGCCTTTAACACAAAATATTTGATGTAATTTAGTGGCCGTTATAGAGAGGTTTTGCTATACATCATAAGTATCTTACATGCGACATGAGGAAAAGCATTTTATGTCCTATTATATTTTATGTTAATTAATTTCCACTCTCTACAAGATTTAAATGGCTACACATGAGGTTTGATATAGAAAACAAAACATGCTTTACGACACAGTAAAATATCACAGAGCAAGTAAAAACGCCTAAATAGCGTGTATATTATGTCAGCGACTCACGTGACCATCAACAATAATTCATATACAAATATTGTTCAACGACAAAAGAGAAACTGAAATTGAAATAATGCAAGCAACAGGTTCCATGTTCCCCGCATTGCTTGATTTAACAACGTGTCTCCACTGGGATCGCTTTCTCTTATGTTCTTTGATATCAACTATGGGTCTGAATCCGCCGTGTTATTCGCCATGTTGTGTATACTTACAGTAGCTTATTAGCATTTATTGGACGATCTCTGTCCAACCAGGTATTCCCATAGTATTTCCCGTTCATTTTTCGAAATGAAACATGTAGGAACTTGGAGATTTGTCTGCCATTGTCTTAAAAGTACATTTGGACAAAAGAGGGATCTTTTCAATTTTTTGCTAGGAAAAGATGTTAAAATATAACGGGACTTTCATAGACATGGTCGCTAGATAGAGCGTCATAGGGCTTTATGTCTCTGTATTCACCTTTTCAAAACAGTTTACACCCAGATGAAACGCCGAGTAACTGTTTGACACTCCAAGTATTTATAGAAGAAACACTTAAAGCAGACAACAATGTGTGCAGCCGAAATTTTCTTTGCGCCAAAGAGTTAATCATACACGTATAACAAATCATTGTATAACAAACTTCAATATCAAACCGGGTCTGTATGGTATGAGTAATTACAGTATTTTGCTGACAAATCAATTCCTTCTGATAGAATACATAAAAATAACACAAAGTCGAGCACAGTTGTACATGAATGTTAATTGAAAAGAACGAGTTTCATCGTCAGCGATACGCCATGGAAGACTTTGACAACAAAGTTGACTCCTCATTGAGTCCTGTTCGGGTCACCTCCATACCACATCTAGCACGTGACTTACATAAGTATTTCAGTGTCAAAAGAATTTTCAGATGGAAGTAGGATAGAAATAAAATGTACAAAGTATAAAACCCATTATGTTTTGCAATCTTATGATAACGAACGTTGTTTTATCATGGGAATATTAGAAACGTATTCGTTCAGGGATAAAATAAAATAGAATATATTCTATTATAGTGACATGTACACACTCGTTTAGACACGCTGATCAGAAACATAGGACAACACCCAGTCCACTTTAAATATTGTTTTCCCAATAACCAGAGTACTATTCGCATAGACAAACACAGACTCATGTAAAACTGGTCCCAAAGGACCCCAAACGCATGACCGGAAGTAATATTCAAAATTGAACATGTTACGTTTTACAGCGTAGTGAGCGTTAGACTGAAAGCAGAAGGTTCAGCTTTAAATTACGATGTAAACTCTGCATGTAAAACTACTGAATGGCAAGAAATAATAAGAATGGAATTCGGATGCACAGTAAAATAATTTGCATTGCATATTGTCGTATTTCGCTGACAATATAATTAACACACATCATGCTGAAAAATAACATTTCAATGAGTTCAGATTCGTTCAATCCTTGAAGAAGCTATTGATCAGGAGTCAAACAGCTTTGATCCTAATGAGACGCCGAGATACGTGTCGTCTCATCCGGGTCAAGACGCTCATAGAATTTGGAAGGTTAAGCTCTGACTGCAAGCGGGCTTATTCCTGAACATGTTATACGGCTGCTTCAGTATTGTGTGACATATTTCTGTTTTGCTTAAGCATGAAGTTTGGCATGAATGACAACATATATAACGGCGATAACTTATTAGAGCTAAATGAAAGATAGCGTGAATGAAAAGCAGGGAATACTGAAAAAAAGCTGAATAAATTAGATGCAAGGGTATGCAATAAGAGCAATAAATCTGGAGAAAAAATAGGAGAAAGGATATACATGTACACTTAAGAACACAGATCTAGAGAAGAAGGATAAAACAAAAAAAGAAAGAAAGGAAAACAACATACAAGCGCCAGATTATCTTTGCTTGCGTAACTAGATCGAAAACCACCACTACCGGTAAGTCAAGACGAAGATGTCGTCGTTAACAGCGCATAAAAAGTACATACATGTACTTATTGTCTCTTATGATTCAATAATGAATAGCATGGTCCTTTTAAGGATAACAGAGGGCCAGATAAGATGCATGAATTTAACCATTTTCACGAACAGGTCCTGTATTTCTCTACCAAACCGATAGTAATGGTGGGAGAGGTGGTTTGTATTTTAGTTTTAAAGTTTTGTTGCAGATAAGCAAACAAGTGTTTTAAGCGAGTACTTTAGCAGACGACAGAACACATTTTCTTTAGTGTAATTATAGTCTTGGTAATATAGTCTGGATTGAAAGTATAATCTATGTTCGGATGACACCGAGGTGTGATCTTAGCGGTGTCATCATTGAACGGTGAGACTGTTGATTATTCATTAGAGCAGGCCAAGTTATCCTAAAAGAATAAATTTTGAACTATATTGTGATATATTACCAAACAAGGCTGAACAGATTTCACATTTCAGCAGCAGCGTATTCCACACATATTCTTTTGAAATATGCACCGTATACAACCGGCCTATATCCTTGTATACTACTAAAAAGTTAGAGGTAGAACCAAACCAGTTAGGGAAAGAAGAACAGATACTGAAAACGAAATGGTACTGAATAATATCTTTAAACAGTTTTCGCGAGTAATGATAGAGGAGGATAGGAGGCGCTCCTTCTTGAGGAGGAGAATGAATGGGAGGAGAACGAGGCGCTCCCGCTTAAGGTTGGAGGGGGAGGAACCGCTCCTAAATGGGCTCCAAAATGCGATAATGATGCTCATTAATGCTCCCCAGGCGCTCGCAATTAGGCCCCCGGTGCTCCCAAATGCCCTCCCTTTGCTCCAAATGGGAGAGAGAGAGTATTGTTGTGCCCCCACAGGCGTTATCTCAGTTTTCAATATTTGTCAAGATGCTGGACCTGAGGGACATCAACACACAATTCTGCTAGATCAAGACATCTAGCTTTAATAATAATTGCGGGTTCGCTCTGAGATCTTATTTCAGAGATTTAAGGCATGAAATAAAAGACAAAGTTTCAAATATCAGTCATATTAGTTTGTATTTGTATAATTCTTCAATAATCCTAAATTCTAATTATTACAATTCTATAAAAACAACAATCTCATTAAAATACAGATCTAGATTCTACTTTATCAATAGTATATGTCATCTTTTCTCTCCCAACCTATTGTTCTGACACCTAAACACATATTAAGAGCTGAACTTACTGTATTGAAGAGTTGACCGAATCTGGCAATATTTACTGGATCTGGTAAAATTACAATTTGACCGGATCTGGTAAAATATTAAAAATGATAATATGTAAGATTCAACGCAACAGTTTTTATATGCAATTTAGTAAAAGCTGATATTTACCGGATCTGGTAAAATTACAATTTGACCGGATCTGGTAAAATATTAAAAATCACAATAAATAAGGTTTTATGTGACCTTTTGTATATGTAGCCTATTATAAACTAATATCCATTGAAAGTATGTTCACCTGCAGTCTAGATTTGCTCTTATTGATAACAAAATAGAGTGTTTTGGTAGTTTCACCGGATTGGGTAAAAGTGCAAGAGTTTGACCGGATCCGGTAGAGGTGCTGATAACCGCTTTAAGCGTAGAGTGAGTTTGTGATTCTGGGTAATCATAACTGGTTAAATATTCTTATATCATTTTGGGTAAAAATACCTCAAGAAGAAATAGCGAAATGACGCTAAAATATGACTTTGTAAAAACCGGAAGTCAAGATCGAATATTACGGGAAAGTTTACGTGGAGCGAACGATTCTACGTGACAGTTTGCCGAAATCTAGATTGTAAAGGTTTCGATGTCATTTAAAAGGTATATATTTCGATACAATATGCAGAATAATAATTAGATTGTGACACGGCACAGCAGTATGATAAACTCGTACAAGGCCATAATAAAACAGAGAATACTGTGATCAGACGATCCTTACAGGAGCCATTTGGTCTGAGCATTCTCCGTTTGCAAAGGTGTTAAAATGTATATCTATGTGAATGGTTATGGCATAGTAACTGTAACATATATACGGCACGGTACCAATTGATTGTGGACAGCATAATTCTCTACCATGACAATACGAGTATAACAATGGTCAAATGATGATGTAGATGGTTATCTACTCTGTTTGCAAAGGCATACAGCATACATATATAAGGTGTAAAAGGTTAACTACTGTCAGATTGTACTTCGAGTGATTTTGATACTCATCTGGACCCAAATTGTTTCAAAAGTTCAGTCAAGTCGTGACTGTTAGATGAAGCGTTAGACATTGCGCTCCAATAGAATCTATGGGATCTATGGTGTTTGACACTGTGTCAATTACACGTAAACTTCCAGTTTCTAGTGTTTACAAATGTACAAATATATAAACAAGACACAATAGAGATACATACAATTACATTCCAAGCAGAAATACTGTCCATCGCATGCGTATGGCTGATATACTCAAACGCTTGGATGTATACTTTTCTGCTGACTTCAGATTTCATACTTGACTTTAATAATTCCATGTTTGAGCCTTTCTTCCATGAGTTTGTCAATGAGTTCACTCTGTGCAACTGTTAAGTGGGTTTTCCAGTCACCGACCACTCCTTTCCTATAGATTATAGATTCCCCATGTTCATCCATTGCCGCTGGGTTCGTCTTTGCCTTTCCTAATGCATATTGATCTCTTAGAGCCTTAAATGTAGTTTCAGCTTTCACCGTATCCATGTATTCAACATCTCTATTGAAGCCTAGAAATGTATTCAACCGAGCCATGGTGTGGTCAAGGTCTGCCTGGACATCTTCGTAATAGATAATTTCCACTTGCTGGTCCCTTGGTTTCTCATTCAAGAACTCTTCCCATTGCTGGACATAATCAAAGTATGATCCCATATGAAGTAAACCGTCCACGAACGATTGGAAGAATTCGTCCCAGGTTTGCGTGTTTTTGTAGACCACCGCATTCTTATTATGGTAATAATTCGAAACCATAGCATCCTTGGGGTTTCGTAGGACCAGCACAATCTTACCCCCGTTCATAATATGTTCAGCTGGCAAACGATTTGGCTTCAAATGAGTTGCCATAAGACGCGGTGATTCCATGGTTTCATAAACGTCCGCCGGGCCGAACTCCAGGAGAGTGTCTGCTGGCCGTTTGGAAAGATCGAGTGTTTTCATCTTCCAAATCATATTTCCAACCCAGTGTGTGCCGCATTTCGGATAGGAGGACATTATTATATCACCTGGTCTGTATTTCAGCTCCTTGGTGTGTTTAAGGCCCCATTCTATATCTAGTATGTCAAAGTCAGGGAAAATGATGTCTTCATATCTTTTCAACTTTGTTCCACCCCCAGTAGCTGATTGCATGCGAAATCTTTCAGTCATCTAAATAATGAAATCAAGTTTGATGGTTTATTTCAGAGCTACAGATACAGGCGCCTACCCTAATACTAAATTCGTCATTTTTTCCATCAAGCCCTATATCGTGACCACTCTTTAGAATCCTCTCTCTCTTCAAGACGATTCTAAAGCATGGACACAGTAAATGGTTTGGTGAAAAAATAAAGGAGCTATTCTTGAACATGTATAAATTTACCCATCTTATCAGCATCACTGTTTAATTTGAATTTAACTTTCAGTACTCTACTGGTGAATTTGTGATAACATTTGCAAACAGTTTGTACCCACGTGACGCCTATTAATTCGGTGTCCCATCAAGATCCAAACTGCTTGTGGTTCTGATATAGTTTTCAAATAGAAATAAATGTACATTTTTAGAATAGAATCACACGACAATATCTGCACATGAAATTTACGGAGTTCAGAATTAATGTTACGTTTTTATGTCAAATATTCAATGATTATATTCAAATATTCAAATTATCACATTTACAGTAGAACGTGTCTTTAGGGGACATCAAAATGAGGGCTAATTATGAGTCTGTTAGGCAGATGGCAGCTTAATGCATGTCAAAAATAATACTATGTTTGCCATGCATTAAGCAACCATCAGCTGTTTGAGACTCATATGTTCAATAAAGAATGGCTGCTTAGGACAAATTCTACTGTATCATTCAAAATGCCACGCTTATTGACAGAGATGCTGGCTCTATGTACACATGGAATTATATAAATCTAGTACTACAATCTCTACTGTTGGCTTTTATATGTCATTATATATCCTAAACTCATTCATATCCATAACGTCATTATTTCTTATACACCGAACAGCAAAAGAAACGCAACAGCTGGGGAAACACAATATAATTCGAAACTAAACATTTCAAATGATAAATAACGGTTTTATTTCATTTTATATGTATCTTACCTACATACTGTATACATTTCATTACAATGTATCAACAAATACTCCCGATTTCATTATGTCAAAGTTCCTTACCCACAAGTTCAATTTTCACACATTGTCAATACCTCTTGTATCCTCCAATGGCTATTGATAATGTGTGAAAATTGAACTCATTGGTAATGAACTTTAACATAATAAAATGCGAGCTATTTGTTGATATATATTTAATGACAATTACACGGTATGTAGATAAGGTAGCTATAAACTGAAATACATCCGTTATTTATCATTTGAACTGTTTAGTTTAGAATTATATGTGTTTCTCCAACTGCTGCGTTTCTTTTGTGATTCGGTGTATAAATATTAATTCATGGATTAAATGGTTAAATCAATCAAGCAACCTGGCGAATAGTCTCTTTGAACACAATAACCTACCAGTCTCAGTCTGTGTGACATATTTGCAGCTTCTTACAGAGTGAACGTCATTAAGAAAGCTCTGAAAGAAGCTTTCTGTGTGACTCCATCTTGCATTAAGCAGCCATCTACCTAAAATATCCTGTTTAGAGGGGGTTACTGTAGTCAGCAAGCTATCGCTCTTTTATTCCTTGTGCGGATATTTACAATAAATTAGGACTCGCTGAATTCGGAACAATGGTGATGTAAGCTAATGAATGAGTCAACTATTAAAAAAGATAAAAAAAAAAAAAGATATCAGATACAGTTAAAGTAAGAAACAAATACTTGAACGACGCTCTAAACGGATGCCAGGAAAGTTGTCGGTGTCCTTAGTGCCACTTTTTAGACATCTATCTGCCCAATTTGTCTGTTCAAGTATAGTTAAGAAACTGTTACAGTTAACTGCTTGTCTGTTCAAGTATAGTTAAGAAACTGTAACAGTTAACTACATCACAATTATTACTTTATTCCTTAATTTGCTGAATAATTAAAATGGAATCCTCCCTTTCTGAATATTAATTAAACATAACACTGTATCACACTTTATCGCTGACGGAATTGTTTTTAATTTCAAACGGTGCAGACCCTGATGAAAGAGCTCCCTCAGGAGCCCTTTGATCTTAGTCTACATTGTTTGCAACATTTTTACTTACTCGATTCAAGCACAACAAGATTTATTATACGGTGGTCATTTCTACTTCTTTATTTAACAATTTAGTGTACAAGGCACGCTGCTTTGCAGACAAGTGTTTTTGTTTTTATACTTGTCAAAATGTGAATATTCCTACGTCACTGAAAGGATATATTTAGCTTCGGTAAACCTGTGTTTCAAACGTTTTTCACAAGATTCACAATAAATATACATGTACTCGAATAAGCCAAGTAGGAACGCTTTTATTAGCGGAAACAATCGATATCAACCAAAGCTATATATGGCGTGTTCAAGCAATTATTTGAATTTTGAAAGGTTAAAAAAACAGAACAATAAAGTGAAAAAACAACATAATCTGAAAACAAATTCAAATCGTGTTAAGATAGGAGACACCGTAATGCGAAATTATTATTTTTCAAATCACGTTAAAACTTTCGGACAGCGTAACGTAATTGTTTTTTCAATTCCGTGCAGCCTGTGCCGATTGTGTTCATTTAATACAAATTGGAAAAAGCAACGAAATAACAGCATACAATTTGAATACAATACTAATAAAAATTGCATTATATGTATTATTATTATTATTATTACATTATGCTCTATATTAGTAATAAAAAAGACTTATAGTTGAGACACTGTCACGATGCACATGAGATTTACATTAGCACAAGAGATCAGATGTAGACCGCCAAGCTGTATATGAGTTTGCTTTAAAGCTGTAGTTTAAGCTATGTACTTCGTTTGTAGTTTCCAGTTTTTAGCACAACTGAGTATGCTCAGGTGAGATTTTTGTGATCGACCATCGTCCGATGTCCGTCTGTCCATTCGTCTGTCAGTCCTACCATGCGATAAACGGCATCTCCGCAAAATTCACAAGGCAGATTGTAACCAAACTGTAAATTAATGATTTTAGTATCATCGTCTGTGAAAACTGCTGAAATGATTTGGATCCATGTATAACCTTGGTTGTCATGGAAACAAAAATAAATCTTTAAACATATTCTTTTGTAAAACCGGTAATCAGAACTCACGATATTTGAAAAGAATAGTCTTCTAGTGACCTTCTGCCTAAATTGCTAAACTCATGTCGATATATCAAAACATATGACCGCGAGAGGACAGGGGCTAGTAGAATTTCTTATATAACTATACAGACAACCTTTAACAACCTTTTTCTCCAAAACGTGTGTTCCAGTTTGAATGGAATTTGGTAGGACTAGTCGCTTGGCAACCTTTTATCAACATTGCAGGAACCATGCCGATACCCTAATAAAACAGGGCATCAGGGGCGGGACTAAATTGCCTTATATAACTAAAGAGGGAAATATCTCCTTCGAAACCGGTGGTCGAATCTGAATAGCATTTGGTAGAAATAGTCCTCTAGTGGCCTTCTTTCAGAATTAGTAAACTTAAGTTAAAATGCAAGAAAGCATGGTCACTAGGGACATTGCTAAATTGCCATATATGTGTGTATGGAAAGCGTATAAACCAATCTCAAAAATTGACAGTCCAATCTAAAGGATATTTGGTAGGAATAGTCGTCGGGTTAACACAATGAGAACTAAGTTTAACGACCATGCATTTTGAATTCAATGATCTTCTGTTGAAAAGAGAAACAATATTATGATTTTCCGGAGATGGTTGTAACTAGTTTATCTCTATCTAATATTACAATTCGAATCTGAGCGATATAGGACCATCGTGACCCTCTTGATTTAAGTCTTTTTTGGACAGTTTTAGGAAAAAATATTTTCTCTTTATTGTGGGTTTTCTTTGAAGAAATGCGTTTTAATGTCATTCAATAATGCATTCATTACAAATTATATCATCAAATATTTTGACTTCTGATTTTCTACAAAAGTTACGGCTTCAAGGCTTAGTGTGTTTACAGTGAATCATTTTGATATGACATTAAATTCAGTTATTTATCAGTATTTCTATTTTATTACGTCGATCACATATAAGGTTTGTTGTACAAAATGATAGTTTACGAACTAAGTTTTATTTGGCGATATTCGTAACAAATTCCGACTGTATGCAGGGGTTCAGATAAGAATTATAGAAGGACATATGTGCACCTATAAATCAAACCCTGTGTTTCCAGCATACTGGCTCAAGATGTGATAAACTTAATTATATGTTTCAACCTTAGCCAATATGCAAATTATTCGGTTACGAGTTTAACACAAAATCTGGCATTTGATCGGTCGAAAACATAGGACGAACTGTTAATACTTTACACAAAGTGGTTCAAATGGGGCTGTCGCCAAACACAATACACCAGCTAAATAGACGAATGTGCGTTGTACATCTACAGTTTGACGATCAAGATCTAGTTCATTATGCTAGTGCACATCGCACGCACATCGCACGCACCGCACGCACATCGCACGCACATTGCTACATAGAAGTGTCTGAACTAATAGTCGGTAATAATTCGTTTTACTGATATAAAGTATAATGTATAAATAATAATACATATTATGTAGTTTCTATTATTTTGTGTTCAATTTATATGCTGCTTGTTCTTTATTGTATACAGTAAAATCTCTCTATAACGACCACTAAATTGTGTTAATTAGTTGGTATTTAGGGCTGGTGGCTGCTTAAAGCAATGTGAAAGTAAAACAGAACGCTCCTATAGGGAGCGTTCTGTTTTACTTTCACATTGCTATAAGCAGCCACCTGCATTTAACACAAATTTTTTAACGTAATTTAGTGGCCGTTATAGAGAGGTTTTACTGTATATATTTATTTTCAATATGCGATAGGCACAGGGTTCATGGATTTGAAACTGTTTCAAATTACTTAACATTGCCCAAAACTTTTAACGTGATTTGTTTTCATATCGCGTTACGATGTCCCCTTTCTTAATGCGTTTTCTTTCTTTTTTTCACTTAACACCAAAATATACGTCATAAATTCGCTTAAAACGAATGCGGAAATCTTATAATCAAACTAGTATCAGCTGGTGCATTCTACAGGTAAATAAGAGTTTACACGAAAATGGCAAAAACGTAATTTGCAAAAAGAAATTTCAAATTGTGTCGAGAAAGGGGACAGCGTAACGCTAAATGAACAAAATTTACAAATCACGTTAAACTTTTTGAGCAGCGTAACGTAATTTTTTTTCACACTGCGTGGACCCTGTGTCTAACGCATATTGTGCAAATTGAAAAATGGTTAATATATAATAACGTACAGTAGTCTATTTAGCTGGTGTGTTGTGTTTGGCGACAGCACCATTTGAACCACTTTGTGTAAATTATTAACAATTCGCCCAATTTGTCGACAGATCAAATGCCAGATTTGCTCGAAACCGAATAATTTGTGTATTGGTTCAAATTGCACAATCTTATTAAGTAGATCACATCTTGAACCAATATGTTTGAGTCGAAATACGGAAAACTAAGCACTGAATCTACACCTGCAGAAAGCATGTCAAGCTTATACAATTCGGCAGACCAGATGCAAAGTTCAAGCACTGAAAACCCGTTTAAAATATTACCATATTTTCAAAAATTATGTTTAGAAGTCACAGGGTTTGATTTATAAAAAGTGTGAACAACTTGGAAGTGTGAACAACTTGGAACCGATATTAAAATTACACAACATAAACTTCCTACAATGTATTGGTTACCAAAACTACATTAAAACCCATATAAAGCGCGTTTCATTGCAAGTTCTAGTTCATGTACAACTACTAAATTGTCTATACTTTTGACTTATTGTTTAACGAAGGTAATGGAACATGTAAAATTCTACTGTGATAAGACTTATGAAAATTCTGAAATAAATCTCTTCTGGTCTGTTAAGAACTCTTCAGAAGTCTTAAACAAACTTAAGAACAAAAGGTATCTTGCATCCACTGTAAGCACGTACGATTTTTCTACTCTGTACACAACTCTTCCTCATATTTTAATTAAAGATAAGCTTACTAACTTAATCCAGAAAGTATTTGCACGGGAAAAAACATCATTCTTGGCATGTAATGCTGAAAAAGTTTCTTTACTGACGAGCAAATGAAATATTACACTAATTGGACGTGCTCAGAAGTTTGCGAATCACTAACCTTTCTTTTGGATAACATATTTGTACGTTATGGGAATGCTATATACCGTCAGGTAATTGGTATTCCTATGGGTACGAATTGTGCACCACTTGTCGCAGATTTGTTTTTGTACTGCTATGAGAGAGATTTCATGTTGCGTTTGAATCCACAATCACAAGAAGATGTTATAAAAGCCTTCAATGAAACTTGTCGATATTTGGATGATATTTTTAACTTAGATAACCCTTTCTTTGATGCTCTGATTCCTACAATTTATCCTAAAGAACTCAAATTGAATAAAGCTAACCCGTCCGACAATTATGCAGCGTTTCTTGATCTAGACCTTAAAATTGATAATGGAATGATTTCTTCTAAAATGTATGACAAAAGAGATGATTTTGATTTTAATATTGTAAAATTTCCTCATCTTGACGGGGAGGTGCCCCGTGCTCCATCTTACGGGGTTTATATATCTCAACTTATTCGTTTTGCTAGAGCTTGTTCATCTATTGACAATTTTAACAGTCGAAATCTCATTTTAACTGAAAAACTGCTTAAGCAAGGATATAGATACCATATACTAAGAAAAACTTTCTCTAAATTTTACTATCGAAATCTCTCGCTTATTGGCAAGTACCAATGTAATCTCAAGGCGCTTAGAACTGCGACACGGTATTTCACATCCTGAATTTTATGGTGATGTGATTTACAAACTTCGTAAAATTATTGGACATACCCATGTTCATCAAATATGGTAAAAATTCATTAAAAAGGGATATGATCCTGTAGTACTACAACATACTGCATGTTTGGTTGTGAACCCTTTTACAGTTGGCAATCACGCTGGCCTCTTTGCATGTACGCCGACAAGAAAGGGTTAGTGCTCAATGAAGGCGACCTCTTAAATCCAGAAACGGAAGGAGAACGTCGGATATCTGTACTATTTCGTTTTTGTCGTACCCTTTATTACTTTTCTACAGTTACTCTGTTTGCAGCTCAATCATTGAGTACACTATCGATAGGTGGATACAGTTTGTTCACTTAAATGTTTTCGTTATACATGCACTTTACCACTGTATTTGCCATCGCGGTTGTTGTAGTTTAGTCGGAGAGGGGATACGTTTATTTACACTGTTTGTCTTTTAGGGTGGGGATGGAACAAGTGTGAGGTTGGGCGCCCATAAACCGGTTTAACCCCCCAGTGACTTTTGTCACAGACCGTTCCAAGGCGGTACTTCCATCTTCCCCCTATTGTATGTTTGTTTTGTCTTTGTGCGTCTCTTGATGTTTTTATAGTTATGTACATTTGCTGTTTCCTTGTGTTGCTGTTCGGGCGACTGTTTGTTCTGTATGCGGTGTTTCCTGCATGACTCATTTTTGTACTTTTATAGTGGAATATATTTATTTCTATAGTTCTTCTTATCTAAATTCCTGCCATTCATACAGTCGGATTTCGTTGCGAAATCGCCAAAGGTTTCCATAACAACCATGGTTCAACATGGATCAAATTGTTTTAACAGTATTGACAGACCATGATACTAATATCATTTATGTACAGTTTGGTTACATTCTGCCTTGTGAATTGAACGGACTGACAGACGAATGGTCGGATGGACGGACGGACACCGGACGGTAATCGATCACAAACATCTCAACTGAGCATATTCAGGTGAGCTAAAACCCGGAAACTACAAAAGAAGTACAGAGTTAAACCCCCGGCTTTAAAACAGAATAATCTGTGTAGTTAGGCCGTCTATATCTAGTATCTTTTTAGTGAAAATCTCATGTGCATCGTGACATAGAAGTGTATAAGCTATAGCTCGGTTTAAGTTCATTATTACTAATATAAAGTATAATGTATAAATAATAATACATATGATGTAGTTTCTGTTAGTAGTATATTCAATTTATATGCCAGTTGTAATAGATTTATTCATTCCTCCATATTTTTTCCATATCAACTTTGTTCAATTTGTATTAAATGAACTCAACATACGACAGGCACAGGGTCCACGTAATATGAAAAAGATATCAAATGACGTCACACTGTCCAAAGTGTTTAACGTGATTTGAAGTTGTTGTCCATTTCGCGCTACAGTGTCCCATTTCTTAACCCAATTTGATATTTTTCCAATAACTTTTTCTTTTCATTTTGCGTGTCTACACTGCTTACGTTGGAATGGTTAGATATACCTAAGTGAAACATTTCGCCAGGACTCTTGTCATTTGCAACTTCCCAAGGTAATCGGGAATACAAATTAAAACAGGATAAGATAGAGCACATACGCTGAACTATAAGTATTTTTTTATGTTGCTGCACTTACGATTGGAAGATAGAAATGTCCTGTTGGGTACAAATTACTAATTTTTACTGAAAATTGAACTTGATTGCGGTATTCATAATACATTCTATATCATAATGACTAGTGTAACGCATAATACCAGTTATGTTCGTGTGTGATCAGTGGCTCGGTTAATGAAAGGTCGTACGACTGAATGTGTCGAAATTCCTAACATACGACGACCACAACTGGAAATTTCATGTCATCTGCCTAAATTGTCGCATACTAGAATACGAGAACATGTATGTGATAAGTGCGGCTATTAGGACGTACGGCAAGTTTGATAGTACGATTTTCAAAAACCGGCCCAAGGATGAAGGTATCCTTCATTGACATAAAGATATAATATGATGATTTCTGAATGTAAAAATAGCACTCAATTTGATATTTAACTTTCAAATATAATATTCTATGATGTCCGGCTTTACATTTTATAACCAAGGTCCGTGGTGAACTGATCCAATGCATGTTCTAATTTTCGACAGAAAGGGTGTGAACTACAGTAAAACACATTTAAACCAGAATCTGGTAGAAACTACTTTGATACCTTAGGCAGGTGGCTGCTTAATGCAAGGTTAAAAGCACCCTAGAGTTATAGAGGAGCTTTCTGAATGACTTTTACTCTTCATTATGCTGCCATTTTTTTCCAAGATCCATATATATACCAAATTTTAAGTCCAGTTTAGAACGGTTTACTGTAGTCTTTATATTATCGATCAGCTTTTTATGTACACTGCACCTTTCAAAAACGATGTAGAAATGGTCAAATTATATATTGTGATAACTGAAAGACATTGTACAAAGATACAAACTTGAACACTGCAAGGAACAATATCAAACAATATTCAAACACCAATGTTAGGACCCGTAACATCAATGTAACGACCTCATACGACAATGTTAAATCCGTCACACCAATGTTAAGACCAGAAAACCCAATGTTAAAACCATTAACACCAATATTATGACACCGATAATAAGACCCGTTACGCCTATTTTAAACACTGTTTCACCAAATATAAGGCCAGTTACACCAATATTAGGTCCCGTAACACCAATATTAAGACCCATTACATCAATGTTAAAACCCGTTACACTAATTCTTAAACCATTAACACCAATATTTAGACCCGTAACACCAATATTAAGACCCGTTACAATATTGCGTATGACCAAACACATTGTATGTCAAACGCGACGGCGTTTACCTGTTACTCCAAATCGCGTCTGTTTACGTCATCTGATCAGGGTCTGCTCTGTCTGCTTATAGACTAACTTAGATATGATTATATAATTATGTTATTGCAATGAACTCATCCGTTTTATGTAATGACGTAAGAAACCTCCCTAATGGGTGGGACCTGTAGTCAGTGTTTGCTGTTTGCTTATAAAATAGTATCTAATTGTACATTTTCCCCATGGTGAAACATTCGGTTATTTGGAAACCTATTGTTACTACTACTCATGCTATACAATTATTTCTTCTATGAATATTCATACGGTAACTGGCTAAGCAAATATATATTTCTTTCTTACCTTCAACGTTCGTTTCCAAGGCTTCCACCTAAAACAAATTTTGGACAAGTCGTAGTGTTTTACAATCCAGGTAAACGTTATTTTTGTTCAACTTTCGATTCGTGTGATGTTCTTTAAGAAGACGTGGTGCATGTGTAATGCGATTAAAGAGATGACACTGTATATTGCAAAGTAATTCAATACGCGTGACTATGGATAATAATCCTTTACACACTGTGTGGTGGTTGAGTTATGATTGAATATTCAGTACGCCCCCAATGAGAACACTAAATACATGTGTATGTCTGTGTGGTGTAGAGGCAGGTGGTAGCTATATGCAGGACGGAAGTTATGAAGAAAGCTCCTCTATAAGCATTACGCGGCCACCTGCTTTTAACTATGCTCATATGTATTTATTGGTGATCGTTTCAGAGGATTTCTGCTGAAATATCTTAATACCATACCTTTATTAACCCAGATATTACATTTAATACAACATGGGAATGTGTGGCAAGTAATGAAGACAGATCACGACAGATCAAATTGCAACTCGATACGGGTATCCAACATTGAAACAGGTCAACGACGTTAATATATTCAATGCTAAGTAAATAAATCCCAGTTTTATTTATTTATTTATAAAGTTTTATTTGCATACCAGGTATAGAATTGTTCTATGTTATCCGACACTGCATATCTTCAAATAACTTCAATGGAGACCATCATTGCAACCGACCGTATACAGCGACGAATTTTTACGCCTCTGTAGAAGTCATTTTTGAAACCATTGCGATAAATAGAGCTTTTGCTCCATATGAGCAAATGCTCTATTTATCGCACAGTTTTAAAACTACACAATTGTAAAATTGTCCTAGTTCTTTTTCGGTAGATTTATTCAAGAGGCTGAGTCTAAATATAGTCTAGGAGAGAGTGAGTTAAGCGGACGATGTGTCTCCACCGGGACCACTTTCTCTTATGTTCTTTAATACAGTAAAACCCCTCTAATGCGACCACTTAACCCAATAAACATGGGTGTCTTTATAAGCAGGGGGTTGCTTAATGCAGGACAAAAGTAATTACTTTTGTCCTGCATTAAGCTACCACCTGCATCTAGCACCCATAATTATACCTCTTTTAGTTGGTCGCATTAGCGGGGTTTTACTGTATTTATCATAAATACGATTCCGACGTGTTAGTCGCCATTTTCGTATACTTACAGTAGCTCGTTTGCATTTATTGGACGATTTGTCCAACAAAAGATTCTCATGGTATTTCCCATTCACTTCATCGATATGAAACATGTTCGAGCATCGAGGACTGTTTGCTAGTGTTTTAAAACCACATTTGGACAAAGCACGATGTATAAACCTGTACCGTTTATTTGAGCTCTGTACCGAGAATCTGAGCACTGTACTGGTTGTTATCGAGCATCGAAGCGTCGCGACCAAAACAAGCAACAGGTATGTGTCATGATATTCTTTCGCCTTCCCTCCGTTTAAATGCGAAGTCTCCCCGCTAAGCCTGTTCTACAATTACCAGAGATAGTAGTAAACCAAACACGACTGCATTCGGTTCAATTTACGCCTCTACATATTCTATTTCGAGACCCAAATGAACCAGTGGCTCACTCAAAATTATTCCGACTGTCATCACAAATTCGCATTTATACACATTCTATATACGTTTCTATCACGTCATCGATTACAATTTGATTTTCGGAGCATCATCAATTGGTATGATTTAAAACCAGTTTTGTTATTATCGAAAGTATTATCGAATTTCGCATTTTGAATCGGCAAAATAGATGGCGTTCTGTACAGTCAGCTGTTGCAGTGCACGGCTTACACTGTATCATCAGCTTTGAGCATGTGTGTACATTCAGCTCAAAATAAGAATGTTCTCTGTGTGTGTTCCCAGTTGAAAAAACTCATTATGTCCTAGCGGCGCACATTTGCTTTCATATGCAAACAGTTTGGAGCCATATGAGACCCTTTGTAACTCGGCGTCTCATCAGGTTCGAGATGCATGTTGTCTTACAGGACGCATAAGAAGGAACGTCAAATCAAAATGGCAACAAATGCATACATACTTTGGTCTAGATGGGTTGACCGATTTGATTTAAACATTCTAGAAGATAATGAGCTAATTTCAATGTATGATGTCATTATGAAGGAAGAAAACATTATTATTGTTGCTTTAATTTAATAAATAAATAAACCTGTTTCATAATCGATTTTCATTCCATGTCATTTTGAACAGCTAGATCTATTACTAAAATAATGCGGTCTGTAGTGTAGTCAGCATAAGGTATTCAATTATGTTTCTTAATCATTGTACATAACCGCACATTGCATGCACTGATCCAGTAGAGTCTATCGTGGGTGAGGGGGTTCCAAGAGTTTGGTATAGCAGCCAATATAAGGGAGAAGGTCCGACAGTTTCGAACGTTTTGTGTTTTTTAATCTGTTGACATGCACTTTTCCTGCGTGTAGATCGATTTCAAAAGGGAAGGAAAACACAATCCTCTCGTGTAATAATGGGATATGATTACATCATGTACAGCGAGTGAAATATGTCTTGAGAAAATGCCACTCGTCAATAAAAAAAAACAAACGTTATCTCATAAACTAGAAACATCATAAAACTATCACTAGGTGCGCTTTGAAAAGAGTCTTCAGTTTTTGTGAATTTTTCGGCACTCTTTCAGATTCTATATAACCACTGGCAACACATTGATTATTTTTATAATCATATCGCTGTTAATGTTTGGTTAGTTAGAATCACTATTTTGTTTTCTTTCTCTAATTCAGACGGGATAATCGAGACGTTGTTTGTGTACTGTTTGCACTTATTATGTTCCACTTGCTGTATTTTGAGTTTCTGTTTTATGTTCCTTAGCACTGTGATTGACGGCTTCGGTGTATATGCAGAATACGTGATCGCTGTGTTAGCAGCTATACGTGGTTTCACTGCAAAAGAAGGAAATAACAGCTCTTGATACATGTATTATGAGCCGATCATACAGAACAGATTCATTCGCTTGCACAGCTGACCGTACATTTCGTCTTGAGCTGACCGTACACTTTTTTGTAAATTGTTAACAACTGTCTGAGCATATAAAACATGCATTCTGAGACGAAGACACTCTCATTTGGAAGGTAAAGGTTACAGGATCTTTATGACAACGGCATCGTAAAGCAGGTGAACATTCGCCAACATCCTAGAATATTCAACACGATTATTCCACCAAACCTATTTAAGCATATGTATATGTGTTTAATGCAATGAATTATTTGAGTTGAGTTGAAATTAATACGTTGAAATCTAAACCTTTCTAAATGAGCATGTCATTGTTGTTACATTAGAAACAGTATCTGAAAATATGCAAAGTGTAATTATTTAACATGAGTAAACAGCTAAGATCCTGTCTTCAAAATGGGATAGTTTAGTGTTGGTCCCTCGTGCTATTGCGCATTGCACGTGTGTTGCGACATAGAAGTAATATGACGATGACGTCACGGTAACTTATTTGCATTTATCGGACGATCTGATCAACTACGGATTCTAATTGTAATCCCCTTTTATTTCTTAGAAATTACACAGTTTATTCAAATACCACTACTTGTTTGCTAGTGTTTAAACCCATCTTCCGATCTTTTCAATTTTTCACAAGGAAAAGTGATGCTTAAATATATTGGTTCTTTAACATTCGAAATTGCACAAGAGTGACGAGAATTGATGCAACAGAGGTTCATTTTGCATACTGAGTGCATGGTGAGTCGATAGGTCTACATTGTCGGCTTGATTAGATCAACTCTTTATCTAATGAATAGTCCTACAAACTAATGACACCATGAATATTTTATAATGGTATATGAACATAGGATTGTTTAGCCATTGCGGAAACTGTAGAATAAGATATGCATGAAATTTCCTAAATAAACAGAATAAACCTTGACCAGACGGCTTCTCAAGGGACCGTCTGATCATGGTCTATTCTGTTTGTAAAGGCGAAAGTAAATGGTTGACACGCTAGTTAAGTCTCTGGCATTGCACGCTGGGTATGAAGCACACATCCCAATGTCGCTCATGAGGCAATATGGGAAGGTGTGTTACTGAATAAAATGAACATTGGATCCACATTCACGTTACTTGTAGTATATACTTATAAAGTAATATTTGCAGACTTTGATAAAACCAATTCAGTCAATATTACTTAGTATCAAAGGAACTAGTTTCTTTAACACAGTTATGGTTCGGCTTAGAATAAAACCAAACTCATTAATCTAGAGAGTAGTTATATCGTAGTTCCGAAACAGCATACCCTCGAAAAATGCAGAAATATAACAACAGAACAGAACAGAAGGATCATATCTTAGATACACGTATAGCATGATATAGGAAATAATAGGTTAGTGCCGTAGATGGGAGTCGGATAAAAGCGTCCCATCTACGGCACTAACCTATTATTCTGTTTATCCAGTCAGTTTAGTTATATCTTTTTTCATAGACTCATAAAACATACGAATGTTGAAATAATTTGCATTGAAAATGCGGTTTTTCGATCAACGGACCTCCCTTTTCATTTCCATTCTAGAGATGTAAATATTGAGCTACCGCAGAGGAAAATAGTTTCGATACTTACATTACAAGAGGGGAAAACGTGGATGAATTTGAAAAATAAGATCATTTGAATCGAGAGTCAATATGTTAATTCAAACAGACATGATACTATTCTCCCGGAGGCTCTCTGGTCAAATTTGAGTTCCGACGTCTCGGTTTCTATTTTCAGACAGGGCTAACGTCACTCATAAATCGATGTCCCAGAACTGAACAGCCTATATTTAGGTCTATGACAATCACCGTCCCTGTAAGAGCTTATCAATCAAATTATTATAAGAGTGAAAAGAAAACATTTACTATTTATCTGTAAATTGTTGCTCCCTGACTTGATCAAAATCGCATTTCGCCAGCGGTGAATTAAATTAATAGAACTGATAAATCAACATCACTTTGTATGTGGCCTCAGTGGCGTAATCGGTAAGCACGACGTATCTAGAGAGATTAGATTTGGCTTTTATAGAATCAGGCGCGGGTTCGAATCCAGCTATAGCCTTTATTTTTTGTTATCTTTTTTTCTTATTTTTTCTTATTTGAATAATTATATTGGTGAATTTTATGTTAGATCTATTCCGTCAACATTAAATGCATATTTACAGAAAATTAAAATAGTTCCGTGGTTATAGAATCATTCCGCCTATCTACTAACCTAATAAACCTTCTACTACCGGAAGTAACCTAATAAACCTAAGTTTATTTGCACCCCCTTTATTATGTCACTAGAGAAGCCTGGTGACTGGATAAATGACGTTTTCTATAGGTCTACATAAGTTATTCGCTCTTGAGATATTTCATGTGCAGTTCATCCTTTTGCATTAACGTCAAACCTCCGCCAAATTGTCATATTTCCCAATCAATATCGGTTCTCGAAGTTTGAGAGGGGGTATATAGGAGTCAATGTGTTGGTCGGTCGCTTGGTCTATCTGCCTGTCTGTCTGTGGCACAACCTGTTTGATATGCGATCAAGGCAGCTGGGCGGATGTGTTCCATCACGTTTAGTGATAGTTTTTTCCCCAATTTTTCAATCTGTTTTAATCACGACCAGATACGAGTACTAAAATATTTTGAGCAATTAAGAGTTGGCTGCTTCCACATTTGTTCCCACATTTGGCATAGTGGACTGAAAAAGACTAATTGAAGGACGCCATCTGTTTATATTCATGACCAAATCTAGTTTTAGTTTCAATGAAGGTCATACTGTTTTCCGCAATTTCATGAGAAAGCTGGAATATAATAAGTGCAAGTCACGTAACGTTAAATCCGCAAAGTGTGAAATTGATGTCCAAATGATTATACTTGTTAATTGGCTTGCCACAAAAATGCAGCAAATTGGTTTTTGCCGAGATGACGATGAGTTTAATTTCAGATTGTATGATATTATGACCATGACCTCACACCAAAACGATAAATATAATCGACCTACTCAGTCAAAATGTCAACAGTACTCAATGTCATGAACGAGTAAATTATGTCTTGAAAAAGACTGAATGATTAGTAACAGTATGTGACTTTTAACATAACCCTAAAGTGTTACATCAACAATAATTGACCCTTACAACGCTGAATTTACAAATGGACTATTCCAATATTCAAACAGATGAAGTTTATGTTGAATATTTAGGGATTGTTTCTAAAGAAAAATGTAACATGTCAAACAGTGCATACAAATGACAGTACTGACACAGTAAGGGTTAAGTAACAAATTATGACTTTAAGTAGATATTTTATTTGTAAAAGCATATGAACACAAAACGTTTTCGCCATGGCAGAAACTGCAGAGAATTAAGTCTCTATAACTAAAAGCAAACAGAACAGACCCTGATTGGACTCGTTCTACGTGAGTCTTCTGGCCGGGGTCTACTTTATTTCAAAGACATTAAAAGGACTATTTATGGAGTAAATGTTGCACTACTATGGCGTGTCAGGCGTTGCAATATTCAATAAAATGTTGTAAAAATGCATATATTTGTTCTATAATGGTATATTTATATTGTAAAAAATATATGTTTATTCTATAATTGTATAATGTATTGTGTATTATATATATTTATTGTATAGTAAAAATATCTATAAATGGAATAGAAATATACCTTATACAACATATATATCGATTTTGCAACAGATTTAGCACGACTATTCGAAGTATAGTGGAGCTTTCCTACTCGCCCCGGCATCGGCGTCGGCGTCCGCTTCCGCGTCACTCCTTGGTTAAGGTTTTTGTTAAAGTTCACCTTTTGCTTTTCACCTTTGAGATAAAGCTTTGAAACTTAGAACACTTGTTCACCATCCCAAGCTGCATTTATAGGCAAGAGTACATAACTCTGTCAAGCATTTTGACAGAATTATAGCCCTGTTTAGCTTATAATTTTTGGTTAAGGTTTTTGCCAAAGTCCACATAACCCTGTGAGATAAATATCCTTGTAAGAGTTCATCATGTAGGTAATCAAACTTTGTTTGCGAATTTCTTCTAAGCACTACATTAATAATTTTCACTCACTTGTTGACGTTTCAACAGAGACGAGGGGCCCATCAGCTATCCAGAGTCTACGACCAGCGAGCTGCACATGCGCAGATCGTTGTTCTGGGGATGGCCTCGGTGATGGAGGTTGAAACGTCAACAAGTGAGTGAAAATTAATAATGTACTGCTAAGATGAAATTCGCAAACAAACATGTGAGATAAAGCTTTGAAACGTGGCACACTTCTTCACCATTACAAGCTTCATCTGTAGGCAAGCGTATATAACGTTGTCAAGCATTTTGACAGAATTATGGCCCTTTTTAACTGAGAATTCTTAGGTAAGGATTTTGTTAAAGTCCACTTATTTACCTAAACCTTTGAGATAAAGCTTGTAACTTGGAACACTTGTTCACCATCACAAGTTTTTTTTATCTTTAGGCAAGAGTACATAACTCTGTCAAGCATCGTAACAAACATTGGTGCCCTTTTTAACATAGGTTTTTCTTTTCATTTAGATTTCAAAGAGAACCAACATCTTGAATACTATTAACGATGTTTTACTGAAACTTTGATTACTTATTTCTAGTATTATAGGACACCATTTCAGTCCAATATCAAGCATGTTTACACTAACAATACTGAGAATAGTCGAGCGCACTGTCCCGTGACAGCTCTTGTTTATATTTATTGTATAATTGACCAATGGCATGTGTTCACATTTGCAACGAAGAATCTGATTGGACGGCGAATCGTCGTATGCTCTACATCCACCATGGCTGCATCTTGAAACCACCGGTTCTCATTCGATCACCGAAGTTAAGCAAAGTCGAACCAGTTAGTACTTGGATGGGTGACCGCCTGGGAATACCGGGTGCTGTAGACTGTTGTATTCTTCCAAAATGATTCATTTTACTACTAATGAATGATAACATTATATAAAAACAATATATAAATGATTGAAAGTATAATCACCGTTTTGCTTATATACAACAGAACAAAACTATCACTTGGATAAACATGAATAACACGTGTGTTTTAAAAGCAGGTGTATGTTTAAAAGAGGGTGATAGTAAGGCAGAAAATTCCTGGTGGAACTTTCGTCATTACTTTCACCCTGAACTAATCTATAACTGAATTTTAAGACCCTAAATTGGAGCTATATCGGTGGTCCCATTAGAGCGGATTTATTGTACAGTAAAATCCCTCCAAACCGGACATTAAATTCAGTATAAATACCGGTCTTGGAGACGGGTGGCAGCTTAATGCAGGGTGAAAGTCATGCAGAAAGCTGCTCTAGGAGCTTTCTGTCTGACTTTCACTCTGCATTAAGCAGCAACCTACCCAAATGTTTCTAAATTATTCTCTGCTAGAATTCCGGTTTACAGAGGTTTTACTGTAGTTAAAGTTACATTTAATTGCATCGCATCACTGTCTAGGTGATTCGTTTCATAGTTATATGTTCATTCTGGTTAACTATTTGCTCGCTAAATAATTATTTTTGAAGATATTTAAAAGTCTGTTTTACCTCCATTTCTTTTCACTTATAACAGTGTCAGTTTACTTGATGTCTCATTTGGATACAAACAATATGCACATTTTATCACGAATTTGCAGCTACTGATCAAAGAGTTAACCAATGAAACTAAAGATGAAGAAAATAAACAGCTTCGCTACCGGCAAATTAATTGCCAGCGGAGACCGCAATACTAACAATTATCTTGAAAAATAATACAGTACAACCGAAATAAATCTTCAGCCCTCAGTGTGAGATCCTGTGTATGCTAGTCGAGATATAAACAACCAGGTTGAAGGTGATTTATTGCATGTTTTGGTCGAGCCGATTTATACAATGACGTCATGCTGTGTGATAATATTATGTTAACCCTTCGCTTGCTATTCGCGTCAATATACCTACCTGTAAATAGTGAAGACCCAGATGAGACAGCTCCTGCAGGAGCTGTCTCATCAAGGTCTGCACTATTTACAAATTGATTGTGCAACCAGTGCACTCCACAGCAGTGATTGCACAGCGAAATTCTTGTACACAGTGAAGATATATGTAATTATACAACAGGACATGGGTAAAGAAGGAGTAATGTATTTTAAAATTCAGCAAGCGAAGGGTTAAGTTTTGCCATGCTGAATAAACGCAGCCTTGCTGACGTGAGCAAACAACTTGGATCCTGATGTAACACAGAGTAACTCTCGGTTGTATCAGGGAGCAAGCTGTTTGACACTCGGTGAATGGCATGTAAAATGTTTGAACGAATATTTGAACAAATCGTTTATCAATATAATGAGACAATTTTTTTAAGCCTAATAAGGGTTAAGTTGCATTGTCACTGGATGTCTGTAAAGCGACACTTCTGTGAACGGCACCGCCTGGATTGTGCTACATTAACGTCAGTTTGTCATTCTAAAAATGGCCTGTTTGAACGCTAAGTAAGTGTCGTTCCTTTCAGAAATACATGTACCGTAAACCCCCTCTAAACCGAACTTATTATCAAGGACAATTAAAGTCGTTTTAGGCAGATGGCTGCTTAATGCAGGGTGAACGTCGTGCAGAATGAGCTTTCTGAGTGTTTTTCAACCTGCATTAAGCTGTAACCTGTCTGAAAGATGGGTCCAGCCACTAATTGTAACGTCCGGTTTAGAGAGGTTTTACTGTATAAGCAAAGTGCCAAACAGCTTGTCTCTAGATTAACCATTTACTGATATAGACGCTTATTTATGCCTAAATTACGAAAGAAAAGTCCCAGATTAGGCGGTTGCTGTCGGGGCTTTCTGAACAGGATCTGTTCTGTTTGCATACTTTATTTTACATGGCAATATATTTCCTTATACATGTACTACATTTTTGATAGAATAATTGATATAATGCTGATTCGTGCATGACTATACACGACCAAGTCAACCCTGTATTTACAAATGGACAATTCCAAAATTCAAACAGGTCAAACTTACCGTAAATACTCAGGGATGGTTTAAAGAAAAGTGTAACATTGCAATCAATGCAGATCCTGAAGAAAGGTCTCCCCTATGAGCCCTCTAATTCGAGTCTACACTGTTTGAAAATGACATTAGTGACTCGTTCTCCGCTCTAAAAGGGTTAAAGAGCTTGATTAGTAGCGATCCCATGGTAACTGTGTGTGATAATTACGAATGAGTGATTAATACCACACACACACACACACACACACACACACACACACACACACACACACACACACACACACACACACACACACACACACAGATACCTTTCAATCGGAATGGACGAGGCATGGACATTATGCAAATACATGTACCGTTTACATTTACATAAAGTCTAGACCCAAATCGGCGGGTTTTTCTAGAGATCTCTGATTAGAGTCTGAATTGTTTGTCATTCAAAATCAATTAGCAAGTTTCAAATGTCGATACTAAATGAATTATATAGTTTAACCCTTCCCCACATATAAACGCATTTTCACGCATTTACAAACAGAATAAATCCAGATCAGAGGGCTTCTATAGGAGTCTGTTCTGTTTGCTTTTGACGTGATATAGATCTGATTCTACAGCTTTTGTCAAAGCAAATCGTTTCCTTTAAAGTTCACACTATAAAAATTCAGCTAATAAATATTCACGATGAACATTAAACAGAGAATGGGTTAGGACTAAACACTGTGTCATTCCAATTTGAAAAATCAGAGCTCAAAGTGTTATTCATGTACGACTTTCTTTAGGATACTGCATGTTAGTTAGGTAATAAGAAGGACTTAATCGTTATCCCGCATTCGCTACCAGACACCCTTTACAGACAGCGTTTATCTAGATCAGATACCGTGTAACTCGGCGTCTCGTCGGCATCAAAGCTGTTTGACACTCAGAAAATGATACTTTCAATAGAGTGATCGAATCAGTTGTAGTCAATGTAGTCAAATTTGCACAAGATCCAAATTCGAAGAAGCATTGTTGTCACGGTGAGATAAGAGGTAAGAGTCCGTTAATGCCAAGTAGGTTAGTGGATTGCCATAGTATGACTGCTTGGTGATTTATGGTCCATTGTAGCAAAGTTTCCTTCAGTGTAAGTCGAATAATGATTGATCACTATTTCGAAGTACAGAGCAAATAAATCATCATTCTAAGTAATTAAAAGAACCCAATAAAGTAGCCAACTTAAGCCATACAAATACTGAACACTATCATAAATCTCGCAATGGAAACCATAAAAACACATGCGTTTGATAGTCTTAGCAGTGACTCAAAAGGGTGACATCGAAACATAGTGTACTAAACTGGAGCAACACACGATAATGTACACTATTCTTCAAGGCTCCATTCGCTCGTTGGTTCCATTTTGTCACTTCAAATATTATATGACTTACTTCATAAAAATAGTTCGCAATACAACAGAATCTCAGATAAAGAGGGTATTTCACATAAAAACGTCCACATTTGGCCGCTAAGCTATACAGAAAACCCTCTCTAAGCCGTGTGCTCAATTTAATATAAATACAGTAAAATATCGATTATTCGAATTTTCTTTATAAACGAATTTAGACCCTTTTAGGCAGGTGGCAGCTTAATGCATGATGAAAGTCATGCAGAAAGCTCCTAGAGGAGCTTTCTGCATGACTTTCACCATGCATTTAGCTGCCACCTGTCTTAAAGATCGATGATAATACGTATTTTAGTGTTCGGGTAATCGAAGTTTTACTGTATCGGTCTTAGAGAAAGGTGGCAGCTTAACGCAAGGTGAACGTCATGCAGAAATCACCTCTAGGTGCTTTCTGCATGACTTTCACCCTGCATTAAGCAGCCACCTGCCGATTCGTATCCAAATTCGTCTCTACTAGAATTCTGGTTTAAAGGGTTTTTACTGTTTTCCAAATGAAAATGCCACTATTCTCCACTAAACTTTTATTTGCGACAAGAATTGTCCAGATTCAACCCTTCCTCGCTCTGGAAAAATCCTGTTTACTCAAAAATGGGTCTTGGGCAAGTTTATCTATATCTAGTTCGATTAAAGTTTTAATCCTTTCACCGCCGATGTCGCATAAATGCATCACGACAAATGCAGTCCCAGATCAGACGCCGCCTTTTCAAGGCGGCGTCTGATCAGGGACTTCACTATTTGTCTCAAACTCTATTTCTATATATGTGCTTTATTCCTTTGAAGTTTGCATTTATTTATCTTATGTCCTTACTTTACCGAATGATTTAACAAAATTGGATTGCAGACGGCAATTAGAAATTTGGCGCCAAAAGGGTTAAGAAACTATTGACGGAGTTCAAAAAGTTTGGATTTTCATGATATACCGATCAGCTTGATCAGGTCTACATTGTTTACTACTATATTATTCATTTGAATGCCGAACACGTGTGTACATGGCATTTGCAAACAGTGTAGACCCAGGTCAGAAAGCTCCTTGTGGAACCCTCTGCCCAGAATCTGCACCGTTTCTTTCTCTCGTAATGTTTATCCTTTTATGTTTATGGGCTCTACTGATAAACGATGATTGACCACTTCACCAAAACTCAGCATTCAAAGAGTTAACTTTGTCAAAATCATGCCTAATTGAATTGTTCAGTTTTGCAAATCAGTAGACACGTGAGAATGGATGTCCGAATACTTAGGATAGGTCGTAGTTGCACTATCGCATTTGATAAATTTACAGTAAAATTCCTCTAAACCGTACGTTAAATGTGTTATAAATATCGGTATTGGAGACAGGTGGCTGATTAATGCAGGGTGAAAGTCATGCAGAAAGCATATAGGAGCTTTCTATGTATCTTTCATCCTGCATTAAGTAGTCACCTGCCAAAACGTATCTAAATTCTTCTCTATCAGAGTTCCGGTTTGGAGAGGCTTTACTGTAAATGCATTTGCGTTTTCATTCATCATACATCTGTATTTTAAGTACGTCAAGCAGAACCATCATACATCGTGCTGGTGCAAAACTAATTTAACTCATTCTCTCCTAGGTTTTTGTAGACCCAACCTCTTTGAATTAATCTACCGAAAAGGAGCATTAACTATAGAAAATGAGAATTTTAGAATTGCGTAGTTTTGAAACCACTGTGATAAATAGAGCATTTGCTCATATGGAGCAAATGCTCTATTTATCACAATGGTTTCAAACTGTGAATTCTATAGATGCTCCAAAATGCGTCACTAGGAGGGAATGTGTTAACCCTACACGTGATAGTCTCTAATTGGAACGCGGTTTCAAAAATGCATACAAATAACATAAAGCGTTTGTTTATATGATGTATAGAAGAATATGGCAAGATAACCGATCGAATAAATTTTGAAGATTTTTTGACAACACTTCAATGTGTTTGATATCGAAGATCTGATGTTATTCGCCAATGTATTAGTATTTATTCGGATTATGTTTTAGTGCCATATGTTCAAAATAGGAAAATAAAACAAATTATACAGATTGACGAAAACGGATTATTTTGTATGACAGGAGTAGTTTGTGTTTTCGATATAGGCTCAAATTGCCAATCTTCATACGAACACTTGATCATAGCCCCTATGTTTTATGGTTATATTGAAAACAATGCATGTATTGTAGACACTATCATTTTAACTCCATGAATACTCATGTAAGTAATAATGTCACCATGATCATTAATTAACATAATCAATATTAATTAGCGAAATGTATAATGACCTATGAACACATGAACATTTGATCACGAAGGACAATAGGCACTGCATTATAATATTTTTTTTCATAAGCACAAATAGCAGACGCTGGTCGGACGGCCATTTGCTCTGGATCTACTCTGTTTGCAAATACGTATCTGTGGAGTTAAATGGTAAAAGGTAAAATTTCACTGCAATATATTTAAACAATTGACCATACTCGAATCAATCGCACCTAGGCCTTAAGGTGTGTGTGGGGGGGGGGGGGGGGGGTCGAGCGTGCGTGCGTGTGTGCGTGCATGCGTGCGTGTGTGTGTTGGCGGGTGGATTTGTTTTCTGCGTTGAAGGCTTCAAAACCAAAACCAATCCCACTCGGAGGAATTGATACTAAAAACTCACACTGGGAAATTCCAATAGTTTTCAATTTACAATTTTGTTTTATTAATCTTATATTTTAATGGCTTTTGCACTTAAAATTGCAAACTATACATGGAGACAGCTGTGTAACACAGTTACTATGAGAAATGGTCTGTGTATTAATTTTCGTACAGCTGGGGTCTTTAACCCTTTACCCCATGGATACGCCTTTCTACGCCTTTGCAAACAGAGAAGACCCAGATCAGACGGCTCCTATAGGAGCCGTCTGATCAGGGTATTCTCTGTTTGCTTATGATATTATAGATATATAATTCTACAGTGTCTGCCATGGCCAAAATGCTTGTGTCCATGTGCTATTATAACAATTAATTTATTAATTATTTATGATACCATTAGTTCTTATATAAATATTCATGGAGTAAAAGGTTAAAGAGTACAATATACTCACAGTTTAGGTATTTTGCACTTCATTAGTTTCTCTCCATGTTACATAGCATTGTAAATAATGCTACCCCGACCAAAGCACATCTTTATTCAGTATCAACAACACAAATTAATTTTCAAGAGTCACATCGGCACTATAATTCTAACAGAATACCCCCAAAATGAAAGTTTTGAGTAGTTAATGGTTAACCATTTCACCCTAGACCCAACCTCTTTGGTTAAATCGACCTACATTTATCAGAAAAAAGGGACACTGTTAGAATTGTATAGTTTTGAAACCAGTGGGATAAACAAGGCATTTGCTCCTATGGAACAAATGCTCTATGTATCCCAATGGTTTTAAAAATGACTTTTACAGGGGCATCAGTAGGAGGGAAAGGGGTTAATAATTGAAGACATGAATATTTATTAGCTGATATTTTTATAATGTCCGTCATATTGACACAGGTTTGACCAGTGTAGAATCAGATATGTATATTTCCATAAGCAAACAGGGCCAACCCTGATCATCCAGCTCCTACAGGAACCGTATTAGGTGGGTCCATTCTGTTCGCAAAGGCGTGAAAAGGTGACTCTATCAGGTAAACGGTTAACCCTTCGCTTGCTATTCACGTCAATATACCTACCAGTAAATAGTGAAGACCCAGATGAGACAGCTCCTGCAGGAGCTGTCTCATCAGGGTCTGCACTATTTACAAGTTGATTGTGCAACCAGTGCACTCCACAGCAGTGATTGCACAGCGAAATACTTGTACACAGTAAAGATATATGTTATTATACAACAGGGCATGGGTAAAGAAAGAGAAATGTATTTTAAAATTCAGCAAGAGAAGGGTTAACATTTTTGGAGCCATCATTCATTTGCCGCTACACTAAGTGTGTTGTTATTGATGGTTGTCCGACATAGTTGATTAGTGATGACTGAGTCCCAGTCCGTCCATTGACATTTTACCAGTCCTTAGTGGCTCGTCAAAAGAGTAATATTTCAATCATGAACGTGTAGGGCATAGTCATGTTTCATTTGGGAGCCATTAATCATGTATAAGAGGATGCCACTTACTATTTGTGAGACCTTGATACCCACTGAGATGGTGTTATTTTATATAGAAAAAATCACTCTGCGGCCCCTTCAAGGGGGCCGTCTGATCGGTGTGTACACAGTTTGCTACTATATCAGTCTAATTTAAAAGTATCTGAATTGTGCCAAACTGAGGTAGTCAACTAACAAATTGGTGCAGATTCGAGATTAGGTGTCTGAATATCGGCGGATGTTTAGAGTAATTAGGATACTTCTGTACACACCATTCACCGAACTGATTCAGAAACAAGTAAGTGATCGGTCATATCACGGATTTCAAAGTTTATTCAATTTCAGGCATAAGCCATGACAAGATTAATATGCGATGTACTTAGTGATGAACTCGACAATAGTTTTGACATGTCGAGCTATAAGTAAGAAAAAAATACTTTACGCATGTACATATAACCGGTTTCAAAACGTGTAAATACTTTTAGTCGAATAAAAATGTGTTGACAACATCAATAATTAGTATATTCAAATTCCGAACAATTCCCTTCAAATAAACGATTTTACATGCAATCTATGATAGAACAGATAACTGATATAGACATAAGCGGGTTGTCATCAAATATCATGCACACGTACCACAGTATCCATTTTGATGACGAAGAAAGTATATTAACCGTTGATGAAGTAATATTGTACAGTAAAACCCCTCTAAACTGGAACTGTAGTAGAGAAGAATTTAGATATTTTTAGGCAGGTGGCTGCTTAATGCAGTAGCTTTCTGAAAGACTTTCACCGTGCATTTAGCTGCTACCTGTCTCCAAGACCGATACTTATACTAAACTGAACGTCCTGTTTAGAGGGGTTATACTGTACATGTTACTTTACAGATGGTAGGATAAAAGAGGATACCTTTTTGAATATACCGCTCGCAATACATTTCATATACAATAAAACCTCTCTATAACGACCACTTAATTACATCAAATATTTTGTGTTAAAGGCAGGTGGCTGCTTAAAGCAAGGTGAAAGTAAAACAGAGCGTTCTGTTTTACTTTCATCTTGCTTTAAGCAGCCACCTGTCCTAAATACCAACTAATTAACACCATTTAGTGGCCGTTATAGAGAGGTTTTACTGTAATAGATTCCCCTTTGTCAATGTAGACCAAGATGAGGCCAACATGAGAGTGTATGCCTTGTTTGTCATATTATAGTTTTGTTTAAAACATCCCTGAATATTATCGGTAAGTTTGACCTGATCGAAATTTGGAAAACTCAATGGGTTTTTATTTTAATTCAGCGTTGAAAATGTTACGATGGTGTTTAACATCATTGGGACTTTTCCGGACGACGCTCACTCTGCATTAACACATTTCCCCTTTCCCTGTTATATATATCAGACGTCTCTTGCAGGAGCCGTCTGATCAGGGTCTGCTCTTGTTTTGCTTATGATATAATATAGATATGGTTCAAACATTTCTGCCATGACCAACAATTTCTGTGTCCATTTGTCATTATAAAAATTAATCTAAAAAATATTAATTATTTCTTACATTGACATTCATGTAGTAAAGGGTTAAAACTCAACATTCAACTAAGTCCAGATTAGAGATGTGTTACTGTATGTGTTCCACTGGTTAACATATCGGGTTGCCCTGGACCACGCATGTTCGACACATGAATTAAAATGTTTTGATTTATTAAGCGATAAAAATTAATCTCAGAAATGTTACAGACCAACGTCCTTCGACGCAGACCAACCAATTTCGAGGCTGGCATTATTGTATCGGCAGGAGCCTGAGAAATTATCCACTGGTTTGGCATTTTCGGTGTTTTATATCCCTTTGTGAATATAAGATCATGATGCTAATTATTGTTTAAATGTGAATCACAACTCTAATGTCAATGGTCATTCACAGCCGACAGCAGTGGTTTGGCAAGATAAACAGCGGTTAGACAATGATTTAAGACTGCGATGTGTAGAACTCCCGCAGTGGTTAATTTAAAGCAAGAAGTATAAGCTGACACTACATCAATTTAAAATACAGTAAAACCTCTCTATAACGGCCACTAAATTACATCGAGTATTTTGTGTGAAAGGCAGGTGGCTGCTTAAAGCAAGGAGAAAGTAAAACAACGCTCCTATAGGAGCGTTCTGTTTTACTTTCATCTTGCTTTAAGCATCAATCTGCCTAAATACAAACTAATTAACACAAGTTAGTGGCCGTTAAAGAGAGGGTTTACTATACAGTGAAACCTCGCTAATCCGAGTTTTAAGTAGTGAGGGCTTGGAAGAAGGTGGCTGCTTAATGCAGGATGATATTTATGCAGAAAGGTCCCAGGGGAACTTTCTGTATGACCGTCATCCTGTATTAAGCTGCCACGTGTCTAAATACAGATATTGATATTTATTTTAGAGTTAGGATTAGCGAGGTTTTATTGTAGCTGAGCTAGTTCTCTTTGATGTGTGATCATGACCTATAGACATACATGGCCATAGGCCTTTGCAAACAGTTTGGATATATATGAGACACAAAGTAACTCGACGTTTCATCTGGATCCAAACTGATTGACACTCATATTCTTTATATTTCAAAACTAATTTGATGAAAAGTCTTAACCAGACGCTAATCTTAGCAGACAGAATTAGGGTTAACCTTTAATTTGCTGAGTTAGCTGTCGTCTGCATGAAATGCTTACTACATTAGTTCTTAGAATGTGTTATATTCTCCATATCTATTCAACACGATCATACTGTGGATCCAGATGAGATACCAAGCTACTCAGCCTCTAATCTGCATCTAAACCGTTGTCAAAGGATATCACAAAATCGCACAAGGCGTGCTAAAGGTTCATTATTGTTTCATCTAGTGACTTTAACTTGTTTAAATGAATTGTGCTGATTACACCTATCACACCAAGCCACATAACATGTACGTTACTGATTTTACTAATGGATACTGACTTAATGAAATAACGATCAAGTTTAATCCATTTATTCCCACACTGTATCGACAAACTTGTCCAAATCTTATGTTGGATTTATGCTGAGAGGGCACAGCAAATACCACATTTGCTGACATATGCAATTAACATTTATGGATTCATCAAACAGTGCAGATCTTGATCAGAGGGATCATTCAGGGGTCTCCTGATCTGGGTCTACGCTGTTTGCTTATGTCCTTTTCAATGGACTATGGACACTCATTAACCCTTTAACCCTTCGCTTGCTATTCACGTCAATATATCTAGCTGTAAATAGTGCAGACCCAGATGAGACAGCTCCTGCAAGAGCTGTCTCATCAGGGTCTGCACTATTTACAAGTTGATTTGCAACCAGTGCACTCCACAGCAGTGATTGCACAGCAAAATACTTGTACACAGTGAAGATATATGTAATTATACAACAGGACATGGGTAAAGAAGGAGAAATGTATTTTAAAATTCAGCAAGCGAAGGGTTAAACACTGAATATTCAGGGAGGAATGGCGCATCAGTGTTTAACTACAGAACGGAAGGCTTAAGCGTGCTAGGGGGATTTGAATGACAAACAGTGCGTATCCTGATCAGATGTTTCCTCTAAGACTCCTCTGATCTTTGTCTACACTGTTTGCAAACGTCAGTTAATGATTGTCAAACATTCATAGAGTTAATACAATATATACATACACGTATACCACACCGATACACTGTGTAAGAACTGACGGGGGTTGAATGGCGAACGAAATCAAGGAGACACAAATCTGCATTGGAAGGGTTCCTTGATTTCCATGATCCAGCTATTTCATTAAGGCAAGAGGTCATTTATCACATTTTTTCTCAATACCAAATATCGTTGTCCCTGTCGCCCTTTAAGATTAGGTTTTACTTTCTGCAGCGTAAAACGGCAAATTGCTTGTTACAGTTTAAGCAATTTCAGTCAAATAGAAAAATCAAGTAGTCTTGAAAGTTGTCTCAGTTTTTACACTCTCTTTTAAATTTGAGCCCAATATTCAATTCGGTAGATTTGAAATTAAAACAGTTCCGTGATCTTAGCCATGTAACTCCGTATGGGTCTTACTGAGTACATGCATTACTGGTAATAAATTACACAGGACATCGGTTCCGTCAAATTAGTATTCACGTGGAAATTTACATATATTTATGAACCATTTGCCTGTTACGATCGTGCATTTGCAAAAAACTTGGACCCAGATGATACCGAGTAACCCGGCCTCTCATCAGGATCTAGGTCACTTGATACTCGGTAAATAGTAGCTCAAACAGTTTAACAAATCGAAAGTAGGTACGTAAAAACTGTAGCATATAACGGTCCGAACAGACATTGTGTTTTCAACAGGTTAAAGGTTAACCCGTGCCGTGCTGAAAAATATGCATGCTAAAACTCTGGTCTGCTGCATTGTTTTACATACTTCTAATTTGCACAAGCATTTGAGGAATGGTTAACCGTGTCCTGATGAGACGCCAAGCTACCAGATGTTTCTTCTGGATCCTGGGTCCATGCTTATAAAACTTTTAGTTGAGTCTGAGTTCGTTCTCAAGTTTTTGATTGGTCAGATTTGAGCCTCTGGCTCAAATCTGACCAATCAAAAGCTTGATAACTCAAATCTGACCAATCAAAAGCTTGAGAACGAAACTCAGACTCAACTAAAAGCTTTATAAGCATGGATCCAGGCTGTTTGCGAATGTGAGTCAGACCGGGCTTGGCATAAGGTTAACCATTTCCCTGTTCTGTATTTAGGCCAATTTTCAGTACCTACTGAATATTCATTAACAAAATAGTTATAAAAATATGGAAGGTGAAACTTTGTAGCCATTTTAGAAAGTAAAGAAACTGATCTATCACATTCTATTAGCAAACAGGAGCCGTCTGATCTGGGTCTAATCTGTTTGCAAATGCGTGAAAACACGTTTATATGAGGGAAAGGGGTAAACATACATCGCTTAATTATTGTCAAGGGGTATTTGAGAATGCTCTGCCTCACGTAATAAGCGATTAGAATTAATTAACTACATGTACAGTACTTCATTCAGTTCAATCCCTTAAATGGCCTTAGACTATCTTATATTTGATTGTATAATGAAGCAACTGACGGGCATTTTATCACTCTGTGAAATATTAGTGTCTTCTCAAGTTTGGATCTGGAGCAATTTTGACTACGTTCTATGTCATCAAGCTTTTGAGAAACTATTGACCGCGCGTCAAACCGCTTGGACCCTGATGAGATACCGAGTTATCCGGCGTTTCATCTGGATCCAAACTGCTTGTAAGTTTAAGCCAGGTTGAAAATAATGGAATAAGAGTTAAGTATACTGACTTAACCCTTTCGCTGCCAACTTTTGTCGTCTGCAAACTTTGTCGTCTGCTACAATTTTCATTTCTTCTTTTTTTCGTTTCATAAAATAGTAACAGTAACAAACAGTTTGGATCCTGATGAGACGCCGAGTTACTCGGCGTCTCATCTGGATCCAAACTGTTTGCATGGGTATTGCCAGATGCGACATTGGCAGCGAAAGGGTTAAAGACGTCAAACATTATTTCTCTAGACTATCGTAACGAGAAACTATTCCGAATTGGACTACAGTAAAAAAAAACCTCTAAAGTATCCACTAACTGAATAAACATATGTGTCTTTTAAAATGAGGTGGTTTATTAATGCAGGAAGAATGTAATGCAGAAAGTTCCAGCGGGAGTTTTCTACATTGTTTTCGTCCTGCATTCAGCTTCAGTCTGTAAGAAGTATACATAAAACCATTTTTGGTTTTCACTTTAGAAGGGTCTTACTGTATTATAACTCCATTAGCCATTTAGTTTCGGTGAGAGGATGTAGAGTTTGTATGATGTTTGTTTACTCCATTCACCATAATCCAATGGAAAAAGAAACCGACATGACAATCTATATGAATCTTGCGTCTGTCTGTGCGTCAAACGTGTTTGCTATCAGATGGGATTTTATACGAATACATGCAGTACGGTAAAACTCTCTAAACCGGACATTACATTTAGTACCGATGCCGATCTGTAAGACAGGTGGGAGCTAAATTAAAGGAGAAAGTCATACAGAAAGCTCCTAGAATTAACTTTCTGCATTGCTTTCATCCAACATTAAGAAGCCACTTGCTTGAAAAGATCTGAATCCTTCTTTACTAAAATTCTTGTTTAGAGGGTTTTTTATTTACTGTATAGCCCCATTTACACTTTATTAAATGCCTGAACATTTGTATCATACATAACTGAAGATGTAGTTGAGCTATAGTTTGGAAACCTTGCAGGAATTTTTGTTGAATTGATACCCTATACCACATTTGAAAACAGGATATTCTCTGTTTGGGTATGCATTAAAGAGATCTGATTCTACTGTGTGTGTCATGTTCCAACATTGTCTAGTTTACAATACCATTATGAAATTCATAATACATATGCATAGAGTCATTATATCGCATGTGTAAAATTTCACCATATATAGGAGTAAACACACTAATAACAAAGACACTGACTATATAAAACATTTATATAATAAATAATGCGTACAATAAAACCTCTCTATAACGACCACTAAATTACATCAAGTATTTTGTGTTAAAGGCATGTGGATGATTAAAGCAATGTGAAAGTAAAACAGAACGCTCCTTTGGGAGCGTTCTGATTTACTTTCACTTTGCTTTAAGCAAATCACCTGCCCAAAATACCAACTGATTAACATAATTTAGTGGTCGTTATAGAGAGGTTTTACTGTAATCCATTAGATACCAACTAAAATCACCATCACCATGTAGTTTATTGGATAAGGTACGGGAAATCAGGCACCACGGGGAGTATCCATTAGCAGTTATTATTGTACAGGTTCTGTCAGAATATCTGATTGTATTCTAAGAAGCAATCAGCTTAGATGATAGTAGTAAATTAATACACATAGACTACATGTTATTTTTTCTGGATTGCGATTAATTATAGAGCTCTGACAAATTTACAACTGAGTCTCGTAACTTGATACATGTCAGAAACAATACAGAAGACTATTGATTCTGGAGTTGATATATATCACAAAACAATATAGTAGGTTATCGATTTCGGAGATAAAATGCTACTAATAAACTTCAGAAGAGACATACCGCGGAGGATTATTGCAGACATACCTTTATTACCTTAAATATTCGGACACCCAATCTCTCTTCTCCGTGTGTTTATAAAACTGAAAAAGTCCATCTAACACCTAAGTGGCACCTATAAAATAAATTGAGACAATAACACATAGTATAGACCCTGATCAAACATCTCCTTCGGGGGCAGGTTTATCTGCACCTGTACTATTTGTCTAAGCTTGCCTGTTCGCATATTTAGGATAATTAAGGCAAACATAAAAGACAACAATAATGACAGATATCGAAATGAACGGAATTTGTATCAGCTCCAGGAATATCGAGAATAAATGTCATTCACGCAGATATTGTGCTTGTTTTGTGTTTTTTCCTTAACCCCTTCGCCTGATGAATATCCATGTAAGACAAAAAGACATCAGGATGTGTATTAGTTTAATCTTTTATAATGTTATACAGTTGAACTTCGATAACTCGAACTTCAAGGGACCATAGAAATTAGTCCGAAATAACAGAAGTTCGAGTCATCCGATTTCTTATCTGAACAATTTCTTCTGGCCACAGCTTAATACAGGTCTAAAGTAATGCTGAAAGCTCCCGTAGGAGCTTTCAGCATTACTTTAGACCTGTATTAAGCTGTCACGTGTGTTTCTATATATCTGTAGAGATACATTATTAGAGCAATTCTGTATTATAAGTTTTGGAAGGACTGAACTTTTTGTTCGAGTTATCCCGAAGTTCGAGTTATCCGAGTCGAGATATCGAGTTTTAACTGTACATGTATGAACACAAGATAATTTGGCCATGGCAGACATTGCAGATTCCGATAACTCTACGAGCATAGAGAGCAGTATAGGAGCCGTACGATCAGGATGTACACTGTTTGCAAAGGACATGGTGATAAGCTTGCCATGTCGAGCTCGGAAAATATTATTGTTGTTCAAAACCTTTTGTTTAGGAAGTAGCACTTATTTATTGAATATTGGTAATGAAAACTTAATGATATAAAATTAATATTGCCCGCTGTTTGCTGGAAACATAATGGATTAAGATGACATTTTGAAAAGTGGAAGCATTGCAATTATAGTAATGAACAAATGCAAAACGTCTATGTTACGATTTATGTCCACAGTCACGCTATGCTTCAATAGAATAAACACTCTCAAACTTTCCTAGAAAGCTTGGAAAATAGATGTTGTGTATTACACGCAAAGATGAATGGTTTTGAACTACCTGGTATTTGACAGACATCCACGAATATTAAAGCTGCGCATTCTAAGAGCAATCTGACTGGCATTTGCAAACATTTATCATCCAGATGAGACACCGAGTAGGTCGCCGTCTCATCTGGATCCTAACTGGTTAACACTCGATCAATAATTTTAACGAATTGAAAGTAAGTAAAATTGTAGGAGACCATAGACATGCTTTTTGGTCAGCGGGTTAAGTGTTAATGAGGTGATTGTTGTATATGTATAATGCATGATGCGATTACCTGCAGTTTCAAAGAGACAGATCAAACAGTATAGACAACGGGAAATGTGGGAGCAATTGACCATTAGTATATAGATAAAAGCAAACTATCGACATCAAGTATAATGTCTACAAACACGAACTAGGGTTTGATAGACATGCTCTGAACACGTCCAGGAAACTCTGTTTCATACTGACCCAACAACAGCTGATTTGCCAATACGCCTTTTAACCATATAAATTCGGCGGATGCGCTGTCATTTTAAACAGTGTAGATCCTAATCAGATGTCTGATAGAGGAGACCACTGATCAGGATCTGCATTGTTCGTCATTCGAAATCCTCCAGCAAGTTGTTATCCTTCACTCCATGAATTTTCGTGCTAATATATAATGATATCGTGGATATTAAAGAACTGAGTTTTGTTAATGACGCTATAACAATGGACTTGCTTGTCATGACAGAGACTGTAGAATCAGGTTTGTTTTCATAAACGAGCAGAGCTGTGTTAGACTACATTCATAACGGATCACATTTGTAACAGATATTTTACGAATGTGATCACACTCGTAACAGGTAAAATGTGTTACAAATGTGAGTGTCCGACATGGGAGTTGACATATGTAACAGGTTCCTGAATGACAATGTTCAATTAATTAAAGGTAACAGGATTATCATTGTTTATGTTACTATATTTCCTTGAGAGTCATGTCTCAGCTTTTCACAACCTTAACAGCACAGCAGTTTAAAGATATAATGTACATGCTTGTAATATATTTTAGGAAACCTGCCTAAAATATATTGAAGAGTTTCCATTTTTCATAGAACTTGGCATATACGTGTACATGCACCTAGGCAATGGTTAATGTGTGCCTAGGATTAAATACATACTACTTCTTAGTTCCTTTATTTGCTTTTAATTGAGTTATTAATACACTATGCCAACTATTTTAGCAGCTATAAATCTAATGATATAGTTTTAGGAAAGAAAATCTTGGTCATTTCTGTTTTTAATATTTAGTTTGTTGTACATGTAAAATATTGAACAGTGTTTCATTTTTGCGATGAGAGATGATGCACATGCACCTTTTAGCATCCTTTTCTGAATGAAATTCGACGTGTTATTGTATTTCACATCAAAAATCGGCATTTCCGGATCACATTTGTAACACGTGTTACGAATGTAAATTGTTACGAATGTGGTCTAACAGAGCAGGTTCTGGACATACGCCTCCTGCAGCTTTGACCCTTCACTCCATGCATTTTCATGCAAAATTATAATGATATCGTGGATATTAATGAAGTGAGTTTTGATAATGGCACTATGAACAATTGAATTGCTTATCACGACAGAAACTGTATTATTTTATAAGCTAACGGGACAGACCCTGATCATACGCTTCCTGCATGGCCTTTTGATCGGGTTCTGCTCTTGACGTCTTTCATACTGAATAGACTAATCCACTCTGGAAGGTTAAACTCCAAACGGTTATAAAGCTTTTTGTTTGAGTCTGAGATCATTCTCAAGCATCTGATTGGTCAGATTCTGAGCCAGCTCAGACTCTGACCAATCAAATACTTGAGAATGATCTCAAACTCAGACGTTTTATAACATTGTGCTCGGTACAGAAACGCTATGTCATTAAACGATTACTATGCCCCTCCATTTAGAATATGTCCCTTCAGTGTATTTTACAGAAATCATATATACTCAGACCAGTCAGAGCTCCTGGTCGGATGCACGTATGATAATAAACTATAGTGGTAAGATAAGTGATGAATGTAAAATATTACATACAAACCCCTCGGTTAGAAAACCAGTCGTTTAGTCTCACTACCAATAAAACAACCTTTGAGTATCGCTACCCGAAAACCAACCTTTGAGTACCGCTACCCGAAAACCGACCTTTGAGTCCCGCTATCCGAAAAACAACCTTTGAGTACCGCTACCCTGAAACCAACCTTTGAGTACCGCTACCCGAAAACCGACCTTTGGGAACCGCTACCCGAAAACCAACCTTTGAGTACCGCTACCCGAAAACTGACCTTTGAGTACCGCTACCCGAAAACCAACCTTTGAGTACCGCTACCCGAAAATTGACCTTTGAGTACCGCTACCCGAAAAAAACAATCTTTGAGTACCGCTACCCGAAAACCAACCTTTGAGTACCGCTACCCAAAAACTGACCTTCGAGTACCGCTACCCAAAATCTGACCTTTGAGTTCCGCTTTCCGAAAACTGACCTTTGAGTACCGCTATCCGAAAACTAACCTTTGAGTACCGCTACCCGCAATCTGACCTTTGAGTACCGCTACCCGAAAACCAACCTTTGAGTACCGATACCCGAACACCAACCTTTGAGTACCGCTTCCCAAAACCTTACCTTTAACATGAAAACCAACATTCAAGTCCCGTTACCCGAAAACAAACCTTTAAGTTTCGCTACCCGAAAACCAACCTTTAAGTTCCGTTACCAGAACACCAACCTTTAAGAACCGTTACCAGAAAATAAATCTTTAAATTCCGTTACTAGAAAACCAACATTTACGTTTCGTTACCAGAAAACCAACCTTTAAATTCCGAAAAATAGGTTCTACACTAAAACGAACCTTTAAGACCCGCTACCTGAACACTAGCCTTTGAGACCCACTTCACTAAAACCACTCTCAGCATTTGAAAACATCTGCATCTAATCTGTTTCTAAACTATTTATCACAATAATCAACAATGCAGTGTTGACTCTGGTCGGTTACTGTTCTGGCTGTACACTGTTTGTAAATGCTGGTTTCTGCATAGCGGAGCTCAAAGTATCTTTCAATACAATTTAATAAATATAGTATAAAGCCTTTGTTAATGGAGGTATTGCATACAAGTGGGTATATGTGAGCCTCCGCTGAGATTCGAACTCACGACCTTTTGAATGCATGGCGGATGTTATACCACTGAGTTACAACTGGTGTAAGGTCAACATCAGAGCCTTCGTCTTTGACGCGGTGTCTGGCTTTGAGCTTAAATGTTTACAATACCATTCTCTTGTAGCTAAATTATTTAACTATCATCATTAACCCATTCCCTCATATTGACGACTTTTGACGACTCTGTAAAGTCACTTTGTGAAACCATTGTGACAAATAGAGAATTTGCTCATATAGGAGCAAATGCTCTATTTATCACACTGGTTTCAAAGTACAAACTTCTTAAAGTTTCCTTTTCTCTAGTTAATGCTGCTTTTCGGTAGATTTATTCAAAGAGGTTGTATCGAAAACAAAAACCTATGAGGTAATGGGTTAAAAATATAGAAAAAACGCTGATTGTGGAATAAATGTGTTAACGTATTATATTGTGCATGAGACACTTTCAATAAGCCATTGACTGTGTATATTTAAAACAGGTGCGTTTATAAGAAAAATCCATATTGCTTATAATGTGGCACATCTCGAACATAAGGAAAGCCATTTGTAAAAATCTTCATAGGATTGCACGACGAACCAGAATAATTCTAAGGACGCGTACATCCGGGCGACATTTCTAAAGTCAATGACATTTCAGTACAGGCTCTGTCAGTGAAGGATTTATGAGATAAATACTTGTTACGCACAACTTTTGACCTATACACCGCTGTGAAAAAATGTCTGCTTAAATTTGGATTTGATGCAAGTTTTACTACTTGCGATTCGATAAACATTTGAGAAACTATTAACCAAGCGTCAAATAGCTTGGATCCTGATCAGACACTGAGTTACGCGGCGTCTCATCTGGATCCAAGTTGTTTGCGAACGACAGTCATGTGGCACATAGCGGACTAAGGGCGATACGCGACATCATTAATTTCCATGATATAGCGATATATATACGAGGGCCATTTGAAAAGTAGCGGCAGCAATCAAGTATTTTCTACATTTACACGTGCAGCTACAAGTATGGCGTACTAATGTAAATAATATTGCTGTTTCTGTCTAATTAAACGGATACGGCAGTGCATTCACGTGCATAAGAAAATTTTATCTGCAGTTGAAATAAATGTAGTACAGTAACTCCTATCTATAATGGCCACTAAGTTGTGTTAATTAGTTGGTATTTAGGGCAGGTAGCTGCTTAAAGCAAGGTGAAAGTAAAAACAGAACGCTCCTATAGGAGCGTTCTGTTTTACTTTCACCTTGCTTTAAGAAGCCACCTGTCATTAACACAAAATACGTGATGCAATTTAGTGTCCGTTATAGAGAGGTTTTACTGTATATTATAATGGATGGAAAAATGGCTGAATCTAGCTGCGGTTTTCGCGAAGAGCGGAGAGCGTATTGTAAATCATGCTAAGAAGGTGCCGCTTTGAAACATGCAGCACAATTGAGATCGCTCTATGCCAGTAATTAAACAGTACACCTAAAGAGAGCTTCCAAAATGCATTTTTCTTAGTGGCTTTTACGCCTCGAAAAGTGTGTACAGAAAGGTGGAGAGTATCTTGAAGGGTTCACATAGTCATTTCTTGGAAACTGAGCGAGGTATGGAAAAGCCGCCAATGTTGCCACTACTTTTCAAAGGCTTCTCATATATTTGATTGCGTTCAGTCTCAGGTGCTTACCAAATGTAAAACAAAGAATCATGTCATATTTCTCTGACAGAAGAACACTCCTGTTTTATATGATATAAAACGATCGCGTTTCACTCGTAAATTTATTTTTTAAAAAAGCAAGACAATGCAAACAGGGTTATCCTTGAATAACGGGTTTCCTTAACCCTTTCCTCCGTGAATATTCATGTAAGAAATAATGACTACATGTATATTAATTACATTAATTTGTTATAATAATACATGGATATAGGAAGTTTAGCCATAGCAGAAACTGTATAATCATATCTATATTCTGTCATCAGCAATCAGAGCAGACCTTGATCAGACGGCTCCTGTAGGAGCCGTCTAATTTGGGTCTACTCTGTTTGCAAAGATGTAGAAAAACGTATTTATGGAGTAAATAATATGGGAGTAAATAAGTTACTAAGCTAATGTCCCATGATTTCGGCTGCACGTAATAATTGTCGTAAAGTAGGACTAACGATAATATTGGTTGTACGATATCTCAGAACTAACGATAATATTGGCTGTACGATATCTCAGGACTAACGATAATATTGGTTATACAATAAATCAGGACTAACAATAATATTAGTTGTTCGATATCTCAGGACTAACGATAATATTAGTTGTACAATATCTCAGGACTAACGACAATATTAGTACGATATCTCAGGACTAACGATACTATTGACTGTATGGTGACTCAGGACTAATGCTAATACTGGTGTGTATGACATTTAGAAAGAAGGGTCCCTGGACCACTGTACGTATTAGTCCAACGTAGATGTATACCTGAGTACAATGCGTGTAAGATTTAATGACTGTATGAATAATTATCAGTAGAATTTCATAACGGCATTACAAACATTACAAATCCTGACCAAAGCAGAAACTGAAGAATCAGATCCAGATGAACAAACAGAGCAGATCCTGGTGACATGTAGGGTCCGCCTTGTCTGGGTCTACTCTATTTGCAAAGGCTTCAAAAAGCGTTTCAGTCGAAGAAAGGGTCGAACATGTATTTGGTTAAGCAAACAGAACAAACTATTTACTGGAAAAACATCTAAGTTACATCGATTTCTAGACACATGAATCTAAGTAAAACATTGCATAGCTTTGATTTTTACCAACCAATACTCAGGCGCGAGCTAAACAATAATTCAATACATGTTCGCTCGATTATCAAAGAGTTTCGGGAATGCGTTGATCTTTAAACATTGGACTATGATTGATTTGCACGAGTGTAAACACAACATGCTGAGTAAGTAAGCGAGCTGTCTGTGTTTGTTAAATAATATCCCTTAACCCTTTCCCTCAAACAAACATGTTTAAACACATTTGCAAACAGAGTTGACTCAGATCAGATGGAGCCGTCTGATCAGGGTCTACTCTGTTCGCTAATGGAATTTCATGGTTCAGTTTCTATACTTTATAAAAATTGCGACAATGGTCCACCTTCCATATTTCATTATTTTGGCCGTGAATATTCAGTAAGTACTGAAATTTGGAATAAACATTGAACATGGAAAGGGTTAAACCTTTACCAGATTTAGACGCCATTTTGCAACCAGAGTAGACCCAGATCAGCCAGTTTCTGTGGAGTTGTCTGGTCAGGTCTGCTCTGTTTGCTAATGAACTTATTAAGATATATTTCTAAATGTTCTGCCATGGCCAAAAGAATTCTGTCTTATATGCGATTACACAATATCATCCAATACATATGCCCGATGCCATCATGTATTACATCATGACAAGTAAAATGTGACCTCTTTCGCCGCCATATGATATTCTAAGATAAGCTTTGCAAACAGTTCTTGACGTCTCACCTGGATCTAAAACTGTTTGAAATATGAGCTTGAGATCTTGGAGAAAACTCCACTTTGAAACCCAAATAGATGAGAATCGTAGCAGATAAACTTTGATGGCGGTGACAGGTTTCAACACGACAATAATTATATTCTTAGAGTACAGGTAGCTACGTGAGTAGTGTGTCAGATATGGTTTAACGTCTTGAATATTCATAAATCTACCAATTATTTACATAATAGACACGCCTTCTGGTGCCTTTGCAAAGCGAGTAGACCCAGTAGGCTCATGTAGGGATCGTTTGATCAGGGTCTGCAAAGGAAGATCATGCTGCCAATGTAAAATTCTTGCTTGGATCTTTTTTGGACTTGAACTTGGCCCTTTTTTAACCCTTTCTTACTGTATGAGCCTTCTGGTCAAGATATGTGCTGTTTATTTATCGACTTATATAGATTTGATTCTAAAGCGCCTGTGCTTAGGTAAAAAGAAAAATATATAGCACTTACTAACGCCTTCCCTGTTCTATGTTTATTCCAAAGTTCAATGTCTACTGAATATTCAATAACAAAATAGTTATAAAGAAAAATGGAAGATGGATCGTTGTGGACATTTTAGAAAGCAAAGAAACAAATCTATTAAATTATGTCAGCAAACAGAGCAGACCCTGATCAGACGTCTCCTCTAGGAGCCGTCTGTTCTGGGTCTATTCTGTTTGCAAATGCATGAAACACGTTTATATAAGGGAAAGGGTAAATTGCAATTGTCGCAGTAGTATATCACATTTAGATCTGAGTAGCACGTATTACACTTACACCGCTGTCAAAAATAACAATAATGCATGCTGATTTTTTTTATCTGTTGCGATTTGACCACTCCCGATTAGACAAAGGTTTTAGAAAAATATCGGTTGAATGTGAAACAGTTTTGATCCTGATGAGACCATGAGATTCTGGGCGTTTTATCTGGATCCAATCTGTTTGCAAATGCGGGTCAGGTCGCAGTTTCCCGGTAAAGGGTTAATTCTCCTTTCTCTGCATCAACAAAATCAAATGACAGTCTAACCGACACGGACTCTTTTGAGTTCCACAAATTAACAAAACAAGTAATAACAAAGGTAATAAATCTTTCAAAATGCAGAACTCCTGGTGAGAAACAAAACGGTAAAGGCATCAATTATGCCCAGTGCTCTACAGTAAAACCGGTGATTGCTTTCTGTCAAATCAGCGCTGATAAAAGACGATGGCAACCTAAGCTCAACTAGCATCTGCCATGCACGATACTTGGGTGGCTTTAACACTACACAGTAAAACCTCGCTAATCCAATATTTAATAGAGAAGAATCATTAACATTCTAGGCAGGGTGGATGCTTAGTGAAGGATGAAAGTCATGCAGAAAACTCCCCTGAGAACATTCTGCGTGATTTGCAATTTGCATTAAGCAGTTATCTGATCTAAAGACTAATAATGTTACTTATTGCAGAATTTGGAATAGCGAGAATTTTTACCGTATTATAATAATTATAGTGAAATAACGAAGTCAACTTTCAATCGTAAATTACCGTACGTAAGTCTTATTCGTGTAGGAGTTCAACTAGTTTTAGTTATTAATGGTATTTAATTGATTCTCAACGTTATTACAATAATTCAATGATGTACGAAGGATGGCGAAAGGGAGACTTCGACTATTAATAGACCGTTCTGCAACTGTTTGGATCTAGATGAAACTTGTATCAACTGGATCCCTAATGATTTAATAACCTGACACTGCCTTGTAAACGAAATAAAAACAGACCATTAGTTTTGCTGAAGAAAACTTGATCAGTGCCCAACGTTTCTAATGAATGCATGACACGGACGTGCACATTGACCTTGTTTTACACCAAAGTAATATATAAAGGTGCGTATTAAAATACAGTAAAACCTCTCTAAACCGGAAATAAAATTGGGCATAAATATCGGCCTTTGGTGACAGGTGGCAGCTTAATGCAGGTTGAAAGTCATGCAGAAAGCTCTTCTAGGAGCTTTCTGTATGACTTTCACCCTGCATTAAGCAGCCACTTGCCTAAAAGTATCTTAATTCTTCTTTACTATAATTCCGGTTTAGAGAGGTTTTACTGTACTAAAATCGTTATTTTGCCATCAAACCCTATGTTGTGACTACTCTTTAGAATCTTCTCAAATAGACGTTTCTAAACAGTAGTCACACCATAGGGTTTGATGAAGAAATGAATTAACTATTTATGAAAATACTTAAATTTACCCATCTTATCTGGGCCTCCGCTAACATTTATGTAGGAAAGAGAATGCGCTCCATTCATGGTTTAACGTTTTTTTTCACAATCAAATTCTTTACTGGAATTGAAATTACAGGCTATATCTCCAATGCCTCATTGACAAACCACATTTGGAACATAAAGCCTAGTTGATCACCATGACTTATTATGTAACGTGATAAAAGTTCCTACTGACAACTGACACAATATTTACCCTTATCCTTCTGTTAAAATGATGCCTGCTCAAAATCAGATCTGGAGCAAATATACATTATTTCTTATTCATGTAGGCTTAAGCAAATTTCAGGATCGTGTGTCAAACAGCTTGGATCCTGATGAGAAACCAAGTAATTCAGCGTCTGATCTGGATCAAAGTTATTTGTATTGTAAATGCCAATCATGTCAATGTTAGCTTGATAATAATTTACAACATCAGATGCCCTCAAACAGAAACGAAGCAAGTTATATTAGATTCGTCAGACAATTTCGTTCCGCGGGAAACTCAATCTTTTCATGATTTTCATCCTTTGCAAATTGTCCCCAAAGGGACAAAAGACGCTACGTGAGATGACTGCATTATAGCATGTCATGACAATTTGTCTTTTGTGTGTAACAAATGTAATGGTGTCGAACTACAAAACAATGCATTGCGTAAAGAATTTGATACAGAGCAAATTGTTTCTATCATTACGTAGTAATCTAAATGATGTCCTTCGAAGCACAGGTTATTAGTGAGTCATGCACTTTTTTCTCCTTACCCTGCTGTAAAAATGACGCCAATCTTTTATAAAAGCTTGCAATTGAAAAACTCGATTTGGTCATGTTTTCAAGAACCAATTGACAGAGGGTAATACAAGTGTGATGTTGTTGAGGTGCCTAGTTACTCAGCATCTCATATGGATCCAAACTGTTTGTAAACGCAATTCATGTCTTGTCTAGCAGTCAGTTCAAATAAATGTAATCGAAACAGTGATCTCAAGCTACTTTCAATTCGGACGAACAAAAATAGTTCCACCTTGTTTGGACTGTTTGCCTTCTTTAGCGATAGAACTGCAATTTAACCCTTTCACACATATACTCATTTTCACGCATTTGCAGAGAATACCCAGATCAGACAGCTCCTATAGAAGCCGTCTGATCAAGTTCTGCCCTGTTTGCATTTTACATGATAAAGATCTGATTCTACAGGTTTTTTCAAAACAAATACATTCCCTAAAACCTTATATTATAAAAAAAATCAGCAAATAAATATTCATGATGTCATTAAATTTCACATGAATATTGAACAAGGAAATTGTTAAAGTATCTTAAGTTGAGCATACAGTAGCATTAGAATATATGAACTCTACTTCCGCTATAACAATACAGTAGCATTAGAATGTATTAACTCTACTTCCGCTATAACAATACAGTAGCATTAGAATGTATTAACTCTACTTCCGCTATAACAATACAGTAGCATAATAATGTATTAACCTCAACTCCGCTAGAACAATACAGTAGCATACGAATGTATTAACTCTACCTCCGCTATAACAATACAGTAGCATTAGAATGTATTAACTCTACCTTCGCTAGAACAATACAGTAGCATTAGAATATATGAACTCTACCTTCGCTAGAACAATACAGTAGCATTAGAATATATGATCTCTACCTCCGCTAGAACAATACAGTAGCATAAGAATGTATTAACTCTACCTCCGCTATAACAATACAATAGCATTAGAATGTATTAACTCTACCTCCGCTATAACAATACAGTAGCATTAGAATGCATTAACCCTAACTCCGCTATAACAATACAGTAGCATTAGAATATATTATCTCTACCTCCGATAGAACAATACAGTAGCATAAGAATGTATTAACTCTACCTCCGCTATAACAATACAGTAGCATTAGAATGTATTAACTCTACCTCCGCTATAACAATACAGTAGCATTAGAATGTATTAACCCCAACTCCGCTATAACTATACAGTAGCATTAGAATGTATTAACTCTACCTCGCTATAACAATACAGTAGCATTAGAATGTATTAGCTCTACCTCCGCTATAACAATACAATAGCATTAGAATGTATTAATCCTAACTCTGCTTTAACAATGTCTGCTCAAATTCGGACCTTGAATTTCCGAATCAAGTAATCTTTTTGGAAACCATTTAACAAGTGTCAACAGCTTGGATTCCGTCAAGACGCCGAGTTATTCGGCGCGTATAATCTGGATCAAAGCTGCTCGCAAATGCCTCTCAGGTCGCGGCACGCACCTGACATGTAAGATAACCCACAATTGATCATGGTGTTTCCTAGTGAAATCAGTGATAGACTAATTAGTGGACATGTACACCCATCATATGATGAACATGTAGGAATAAATAAAACAAACACATATGAATTAAATATAAAATAAGTTATCCTCCACTTAAAAGAACTCGTAGCCGTTCACCTGATGCTGCTTCTACGACTGGTTTGGTGTTCAAACTGATGAGTCACCTATTGTCGTGGGGCGAATCAAAAGAGAATTTATGCAAAGTTTAGGGGTTTATGCTTTAAAGGAACACGAAAGGAATCATTGTCAAGCAATGAACAATGACAAACCATGAATTATATAGTAAAACCTTTCTGAGCAATCGTTCACAACGCTTTTGTGTCTTTCGTTCTGTATTAAGCAACCATCTGGCAGTTTAACCCATCCCCTCCTACTGGCGCCTTTGACACCTCTGTAACCATTATGACAAATAGAGCATTTGCTCCATAGGAAAAGCATAGTTCCGTAATACACACCTTTATCTGTTGCTCTATTATCTCTTGCAAAAATACAAATCTAGGGTCAACACGAGAGGCAGTGGGTTCGGGTCAAAAGCGTCCCACCTGAATCCTAAGTGTTTGTTAAAGGCTTCTCTAATTCGCCAGTAGCATTCCAAATGTGAAACATGTTTCAGATATACAGTAAAGCCCCTCTAATATTGACGTTCAATTTAGTATGAATATCAGTCGTGGAGACGAGACAGGTGGCATCTTAATGCAGGTTGAAATCACACAGAAAGCTCCTCTTCTGCATGACTTTCACCTTGCATTAAGCACCCATCTGCCTAAAAGTATCTTAATTCTTCTCTACTAGACTTCCGGTTTAGAGGGGGTTTACTGTATATTTTTTTATCAATATTACAATCTCCAATTGGAGGTGCTGTTAACTATTAGAGTCTCGTGAGTGTTCAACCTGTTTGTTACTAGATATAGAGTTTAAAAATGAAGCAGACAGGACTTTGAGTGGAGGATTATATTTCAGAAATATAAAGGTTAAAATAATGGAATATTTATATCCTTAAATTCATATTGTAAACATATATCTCCCAAGTCTCGTGTCAATACAAATGTCATGCAATCTAATTTCGTTCATTATCAATAATTTTCCACATTTGCTGCAGGTCCACTGAGTGCTCTAACAATACATGCATTGCCTAATCCTTAACCCGCTGTGAAAAGAAAATGATTGTTTGGTGTTCAGGTGCAATGTTGACTTATTGCAATTCGATCAAGATTGAGAAACTACTGAGCGAGTGTCGGCCATGTTGGATCCTGATGAGACGCCGAGTTATTCGGCAGTGTATCACGTAGATCCAAGCTATTTTCGAATAGCGAGATGAGGGTAAACAGATGCAAAATGCTCATAATAAATGAATCTATTTGAATGCAAAATTCGACTGAGTTATTATTTGCAAACAATGAAGACCAAGATCAGAGGGGTCATTGAGGAGTCTAGCCTTTCCTACTAAATGTACACTATAGTCAAACACTGATGGTCATTCCATTTTGGACATTCGGTATTCAAAGTGTTCAAAATCATTACAAACACATGGATAAAGTTCAGTTAACCCCTTTTCCCGCTGTTCGCGGCCTGGTTCGCATCAGGATCCAAGCTGTTTGACACTGGTCAAAACTTTGAACAGGCCTAATGTTTTCACAGTCGTTTAACCCATTCCCTTATATTGACGACTTTTGGCGACTCTGTAAAAGCCACTTTGTGAAACCTTTGTGATAAATAGAGCATTTGCTCCTATAAAAGCAAATGCTCTATTAATCACAATGGTTTCAAACTACAAAATTCTAAAACTTTCCTTTTCTGTAGTTAATGCTCCTTTTCGGTATATTTATTCAAAGAGGTTGTATCTAAAAATAGTCTATGAGGTCATGGGTTAAGGACTAATATGATACATGTATTCCTTGCGCTGTGTGGAAAAACAATACTTCTTAAACGATGTATCCCGTATCTGACACGTTTATGATTTCCTGTCATAACTAGTTTAAAATGTCGTGGTTCATTTTTTATTTTACTGAAGCTATATTATACAAACACTTTGAATATTGGAACACGTATGAAATGCCATATGAAAAAACACAGAAACTTCTTTCTGTGATGTATGTATACAGTAGAAAATAATGAATACGTTTAAAACTGCTAGTAGAAATATGATCGAATAAAACTTGTGTTTTGACACATTGGAAGGGAGGTGTTAAAAGAAGTTTCTCAACATTTTTAGCGAGAAGTGTAATCGCCCCTTTGAGAGTATTAGCCCAATTAAATTTTCAAAGACTTAACGCTTTCCTTCATATAAATGCTTTTTCGCGCATTTGCAAAAAAGATTAGACCCTTATAAGATATATACTATTTTCCTTGATAGACTACTTCCGCCATCTATATATCTCATTTTCTTCTTTTTTATTTATTATTACAATTGTTACTCGCATGTTTGTGAATTGTATTGTGATGTGACGATGAACTGTATTGTTCAAGTCCTTGAATACAAGTATGTTCTGTTCTGTTCTGTATAAGACGGCTCCTATAGCAGTCATCTGATCAGGACCTACTCTGTTTTGCTTATGAAATCATAACTGATATGATTCTACTGTTTCTAAAATAAAAACTTGTTTACATCCGCCATTATAAAATTGTAGTTGATAAAAATATTCATGTCATTATTTCTCACATGAATATGCAATAGGGAAGGGCGTCAATTATGCTATTGCATTCTGAAACAAACACGAATATTCATATTTTTATGTTTGACTTGTGTAAATGATTCATACGACACAACGTCTGATACAAAGTACTCCAACTTCTGACACGTTTATGACTTCCTGTTATAATTACTTTAAATGTTCGGTGGTCATTCTACTATAATTATTGGAACTATATTATACATGCTATGTAGCTTTTAAGATATCAAAATCAAAGTATCAACCGCCCGATGAAGAGCACATATTAATTATACCTGTTTCGTTAACGCTTTTCTTCGTAGATACGTCATTTACCCTTATCATGCTAAGCCAGACCTGACTCGCTTTCGCAAACAGTTTGGATCCAGGTGAGACGCCGAGTAAGATGGATATTACAAGCTGTTTGACATTCGGTTAACAGTTTTAAACACAAAGTCTTGTACAAATCAGAAATAAGTAAAACATGTAACAGGCATAATTTTTTTCAGCACAATAAGGTTAAACAGTTAACACTTACCCTCCTACCCACGACCTGACTTGCATTTGCCAAACTCTTGGCTCCAGATGAGACACTGATTAAACAGAGACACAATTAAAGGTTCGTACTCAAATACTAAAATCGTAATTTCTCTACCAAACCCTATGTTTTGACCACTCTTTAGAATCGTCTCGAAGTTATACAGTAAAACACCGCTAATGCGACCACCAAAAAGGGACACAATTTTGGGTGGCAGAGGCAGGTGGTAGCTTAATGCAGGACGAAAGTTATGCAGAAAGCTCCTATAGGAGCTTTCTGCATAACTTTCGTCCTGCATTAAGCAACCATCTGCTTTAGACGACATCAGTGGTTGTTTATAAAGTGGTCGCATTAGTGGGGTTTCACTGTACTTAAAACTATTTTAGATTACGCATTTGATCTGGAGCTCTGATTAAATGAAGATGTTTAACACTCGTTCAATATTTTGTCTACTGTAGTGAAATACTGTCAGGCTATTCCACCCCGATAACTTATCGTGTGAAAGGGTTAACGCAGCACATTAGAATGTTAATAATACAGTAAAACTCATCTAAACTGAACTTCTAGTAGAGAAGAATTTAGATACTTGTAGGCAGGTGTCTGCTTACTGCAGTGTGAAAATCACGCAGAAAGCTCCTAGGGGGCTTTCTGCACGACATTCAGCCGCCTGCATTAAGCTGCCACCTTTCGCTAAGACCGATATTTATAACCTTTATAACCCTTTTTCAGCAACAATATTTAGAAATTCAATTCATTTCAACATAGTGATTACAATATTCAAGAAATAGCATCTGTATCTGCATGAAGATGTTGTCTTTTAATGTCAGGCATTTCTTTTGCAAAGGAAATAAAATTTACCCTAATTGGCTCAAGCAGATAAAGTTTGGTGAGTACCGCGTGCTTTAGACCTTTGGTTATACAAATGTCTTATTCGCCAATAAAGAAGAATAAAGATGCGAAATAAGTGTTTTCAACGTTTCGAAGAAAGGCTACATCTTACTAAATATAGTCTTCATCGACAAGAAGATTGTAACAAAACCTCTCGAGTTTGCAGAAGGCACTGTCTATTCTCTGCAATTATTATGAAATATGGCAACTTTAATTTAACCCGCTGGTGCCCAATGTTCCTTACACATGACATGTTATTAGGCAAATAGTGTAGACCCAGGTCGTAGAACTCGCTCCTTAAGGAGCGTACACTGTTTAAACGAACCCGTCAATACCATTGTCGTATGAGCAAATATGTTGTTTGCTCCCCCCACCCCCACCCCAACCCAAAAAAATGAATGGTTTCGAAATAGATCTGGACGACTTTCACGTTTTTCACATTTAAAGCACTACTGGCGTAATTGTAAGCATGTAAAACCAAGCAGTAGCTTGACTCATATCAATAGTAATAAAGTAGTAAAATAGTAACAAATTCATCGGAACGCTACGAATTCTTTGCTGTGATCACTTTAGTGGGGTTTTTATTTTGGTTGTTTCAAGTTATGTTTTAGTGTGCTTTGCATCTTTAAACCCTCCTCATAATATTAAGACCGACTAGCATTTGCCAACAAATCAGTTCCACGTGGGACACAGTGTAGCTGCGCCCCATCAGGACCATGTACTAATTGTCATTTAACCTTTAGCCTGCTGGGCAAATTATTTTTGCATAATTGTTCACCTAATACATTTTCAAAATTAAAGCTATAATCAATTTGTCTACCAAAATGCAATCAGGATGTCAAACAGTTTGGATCCTGATGAGACGCCGAGTTACTCGGCGTCTCATCTGGATCCAAACTGTTTGCAAAGGTATTCACCTATCCGCCTATAGCATGCTAAAGGTTAAATTCATCTAGCAAGTTTAAGCCTTTCATACTGAGTGGACGCTATAGTTAAATACTGATGGATTATTCCACTTTGAAATTTCAGCGTTGATAGGGATATGGGTGACTTAACGGTATATCAGAAAACCATATTTAACCCTTTCGCTGCCAATGCCGCACCTGTGATTACCTATGCAAACAGTTTGAATCCAGATGAGACGCCGAGTAACTTGGCGTCTCATCAGGATCCAAAATGTTTGTTACTGTTACTATGGTTTTGAAAATCAAAAGAATGAAAATTTGTAGCAGACGACAAAGTTAGCAGACGACAGCGTTTGGCAGCGAAAGGGTTAATTGGGAAATATAATACTACATGTGTAACCTTTTAGTAGTAAACTTAGTACAGTAAAACCCGGCGTTCATTTTATTATCAATATCGGTCTTGAAGACAGGAGCCAGCTTAATGCAGGGTGAAGTCATGCAGAAGGCTCCTGTAGGAGTTTTCTGCATGATGTTCATGCTGCATTAAGCAGTCACCTATTTGAAAGTATCCAAATTCTTCTTTATTAGAATTTCGATTTAGAGAGTGTTTTTTTTACTGTATTCTCATGGACGGGAAAGCAATCATAATGCAACGGAACCAACATAGCAATGAAATAAAGGTTCAGAGTTTTTATTATCCGATTTTCAATTTTCAGGACGTGTTAAAAGATTTACATAATATCGCTATTGGCTTTTATGAGATCTTCAACATAAATCGTACAGAATAGTATAAATAAAAGGAAGATAATTTGGAACACAATCAATAATATCTGAATTCTCAGATTTTAACTATGGCCTGGTTACTTTAACATTGCAATTAACCCTTTCCTTCATATAAACGTGTTTTCACGCATTTACAAACAGAGTAGACCCAGATCAGATGGCTCCTGTAGGAGCCGTCTGATCAGGGTCTGCTCTGTTTGCTAGTAGAATTTGAAAGATCTGTTTATTTATTTTCTAAAATTGTTAAAATGTTCCACCTTCCATATTTCATTATACTTACTTTTTCAATGAATATTCAGCAGGTATTGAAATAGGGACTAAACGCAGAACAGGGAACTGGTTAAGAACATTGTTATCACAGTGTTCGGTCGACTTTAGTTCTTATGTATTTCAGTTTAGGCATATTTACGATTTCTGTTGATATTATAAGTTTCGCTTTTCATTGCAGTGTATTTTATGATGCTCTGAGGATAGTGTTTCTCACATTGCAGTGTATTTTATGATGCACTGAGCATAGTGTTTCTCACGTTGTAGTGTATTTTATGATGCACTGGGGACAGTGTTTCTCACATTGCTGCATGTAAGTGTGCAGACAAATTCTGAAGGCAAAACGAACTATTATAAGAAGAAATAAGTGTTTGTCAAAATGTTGATACATTTAACTTTTCCCCTCATATAAACGAGGTTTCACACATTTGCAAACAGAGAAGACCCTGATCAGACGGCTTCCATAGGAGGGTCTGTTACGTTTGCTTAAGACATCATAATAGATCTGGCTCTATACTCGTAGTTTCAATCAATACCAAACCACCCTATGTATAAATGTCATTATAAATTGTTTGCTAATAAATACTCAAGATGTCATTATTTCTTACATGAATATGCAACAGAGAAGGGGTTAATCCCTTGATTGCTATAAAAATGATGTCTACTTAATATTCGATCTATTACAGATTTCACATACATGCGATTTGTTTAAACTTTTTGCGAAACTATTGACCAAGCGTCAAACAGCTTGGATCCTGATGTGACGCCGAGTTACTCGGCGTCTGATCTGGATTCAAGCTGTTTGCAAATGCAAATAAAGTCGCACTTAAAAGGTATAATTATGGTTAACAGTATATTCCAGAAACACTTTAATTCTATTACAGATGAACTTCAATATCTCGAACTCCAAGAGACCATATGAATTACTTCGAGATAACAAATTTGAAGTAATGTAATTATCAAGTTCACAGCGTAATGCAGGTCGAACGTTATACTGGAAGCTGTCGTAGGAGCTTTCAGCATTAATTTACACCTGCATTAAGCTGTCACATGTGTTTCTAGATATCCGCAGTGATACAGTTAAGAGCATTTCAGTATTGTAAGTTTTGAAGGACCGAACGTTTAGTTCGAGTTATCCCGAGTTCGAGTTATCCGAGTTCGAGATATCGAGGTTCAACTGCGTTTTATATTTCGGAAGGTCCGAACTTTTACTTCGAGTTATCTCGAAGTTCGAGTTATCCGATTTCGAGATATCGAAATTCAACTGCTTTACAAACTTTACTGTTAGAAGTCCTAAATGGCGACACGGAATAAAATACAAACGATGTCCATCTACCATATTTTAATAAACCTTAGAAGTCAGCCATCCACACGTTGGTCGAAATGCGACCTGACCAGCATTTGAAAACAATTAGGATCCAGACTGGTTCACACTCGGTCATTACTTTCTTGATCGAGTCGGAAGTAGACAACATTGTAAAGCATCTACATTTGAGCAGACATTATTTTCACAGCTGGATAAGGGTTCAATTTTATCGACCCTCTCATATACAGTCAGAACGCGATTCTTCGAAATTTTAGTCATGATTTTTTATCCCTTTTAAGGCAGGTGGCTGCTTAATGCAGGATGAAAATCATGCAGAAAGCTCCTAGAGGATCTTTCTGCATGACTTTCATCCTGCACTAAGCTGCCACCTGTTTAAATGACCGATACTGATAGTTGTTATCGAGTTTTCACTGCATTATGTATTGACAACTGCTGTTTGCCAGCATGCTACCGGAAGAAATGCCAATGGAAAGTGTATTAGTCTCGTGTTACAATATCTGAATACCATGCAAACTATCTCTAACAATGTCTGGATGCCATGAAACATCTCTCTAACATAACTATCCTTATTATTTCTGTATGATTATTCCACAGTTACATCACATTGGTCAATACTTGCCAAGACACTCGATCAGTTTATTATTTTACTTCTCCTATAGTTAATTATTATCTATGATTTGTCCATCTTGCAATTTTAACCATTACTTCGATGTAAAGGAAATAGTATCTGCTTAAATTTAGATTCGGTACAATTTTAATTAATTTCAATTTTCATTTTGCGTATAAAGAATTATTTACAGAGTGTCAAACAGATTGGATCCTGATGAGACGCCGAGTTACTCGGTATCTCATCTGGATCCAATCTATTTGGTAATGCCAGTCAAGTCACGCATGGCGGGAGAAGAGTTAATACAAATATATCAACCCTCGTTTAGAATATTCGCCAGACTGAAACATAAAAGTATATGGTATTTTATCGGTCATCGCTGATATGCCTGCATTTAAATGGCTGTATTGTAGAACCCCTCCAAACTGGACGTTACATTTAGTAATGGGGACAGGTGGCATTTTAATGCAGGGTGAAAGTCATATAGAAAGCTCATTTGGGAACTTTTTACATGACTTTCACCCTGCATTAAACAGTCACCTGTCTGAAAACATCTAAATTCTTCTCTACTAGAATTCCGGTTTAGAGGGGTTTTACTGTACTGTCAGTATGTTGACCACCGTTATATATTAAATAAAATCGCGCCAATCAGAACACACAATAAGTATCAGTAGCGGTATTTTGACCATTTACTCTATGAATATTCATTTAAACATAGTAGCACCATGAATGTTAATAGGATTATTTTTTGTAATATGATCACAAAAAAGTTTGACCATCTCAAAAAATATACTATCAGATCTATATGGTTTCATAAGCAAACATTAATTAGCCTTTATGTATTTATAAAGAAGATTGAAGTAAAATGTTAAGACATGTGAGGGATTAAAACAGTGTAAATCTAATATAGAAAGCTCATAGATGAATCATCAGCATGGTGTTTACCCTGGACACTGCGTTACCCCTTTCAGTGCGGGAAATCGGCAAATACTGTCTTTTGCAATCAATGTAGACCAAGATGAGAAGGTCCCTAGAGGAGCCCCCTCTTCAGACTCTGTACTATTTGTCATGTTCCACGTTTCTTTAGAATCTCCCTGAGTATTAACGGTAAGCTTGACTTGTTTGACCTTTGGAATAGTCCATTTGAAACTAGCGTAGAAGGGGTTAAGTAGCCATCTACCTGAAAAGATCTCAATTCTTATTCACTAAAAGTTCGGGTTCTCAATATTTTACTGTATATTAGAACTAGCTGCCACATATTACTATGAAAGTATTTGTTCACATGTTACTATAAAAGTGTATTTCTACAAGTAACTATGCTACTTGTAAAGTACTCTTACAAATGGTTTCACTTATTGTTATTGTATCAATGTAACACCTCTCTTCGACGACACTCAAATGTGCATAACAATTAATAACCGTATAAATATTAATCAAATGATTTTTTTTTAAAAGTCATTATAAACAAACCGTTTGGCCGTGGCAGAAACTATAGATTCATACCGTTACTATTCCATAAGCAAATAGAGTAGAACCTAATCAGACAGCTACTACAGCTACAGTAAATAGTTAACTCTTTACTCCTTACGCCTCTCTACGCCTTTGCAAACAATCTAGACCAAGATCAAACGCCTCCTATAGGAGTCCTCTGATCTTGGTCTGTCCTGTCTACTAATGCTATGATATAGATACGATTCTACAGTTTCTGTCATGGCCAACAACTCCTGTGTCCATATTCATTGAGCAAAGGGTTTACAGTAGAACCTGTCTTAAGAGATCATTCATTTATTCAACATCGGAGTCTTATAAGCAGGTGGTTGCTTAATGAAGGGAAAAAGTAATACAGAAAGTTCTTTAGGAGCTTTCTGTATTACTTTGACCTGCATTAGGCTACAAGCTGCCTTACAGACCCATAATTAGACCTCAGGCTGTTTTTGATGACCGCTTAAGACAGGTTCTACTACTGTATAATGTGCTTACCAATTACGTATTACCCTAATTACCTTAAATATTCGGACAAGCAGTGCGGGACATGAGTAATGTCCTTTACAAACAGTGTATACCCAGATGAGAGGACTCCTAGATGAGCCCTTTCACAAGGGTCTCTCCTGTTTGTCATGTTAAACTTTACTTAAGAAAAATCCCTAAATATTCACCATAAGCTTGACCTGTTTGAAGTTTGGAATAGTCCATTTGAAAATTCAGCGTTGTAAGGGTTAAGGTATATCGATAGTTTGTGCATTATTATACATTGGTTTCTTTTTGCTCTTATTTATACCGAACATGATGTATTTCCTCGGGGGCAATATGATAAGGCATTAAATTTGCAATTTGAAAGTAGGGAAATATCAAAATACCATAAACACTGACTTAATTCTGTGTTCCGGATTCATTACTTACAAAACAATATTCTCATGAAAACTCGCTCATCCCTCAACCTGCTAAGCGCTACCAGGGTCCATGCTTATAAAACTTTTAGTTGAGTCTGAGATCGTTCTCAAGTTTTTGATTGGTCAGATTTGAGCCAAAGGCTCAAATCTGACCAATCAAAAGCTTGAGAACTCAAATCTGACCAATCAGAACAAAACTCAGACTCAACTAAAAACTTTATAAGCATGGACCCTGACGTTGTAAACAGATTGGATCCAGATGTGATACGGGGTAACTCATAAAGATCTAAGCCGTTTAACACACGCTAAAACGTTTGTCAAACACTTGAACGAATCAAAGTAAGTAGCATTCGCAACGGATCTGAGTTTAGATGTATATGTACGCCAATTCTACACAAGGATAATGGTTAAACCAGGTACATGTGCATGAAACCTTAGCAAGCTCTTCAACCTATGTGCATATAAGTGGACAATTACAGACCTGTTACTCCATGAGCAACTATAAACATATGCAATATTGTAAAACACCAAACAGTTTGGAAAGGACAGTGTCGGATATAAGTTTGCAGTGCATAAGTACGTTTTCACTATTTAATGACAAACGGGTGACGTCTTAAGATGACAGTCATATAGCTACAGCTGAACGTTGTAATGTGTTTATTGTATTTCCCTCCATTATAATATTTGATTTGCTGATCAGCCATGCCAGAACTGCATCCACAGTAACCCATTCTACAGTCTACCGTTGTTACACCTGCGAACGCATGTGTGCCTTCAGCTTCTAGACTGTGAAACCACGTGTTCACACACCGTAGTATTGTCGATATTCGACGGACTCCATAGGTGTCGATGGACTCCATAGGTGAAGGCATGATTTACCGCATATAATTGATGTCTATCATAGTTTTAATGTTTGCTCAGACAATCCCATTTTTACTGCAACCCCTATTGACACGTTATTCTATAGATAAGCAATTAAACGCCTTTGCAAAAATAATGTACCCAGTTCAGGCGGCTCCTATGGGAGTTGTCTGATCTGGGTATGCTGTCCTTGCTTATAGTAAAGCTCCGTTTGTACAGCTAATGTCATGGTGCCCAAACATTTCTGTAAGTGTTCATACGCCATTATCAAAGTTAAGCTTATCAATATTCATGATGTCATTATTTCTTTATTAAATAGTCACGGAATAGGGTTAACATAAAGTAGAAAAACGTCCTTCGATGACAGTACCCATCATAAGATGGGTTTAACAGCGTATTTAACTAAGCTGCCTGTCTATACTTTAAAACAGTTATCATGCATAGTATAACCCTTCTAAACTGGAATTCTAGAAGAGGAGAATATATACTTTTAGGCCGGTGATGGCTTAATGCAGAAGAGGATAGAGGAGCTTTCTGCATGACTTTCACCCTACATTAAGCTACCACGTTTCTTAAGACCGATATTTCAACTAAATGTAACGTCCGGGATGAAACTCAGCTCGATATGTTAGTTCAAGGGGATACTATGATATGCTGAACCCTTCAAGAACTGTTGGATCAAACCACCCCCAGATATGCATGATCCAACCATCCCTCAAGATCTGTTGGATCCAACTATCCCTCCAGATCTGTTGGATCAAGCCATCCTTCAAGATATGCTGGATAGATCTGATTTTATCCAACCATCCCTCGATGTCTCTTGACTCCAACCAACCCTCGCGCCTTGTTGAATCCAACCATCCGTCTAGATCTGCTTTACCCAACCATTCCTCGAGATATGTTGACTCCAACCATCGCTCCAGATCTGTTAAACCTAATCATTTATCAAATCACACCTTTATATCTGCTGGACATAACCATCTCTTGAGACCTGCTGTATCCAACCATCCCTCGAGATTCAGCAGATAATAACAATATGGAGATAATAACATAACCCTACATAATGGAGAAGATATTCTTGGACAATTTAAAAGATTGTACTGTGTACATTTAATTAACATTACATCATTGTTCTCTATATATACTAGGCACGACATTGCCCTGAGAAAAAAAGGTAAACCATAATCGCACATAAGCGCTACCAGGGTACATGCTTATAAAGCGTTTTAGTTGAGTCTGAGTTCGTTCTCAAGCTTTTAATTGGTCAGATTTGAGTTCTCAAGCTTTTGATTGGTCAGATTTGAGCCAAAGGCTCAAATCTGACCAATCAAAAACTTGAGAACGAACTCAGACTCAACTTAAAGTTTTATAAGCATAGACCCTGGCTATACTTTGCATACAGCTTGGATCCAGAATAGAGGTTCACTAACATGGCGTCTCATCAGGATCCAAACTAGTTGACACGTGATAGCCAGTTTATAAAAAATGGAAAATGTAAAGTATATTTGAACAGACACCCAATATATTATTATTATTATTATTATTATTATTATTTATTATTATTATTATTATTATTATTATTACGCCGCAATAATATAGCCCTCTTTCCACACATGATATGTGCGTTCAAAATCGCTTCACATGAATAAATTGCATGTACAAAACTGTGCATATAGAATGCGTATAGAATATTTAGAAGAAATGAAATATAAGATAGAGATATCGATAGGAATATTAATCAAAGCGTTGTAGACGCTGCAGTATTATTTGCATGGCACCAAGCTGATACCCAGTAAGTTCGCTTTGGCATGAACTTGCGTATCTAGATCTATAAGGGAAAGGACTAACACTCTTTACAGTTGATGTTTAAATTGCAGTTAACATTTCAGCCGTTTGCTTCGCTATGCTTATTATCAAAATGACCACTCGCAGTGTATGGGCGTGGTTACCTCATCGACTGCATACGGTCATCGGACGCGCGCTTCTTAATTCATTGAGTAACTGCCTCTGGGATGATACTTTCATTCATATTATGATCACGTGATTTCGTCATGTGACTGGTATTTGTATATTCGTGCGCCCTTCTTACACATTGCTATAGTTTGTGAATTTGTTGCACATACTAAACCGAAGCTTATGTTACGAAGCATTTTCATATCAGAACTAGTATATCATGATTGTTTCCGGATGCCATGTTATTAAACACATCTTGTATCTATCGAATGCAGGTAATTAAGTCGCACTAGCCTGCTATGCTGAATGACAGGTGTACCATGGGTTCGACTTAGGATCGCCACCTTTGTGTTCTATTGCTACGCAAAGAATACCAAAAAGAAAAAGGGAAATAATTTAAGAATCATAGATAAAACAAACATCTTCCTTTTCTGTAAGTTATGATTATGTCCATAAATCACAACGAATATACAACGAAATAAGAGTTTCTTTCTAAGGCAAACTCTTGGTGAACTTGTGCTATGAAAATGAATAAAGACCTGTCAACATATTGATGTTTTGTTATATAAACATACACTACACCAGATCCTCTCTTGTAGTATGGGATATGCTATATGTGTTAATGTTGTACTGAACCGTGTGATTGTGTACGCGAGTGCTTGCGTGCGTGTGTATGTATGCTCCCTCTCTCTATTTCACGCTGTCACTCTCAGTCTGTGTGTGTCTCTCTGTGTGTCTCTGTCTCTCTATGTTTCTCTGTCTTTGTGCGTGTGTGTGTGTGTGTCTCTCTCTCTCTCTTCGCCCGGCGTACAGGTGTTCGTGCGTGCATGGGATACATCCCTTTCAGATGCTGCATGTCTTGAGTTTATTGGACCTAACTCTCTGTCTATAACAAAGAAATATGTTGAAGGTCGCCGCATCCTTTAACATTTTTCATGCTGAAAATACTACAGTCTGTTGAAACGCTGACCTGTTACACTTTTTATTGACATCCAATTGGTTTAATGTTATAAGAAACTATTTGTAAAGTGTCAAATGGTTTAGATTCTGATTAGATGCTTAGTTACTCACCGTCTCGTTTTGATTTAGCCTGTTTGTAAATGCCAATCAGGTTGAGCTTAGCATGAGAAGGGCTAATGTATCTACCGACGACTCGAACTCTATGAAATTCTCAAACCTCTATGCAAATTGTCAGTTTTAACTCGAAACATTTTATTGCTCTGAACAATAGCAATTAAGAGCTAATTGCAAATTTGTGCGATTTCTCAAAGCTGCTCTAATTAGCTTTTGTGTCTGTAAAGTCTGGAAACAATAATGTGCCTGTGCATGCGTTTTTCAAATATGTCCTTTCAAAGTAAAAGTCGCCGTAATGTTACCCGGGAACAAATTGCTTTTATGGATTTGAACTGTGATGGGCGTCAAACATGGATTTATTTCTACGGGTTTAATTGCAGTTTACGACTTTGGAGAACTTCCGTAGTGAAGGGTTTTATACATTCCCTATTATTTGACATTGCATGGTCTGTAAGAAGAACGTTACATTGAAGATCATAATGCAGTTGTTACTGTGCTAAACAATACTTTGTGATCTGTGAATTATTGATCTTAATACTTTGATCTTAATTGTTTATTTTAATAGATATTTAACGTCCAATGGACAATATCAGAGATATTTCGTAATACATATCGCACGACCCAAACCATTGCATGTTCTAATTTACACCATTTGTTACTACTGGGATAGCCGAAAGTATCGCACATTCTTGTGTTCAGCAACTAAGGCTAACTTCGTACGACAGAAATTTTCGTAACAAACGACGATTGCATAGTAGCATGTTATAACTTACAATAATTGCAGTCATATAAGTCCATGCTTATAATTTTTTTTAGTCGAGTCTGAGTTTGTTCTCAAGCTCTTGATTGGTCAGATTTGAGCCAAAGGCCCAAATCTAACCAATCAATAACTTGAGAACGAACTCAGACTCAACTGAAAAGTTTAATAAGCATGGATAATGATCTTTAGGACTGGTCAGTAAATGCGATATAGTACTTACCCGTATTACACTAACCATTCGGACATCCTCAATATTTGGACACGCTAAATATTCGGACACCTTCAATATTGTAACACCCAATCTCACTATCTCTGTGTATTTTTTAAAGGTGAATAAGTCCTTTTGGCACCATTGTGATAAGTGGCACTTGTATTAGCCTAGCATATTAGCAAACAATGTAGAACCTGATCAAACCGTTTCTTCAGGACTATTTGCCTAATAATTTAGTACAGTGAAACCTGTATACAACGGGCACTAAATTACATCAAGTATTTTGTGTTAAAGACAGGTTATAGGAGCGTTCTGTTTTACTTTCACCTTGCTTTAAGAAGCCACCTGGCCTAAATACCAACTAATTAACACAATATAGTGACCGTTATTGAGAGGTTTTACTGTATATAATCAGTGTACTGAATGTATTTGAAAGTGTCACAGTTAATTTATGTGTTGTAGGTGAATTAGATTTCTAGATTTTCTCCAGATTGATCAATGTTTGTATTTTATTTGCACCATACTGAAAACATTTGATTCATGCCGCTTAGAGGATGAGAGAACTATCTCAACAGCAACCACTCGAATAAGGTTTAATGATCGGTTTAGAGCTGCTTTACTGTATTGTGCATGGTGCTTTGTAACTCAATGAATGTCCATGTAAGACATGTAATAATGACATTATGAGAACTAATTACAGTAATTAGGTGAATTTTATAATGGAAAATGGACACAGGAATATTTGGCCAAGGCAGAAACGGTAGAAGAATCAGATCTATGTTACGAGATTCCATAAAAACGGACACACTGATCAGACAGCACCTCAGACAGAGGAGTTAAAGGGCGTATATAAGGGTAAATTGTAATTTGTTAGGACAACGGGAAGACAGAAAAAGGTTGGTATGTAAGTCTCGATTTCGCGTCAACCTCCCATTTTAACAAATCCAAAACAGTAAAACCTCGATAATTCGAACTTTCAGTGCAGAAGTTAGACCCTTTTAGACAGGTAGCTGCTTAATGCTTGATGTAAGTCATGCAAAATGCTCGCAGAGAAGCTTTCTGTATGCATTTCACCATTCATTAAGCTGTCACCTGTATTAAAGAAGGATGCTGATATTTGAATGTTCGAATAATCGAAGTTTCACTGTACATACACACAACGAACTCAGAAAGGATTTGCAAACTCATAAAACTGCCACTCAGCTCTTGCAGATAGTATCCTGTTTGGGACTCATTACAACTGGAATCCATAAAACCAATATGTTGCTGTATAGGGTTACCTATATTAGGATTTTATTCCATTAGTGCCCAGTGTCCCTTAAAAGGGACATAGGCAAACAATATAGACCCAGACCAGAGGGCCCCTTCTCTGATCAGGGTCTGTACTGTTTCCTGAATCCGTCGATGACAATGGCTTATTCCAGCAATTTGATTTGCTACCCACCCCACCCCCCTTCAAATGAAAAATGGAAGGGTTCCATTGTATACATAGAAGATCCAGATCAGATGGCTCCTTTGTATGGAATTAGCATTTTCATTGTTATGTAAAATAAATGTTACACAATATATGTAATATAATTGTATTGTATATACTATAGACTGGGCACCTATTCAGATTGAGAAATGGAGCAAGAAATGAATTCGGTCGGCGATCTAAGTCTGTAAATTATGGTGCACGTGTTGTGTTGTGGCGTAGAGTCGAACGCAGTCCAGCATGCTGTACCAGAGGGACAGACTGTCACAGAAAATAAATGCACACAGATTCATAAAATTTCAAATACTTTTTGCTTTGAGTCTGAGCCGTCTGACATTCTCAAACATTTAATTGATCCGATTTTGAACAAGGATTTGGTGGAGAAATGACGAGTTTTAATATCTGAGTACGCACATTTATCTGTTGCTCCAATAGTCTTTATGAAGCTTCGACAACCTGTATACCCTCCAAATTGACCATTATGTGATTTCTGGCTGAACGTGTACATTAACGGATGCAAGTGTGAGCCATTAAGATACATAAATGTTGATGCTGGTGTAGAATATATTAACCTTTTACCCGACAGATACGTCTATTCATGCCTCTGTAAACAAAGAAAACAAAAATTAGATCGCCTGATCAGGGTATGTTCTGTTTGCTTATGATATACTATAGATATGATTCTATATTCCTACTTTTTGAATGTTTTAGTTGAGTTAGGTATTAGAGGAGATCTTCTTCGGTAGATCTGGCATATTCAAGGCGGCCATATCACATTGCGTAGCAAAATCATATCATATGGTGTCGCCTAGTGGTAGTTAGAAGAATCTTGCTTCTGACAGGACTCGGCATATACCGTGAAAGCCATCTAAACCGGACATTAAATTTAGTATAAATATCGGTCTTGGAGACAGGTGGCAGCTTAATGCAGGGTGAAAGTCATACAGAAAGCTCCTCTATGTGCTTTCTGTATGACTTTCATCTTGCATTAAGCAGTCACCGGTCTGAAAGTATCTATAGTCTTCCTTACTAGGACGTTTAACTGTATATTCGTTCATTTGTTTTGGCGTTCAGTGTATGAAATTAGGAAGAATTTGCATAGACATTTTATCTTAAATGTTTGGATTCATCTGTCTAAGTCACAAAGTAAAGTCTAAGTCTATGCCGTAGCTCAGTCAAAGGGATTCGTTTTACTGGGTAATATTCGTTAATTTGGGAAACTATATCTCTTCTAGTATAACAAACATAACAATTAGTGGTGTAGATTCTACGCACTGTTTTGTAGCACGTACAAAATATCCGAATCATCTACAATATATCATCACCATCATCGTTTGTCATCAACTCGTCATTTATCTGCGCTTTATGATATCGATATTGTCACAGACCACGCTTTATGGTATGTTTATTGTCGCAGACCACTCCTAAATCACCCAACTGTACCAGTATTGTGTTTGATTTACCTGACAAGACCAATAACACATGTGCCCTAATCAGAGACGTGGGCACAATAACCACAACGCTATACACTCCTTCATTATATAATCAACGCCAGCAGAAAGTAGAACTAGCACAATACAAATATACACACATAAACACACAGGCACACAATCACGCACGCGCGCCACACACGCACGCATACACACACAATGTGTATAAAGATACATCACACGAAACCACATACATTTATACTTTCGCACATGCGCGTAATTCTCGTTTCAATAAATAAAATATATTACGAATAGTATTAGATAAAGACATATTTTGAACTGCTCTAGTTGTATGAAACAGCAAAGAAAACATGCAAATAGCAAGAGTAATAGTCCACTTTCTCAGTTTCTGTATCAAATACACTACTTTCCTTCTTTCATTTCCTTTTGAGGATGTAAATGAATACGAGCTAGTTTCACCATGTGTTACATCAGTAAAATATTGGCATTTTAATCGCGTTGAAATGTAACACTTAACCCGCATTTTAATCGCGTTGAAATGTAACACTTAACCCACTATCATCGACGTGACTAGCATTTACTTACAGCTTGGATTTAAATGAGATGCAGAGTAACTCGGCGTGTCATCAGGATCCAGGCTGCTTGACAGAGTATCTTGAGCTCTTGGATACGCATATTTCCGAGGTAATGGCTTAACTCTTTAAGCGCGCCAAACAATGTTCGTTTGCAAACAATGTCGTCGGCAATGTCCAAGTTGAATGGTGTGTCAAATAGTTTGACGAAGAGTTGGGTTACCCGGCGTCTCGTCTGGATCCAAACTGTTTCAAAGATAATCGCAGATTCGCCCATTCCAGCAAGCATGTTTCGCAGCACGCCCTGAAAGTCACTTTCCGAGGACTTCAGTGGTGAAAGCGTGACATATCCTCAGAACGGCATTTAGATATTCATAATATCCTGTACTTGCTCAAATTAATCTCAGAACGTCCAGATTTGCACAGAATTCGACGAGGCGTTAAAATGTAGTCGACAGCAGGGGTTAAGTATCGACACAATCATTGAATCATCGATAGTCTCCTGTCAGTGATATGCATTCGTTAAAAGATGAATATGGAAGGAAATTATGCCAAACGTAGCAACTGCTTGTACTAATTCTAAAGATGATCTCAGCTGAAATATGTACATATTGTATTTATAATATTTCAGTTTCATTTCCGACTATGATATAGTAAAATATCTAGATCTACAACGACCATTGAAAAAATGAGTCTTGTTCTGGGTTTAACCCTTTCCATGTTCTGTGTTTATTCAAGATTTCTCTACCAACTGAAAATGTATGGACAAACTGGTTATAATTAAATATGGACGGTGGAACTTTTAGCCATTTTAGAAAGTAGAAAAACATATTTATCAAATGCCATCATAGAGTCCACTCAGAATGAACACATTCAACGCTGATTAGTTTCAGTGGAATAGCCCATCATTAAACTGTAAAGACTTGTCAGTATGAATGGCTTAAACGTGCTAGTGGATTTTGAGAGAGAAACAGGGCAGACTCTGATCAGAGAGCTCCTCTATGAGAGGTCTGATCTGGATCTACACTGTTTGCAAATGATAGTACATGCGTGTCTCATATTCAAAGCATTATAAATCGGCTGCTAAAATGTCTTATACTGTAAACGAACACCAATTGCACCCTGTTTCAAGTGAATTCATATGTTCCATTTGCGTTGCAATATTTTTTCAGGCTATTAGAATAAGTTATATGCCATAATTCTAGACCAATATGAAATAATGTTTCGCCTACTGATGAGTGGTAGAGTTTTGCTAATGCGATCATGTACTTTCTTATCAAATGAGTCTATGAAATCAGGTGGTTGCTTAATGCAGGACTAAAGTAATGCAGAAAGCCCCATGGCGGCTTGCTGCATTGCATTGGTCCTGTATTAAGCAATCACCTGTTTTAACGATCGATAATTAGATTTCTTCACAGTGGTAATATAAGCGAGACGTTACTGTATTTTACAACGCATGTACGCGATGTATTCAATAGTTGTCTCTGTCATGTAGTCTAAGGTACGGTGGTGGTATTGGCAATGTCGCTACAATGGGGTGCAATTACAGATTGTCACGATATTGCATCACATATCTATCTGACAGAACTGTACCCACTTTATAGTTTCATTAACAAAACTATCTACGATGTCTTATATTTATATTACATTTATACTTACTTTCAGACCTATAAAAAATAACGAGATACATTCGTGCTGTTAGGTACTACTTATCACACAACAATAATGCTTTCATATTGATGAAGATGACATGATAAACAGTTTCTTTATTATGTATGACTGAACATCTTGAAAATATTTTGTCATTGAATACATATACCTCTATTACTACAACTTCCTCTCATGAAGTATGGACGGTTGAACATTTTCAGCACTTTAAACACTAGCTTTTCTATTCTCACTTTATCCATTATTGGTCCTATTTGGTCCAACTTATTATCCGATTCTCTCTTTAATTATAGTGTTGACGTTGTTTGATGCAAAGGGAATCATAACAGGCCTTTTCATGGTACAACCTCCGCATTTCTTTTCCTTTAGCTATTATCTAATTAGTCGCGGCCCCATGACTTGCTATTTGAAACAGACGTTGGGGACACATTATCTCGGAATGTTAATTGTGAATTAAATTTTCATTTTCAAAGACGTCGCTCCTCCGTTGGCCAATTTAACATTTGGCCTGCTGAGCAAGCTTTTGTATGTAGAAATGACATCGACATCGTTCAGTTGTTACAGTTGCTTTATCTTCAATTTCTTCAGAGTATCAAACAGTTTGGATCATGATGAGACGCCAATTACTCGGCGTCTCATGCGTATCCAAACTATGTACATAGGTAATAGCTCCTACGCCCGCAGCAGGTTAAACATTTATATCAGCAATTTCCATGAAATGATATTCGACTCTTTATAAAATCTCCTCTCAAATTAAACCATAAACTTTTGAAATAATGTTTCTCAATGTTTGGGAGTGCCGTTTTATATATGCCACATTGTGTACATAAATGTCATACTCATTTAATAGAGGAGGATTAGCACCAGTTTAGTCGAAGTTTTAATATCTAAGTATATCTAATGAAAAGGAATTTATTTTACATTTTTCTTTTTATATCAAATTGGTCTTTAATCAGCACTACTTTAAACACTAACATGAATATCAAGTGAAAAAGCTGATTATTTACACCTCTCATAATAGTAAAATAGTGTAACGTTCGTTTTGAGGACTTAGCAGCTGTCTAACCCATTACTGTTTAGTGTCCATTTAACCCTTTCCTTAATATAAACGTGATTTCATGCATTTGAAAATAGGGAAAACCTAGATCAGATGACTCCTATATCAGGGTCTGCTCTGTTTGCCAATGGAATTTGAAACATCTGTGTCGTTACTTTCTAAAATGGCTACAATGTTTCCCATCTATATTTCATTATAAATATTTTGTCCATCAATATTCAGCATGTATTGGAATTTGAAATAAACATAGAGCAGGAAAAGGGTTAAAAGGGCATAGGCAAACAATGTACATCAATATCAGAGGGTACATAAAACAGTATTGTATGATTTCAGTTTATGAAACTGTTTTCAATGACTTGTTTTATTGCTTATTAAACCCTCTGTATTTACAATTATACATTCTCTGATTAGCATCATCATAAGATAATACAGTAACAGTTTGTGCTTCGATATTTAATCAGAACCACCAACAGCATACATATATTACATGAAAAAACAATTCAGTTGTACTGAACTAGTAAGTACTTTACAGAGGGCTAACAATTAATTATTATGTATGAATTTACAAGCTATTGGACACTCAATCAATACTTTTTCAAAATGTTTCGCCCAACAGTTTCTCTAAAAACGGTAAATAACAAACGGTAACAAACAGTATTATGTGAGGACAATAACCCTTTTACTAAACTACGGTAAAACCTGACTTTAGCGACGGTGTATTGATAAAACATTCTAGAAAGCATGTAGTTGCTTAACCCATTCCCTCATATTGACGATTTTTGACGTCTCTGTAAAGGTCACTTTGTGAAACCATTGTGATACATAGAGCATTTGCTGCTATATGAGCAAATGCTCTATTTATCACAATGGTTTCAAAGTACAAAATTCTAAAAAAAAACAATCCTTTTCTCTAGTTAATGCTCCTTTTCGGTAGATTTATTCAAAAAGGTTGTATCTAAAAATAGCCTATGGTGTAATAGGTTAATGCAGGGCAAAAGCCATACACTTCTTTCTAACGGTCGTTTAAGATATGTTTTATTATAGTCTAATTGGCGGCATAAATATATTACTATATTCCTGCTTTGTCTTCACTTATCGCATTAGTGGAAAGGCTTGCGTTATTCAAATTTCTGCTTATCTGTAGACTTTTTGGAAACGATTATGGAAATTCGAATGACTGGTTCCAATTTAATTGAATGTTGAGATTTGCATAAATTTGTCTTGCCTTAATACCAGATTATTATGCAAATTTTCGGCTAGATTTTTTGCAGTGGTAAAACAGACAATGCCCATAGTTTCTAGCTGCAAATGATGGATATTTGTCGCTAAACCCTTTACTTGATGAATCTGCCGAGAAAGTTCGCCCGTCGTCATTATTATTGAATTTGAATATTGTAATATAAAATTCGGAAACTTATTGTCATAATAAATGACAGAGAGTCTGTTGCATATAAGCAAATAATAGCTGGTGGTTGCTTAATACAGGACAAAAGTAATGCAAAAAGCTCCTATAATTATGAGCTTTTTGCATTACGATTGACCTGTATTAAGCTACCACCTGTCCTATAGACCTGTATTACCTGTTTGACCTGTATTAAGCTACCACCTGTCCTATAGACCTGTATTACCTGTTTGACCTGTATTAAGCTACCACCTGTCCTATAGACCTGTATTACCTGTTTGACCTGTATTAAGCTACCACCTGTCCTATAGACCTGTATTACTTGTTTGACCTGTATTAAGCTACCACCTGTCCTATAGACCTGTATTACCTGTTTGACCTGTATTAAGCTACCACCTGTCCTATAGACCTTGTTTTGGTGACCGCCTAAGAGAGGTTCTACTGTAAGCAAACAAGAGCATATCCTTGAGAGAGTGGTCCTTCGGCAGCTGGCTGTTATATGTCTGCTCTGTTTGCAAAGGTGCTAAAGGTCACAGGGGTCTGGACCGTTTCATGGGGTCTACATGTACTATATAATAACAAGGGTTCCAACTAGCAGAACGGACATCCGTGTACCACAAGTACAAATATGAATGTAACTCTTGCAATTTCAATGATAATTTTGTAATTCTTTCGGCTATTGAAAGGCAATATATTTTACTATCAAATAAATAAATCTTCTCACGGTAACTTACTCGCAACTATCAATCCAACAACGATTTTCTCAAAATTTCACGTGTTTTCTGGGTCATTGACAAACGTTCGTTCACCCCGGTTTCACTATAGCACAGCCATAACCTGGCGATTTTCAGTTCAAAAGATGGTGTGGTTCAATAAAACAACCTAATTATATCACCAATCTCCATTTGTTTTGTCCTCTAAATAAGTAAGCAACTAGCAACAGCGGCCTTTTCGTCTGTCGTTATGTTTCTATTTTGGATGCTGCCATTTTGCAACAAAATTTAATGGAGCCATTTCATTGGATGACCGAAGGAAAAGTTGGGAAATCCGTGACGTCACGTACAATGGCTCATTCCTCGACGATTTGAAGCAAACTGACAAAACTCGCTAATTTTACATCATTCTTTTGATGCTGGGGACTAAAAATTGGAGGTGGGTGATAGAATTGATTCGTTTTATTGAACCACGCCATTTTTTAAACTGCAAATTGTCAGGTTATTGCTGTGATATAGTGAAACCGGGGTGAACGAACGTTTGTCAATGACCCCAAAAACACGTGAGATTTTGAGAAAATCATTGTTGGATTGATACTTGTTCATAACTTACCGTTATAAGATTATATTTATTTGATAGAAAAATATATTGGCTTTCAATAGCCGAAAGACTTACGAAATTATCATTTAAATTGTAAGAGTTACAGTCATATTTGTACTCGTGGTACACGGATATTCGTTCTGCTAGTTGGAACCCTTGTTATTATATAGTATATATAGACCCCAATGATGCGGTCCAGGCCCCTATGCTAAAGGTAGGATTATCAAGTAAACGGTTAACTAATAGAGGTTGTGCTAGAGATTATGATTATACGAGCGTCATTGCAGAATCCATATTTCCATTAGCTCCTTAATAAACAGAGTGACTGATATGAGGTCGTTCACATTCGCGCAAAATGTAATAAATACTATATACTTGTAATAATTGCTATGTACTTAACATGTGATGACCCAGGTCAATGAAAATAACACACAATAGAACCTGGCTTTAATAACGACCGTTTAAAAGTGGTGTTAACATGGGTCTTTAAGATGGGTGGTAGCTTTATGTAGGTCGAGTGTATTACTTTTGCTATGCATTTAGAAACTTAATGCTTTAAGGACTCCTATGTTCAATAAATGAATGGTTGCTGGAGACAGATTCTACTGTACACTGGTTTGGGCTTATTAGTCAGAACGTTGCTATCCATAGACTGCTGTGTGATTGATATAGCAGTCACTTACAGACTTCTACATAAACCTGTCATTACGACTGAAAAGAAATGGTAATTTAGAAATCGGTTCCTTCTAATTAATTCCCTTACTGTGTATCCGTACATTTTCATCGACTTTTGAAAGTTCAATCGCTACAGTTTAAATTGGTATTTTATGCAGATTATTTAGCTTTATGCAGATTACGTAGCGTATGTTGGTGTGACGGTTTCGATAAAACCAATCTGAGCGAGTTTGCTGATGTAAAATATAAATTCCCTCCCATATTTGAGTCCGGCATGCAACTCAATTATTGCAAAGCATGATATCATATTACTTTTAAATTTGAAGAAAAATGTATTTAGAATAAAACTTTTAACGTAAAACATAATGAAGTATTATTGTTGCTTCCAAACCTGGCTGTTAAAGTCTAACCTTGACCGTAACCGCAGACTCGTTCAATGTACATTAAATTTTGTTCCTGTATCTTCATTGGTATACCAATTGTGCGTATGGTCAAACTCATCTCCCAATAACTGAAACTAACCCCGGTAACAGTGTGGATCCAGTCCAGTAAGTTGGCGTCTCATCAAAACCCAAACTGTTTGTTATGATGGTAATGTTGGTTTTTTTAAACAAACGGGGAAGAGAATTAAACAAAACGAAAACTGTAGCAGAAGACAAATTATACAGACGACACTTTTTGGTAGGGAAAGAGTTACAATTGTGATTGTCGATGTGCCTTTTTTTAACAAAATGAAAATTGTAACAGACGATAAAGTTTGCAGACGACAAAAGTTGGAATCGAAAGAGCGAATCAACCAGCGTGTGTGTTTTAGTAGCAATTATGAGGAGTTAATCTAATGATAATTAGATGAACAAGACACACACTATTCGTACATTATGGTAACCATTCCAAAGCATTTGGTCGTTTCAACAGATGGCCAGATATTTATGTGACATACTCGCCATGATTAACCTCTTCAGTGCCACGGATACGGGTCTTATACAGTAAAACCCCTCTAATGCGACCATTTTTTTAAAAATGGGTATATTTCTGGCTGCTAGATGCAGGTGGTAGCTTAATACAGGAAAAAAGTAATGCCGAAAGCTCCTAGAGGAGATTTCTGCATTACTTTTGTCCTGCATTAAGCAACCACCTGTTTATAAAGACATGTGCAAACATTCTGGATCAAGATGACAGGGCGAGTAACTGGACGTCTGATCAGGTTCCAAACTATTTGAGACTGTGTTTATTGTTTTATAAAGAAATAGAATAAGCAAACATACTAAAGGTTAAAACATTCTAATACTCATACACATATTTATTGACGTGTTTAAATCTGAATTCTGATCAGGAATTACTATATGTTTATTTCGCTCACTTCTACAAATGTCTTTTATTCAACGTTCAACCCTGAATGTGTGGGACACGAGTCACTAATATCATTTACAAACAGTGTAGACACAGATGAGAGGGTTCCTAGAGCAGACCTCTCATCAGGATCTGCACTGTTTGTCATGTTACACTTTCCTTTTGGAAAGTCTCTAACTATATGTTATAGGCTTGACCTGTTTGAATTTTGGAATAGTCCGTTTGAAAATTCAGCGTTGTAAGGGTTAATAGCATATATTGAAAGGAAACACTAACATCGTGTATTTAATTGCGCTTTTACTTAATTGTTGCAGTCTATTACCTGTTCCATACCGTTCTACATGTTGTTTCCTCTACATTGAGTTTAAAGACTGCACTATGTTGTGAACACACTAATGTCATTTTAGTACAGATAATGATTAATAAGCACGCCGCTGTGACAATAAATTATAATGTCTAGTCAAAGTTAGATTTGGTGAAAATTTGACAACCAGGAGCGTAACTCAATTCAAGTGGTATATGGCTATAGGGTCCAGGGGCATTCGAATTGTGTAATTTTGAAACCATTGTGATAAATAGAGTATGTGCTCCTATAGAAGCCAATGCTCTTACAGTTAATCTTCCAATTTGGCCATAATAATAAACGGTTCTCACATTTTATAATGATATTAGACAGGTACGTAAGTGCGTATCGCTAGATACGCCCATGACTACGTCCGACTGGATCATGTTTTTGAGAAACTTTTGACCGAGTGTCAAACAGATTGGACCCTAATGAGACGTAGAGTTATTCGGTGTCTCACCTGGATTCAAGATGTTTGCAAATGGAGTCAGTTCAACAATGACGGGATAGGGTGTTTTAGTTTGTGTTTACACTGCTGACTGATCGTCCGTGTAAAGTTGCGCGTTGATGCGTTTGTTATTAAATTTCTATTCACAATCCTATTTTTGTGTGTGTTTTTTCCTGCTTGACCTTTCTACTTTTTCATTTAGAACAGATTAGTTATTTTTTTCTTCATATAAACGCATTTTCACGCCTTTGCAAACAGAGTAAACCCATGTCAGAATGATCCTGTTGGAGCCGTCTGATCAGGGTCTGCTCCGTTTGCTTATGAACATATGCCATATCTGAGTCTACAGTTTATGTCGAGGTAAAAAGAAATTCTGTGTTCATAAAAGTTCAGCTAATAATAAATAGTCATGGTTTCATTATTTCTTATATGAATATTGAAAAGGAAAATGCTTAATACAACTTACAAGACTGATAATTTGTGAAAAATTGAAAGGGATCTCAATGTAGCTTTCTCTCCTTCCATCTGCCAGTATTCTTTTGTGCAATAAAGGTCTTTCAATTAGCAGTTATGCTTCTGGTTCCTCACTGATTAGCACTATCATGTAATGTAATTAGCGGTTTAATCATCCATTGAACATATGGGTTCAGCGATAAAGATGACACATACGCCAGGGCCAATAGGCCTGCTCGTAAGATAGATTTATCAGGAAGTAAATAACCCTCTTAAGTCACTGGCATCTTTGGTGAACATATTCGTGGTATATCTTGTTGTTGGGTCTGTTTTGTCATTTTTCCACGCACTACATTTTAACGTTCAATACCTACTGAATATTCATGGGAAAATGTTATAAAGAAATATGGAAGGTGGAACATTCTAGCCATTTTAGAAAATAAAGAAACAGATCTTTCAAATTCCACTAGCGATAGAACAGACCCTGATCAGACGGCTCCTATAGGAGCCGTCTGATCTTGGTTTACTCTGTTTTCATATGCGTGAAAACACGTTTATATGAGGGAAAGGGTTAAGCTTCAAGTTATAATCAGTTTAACATGCAATCAGGGTGTCAAAAAGAGTGCATCCTGAAGAGTTACTCGGCGTCTCATCTGGGTCTGTTTGCAAATATAACCATGGATCCGTCGACATCAGACTAAAGGTTAAAACGCACGTGTCCACACATTTGTTGACAGCTTTGCGATGTATAGTGTCCCCTTTGTGTCTCCTAATTGTTTTTATGAAACAATATCGATAAAGTAGCCACACCAATTTCATTGTTTACGCATTCGTTCCACTATTACATTTCGTTTTACTTAGAAACATTTTCTTTCACAACAACGATTTTTAAAATAACATCCGTGGTTAGACCTCATAATCAGACGTTCATTGTATTTGTATATATGTGGTTGATGCAGGCTTGCAATTTAGGATATTTCCTTCATACTTAGACTTCTCTGCCCATAACAGTTTCCATAGCGAAAGTGCCATTATGTCGTTTCCACGCCGGATATACAGGCGTTTATCTGACTGGAGTAGGACGAACTGATATGTAATGAATCGGCAATGGTTTACTTTGGAACTTCTGTTTTCGCTGCATTAAATTTTCCTTCATATAAATACATTTCACTCATATGTAAACAGAGTAGACCCAGATATAGGAGCCATCTGATAATGGTCTGCTCTACTTGCTAACGGACATATTTGATATATCTGTTTCGTTATTTCTGAAATGGCTACTATATTACACCTTCCATATTTCATTATAACTATTTTGTCTATGAATATGCAACAGGTATTGAAATTTGGAATAAACTTAGAATAGTTTCTTATTTGCCATTTTAATACACACATATACTAATAACTTTCTATGCAACGGATTATTCTAGGAACATTAATTTCAAATGATTTTATACTATGATACCATAAACTGTGAAACGTTTTCACATAAAATTTATTTGAATCTAACCCTATGTCTGCTTATCTCGACCTTACTGGCATTAGCAAACAATTTTGATCCAAAGGAGATGCCTAGTAACTAGCCGTCTCATTAAGATACATGCTGTTTGACACTCGGTCAAACGTTTGATCAAATCGGAAGTAATGCTTGTAACAGATCAGAGAGTATGAAGATATAACTTTGTAGCAGGTTAAAGGTTAAGTTAAGGTTAAATGTGGGAAATGAACCACTCGCCATATTTAACGCTTTCAAAGTAGAATAAAACGATGGTTGCAAATTATGACACCAATCTTGAAGTTTGAAATGTTTTGTATATATAGATATGGATGAAAGATCTAAAACATTGCCAATTACGGCGTCAACAGTATATTTTGCTTGTGTATTGATTCAATTTACATCTTTCTTTGTTGATTTACTGTTTTATTAAACATATCCTAATGTATGGCAATAACATGTCTATTCGTTATACATATTAGTACTAAAAGCCTAGTCACGACAAAATTGCAAAAAAAATTACGAACATATTGCTAGATATATCTAGAAAGCTTAACCCTTTGAAAGCGGAACACGCATACACTGGTATTTGGTATTTGAAAACAGTGTAGACCTAGATTCTATCAGCCCTTTTATCAGAGTCAAAACCTCTAGTAAGATTAAGCCTTTCATACTGAGTGGACTCTATAAGTAAACATTGATTGACTATGTCACTCTGTAAGGGGTTAAAGTAATGTTCAATCTTAGGTTCGTGTTTTTGGTGAAAATGGTTTGGCCGGAGGTGATTTACAACAACATTATTGGTACTTCTGTCTATCAAGTGTCATGAATGTAACACTTATTGTGGTATATGCAACTTTCTTCTTGACATAACCCTGACAGTGCGGAACACGAGTTACCAATGTCCTTTGCAAACAGTGCAGACCCAGATGAGAGGGTTCAGGGTCTGCACTGTTTGTTATGTTCGATTTTCCTATTGACTACACCATTTAGGTGCTGATGTTTTAAAGTACGATGGTCTAACATTATTTAACTAGACATGCATTGAGTATGGCATGGTATTCTTTGATATGTGATTTTAAATGACATACCGGTAGTACAGACCGTGATCAGAGGGCTCCTCTAAGAACCCTCCAATCTTGGTATACATTGTGTTTTAAATGCTAGTTCACTCGCAAACAAAGGTTTAAGCTGATAAATCACCTGGCTGTGCCATACATTGACGCAATCGTAACAAGAAAAGCAAATTTCGGATACAGCAAGTTAGACGTTAATTAGACACATCCGTACTTCTTGTTACCTGATAAATGATAATCAAGATGTCATTGTTACGAGGCTAGAATGACACTTTATAAGATATACATTGTAGGTACATCTTACAACGATATGTCTACTGCAATCCAGCTATGTAACATTCAAACTTATATTATGGAGGTACGTAACTTTAGGATAAAAAACATGGAATTCTATTTGTTTTCACAGTTCACAGTATTATATTGCAAACTCATTTTAGATGTATGATAATTTACTCTAAAGTTAAGTTCCAGTGAGCATTTGACAGGCCATGCAATGACACAGTGTAAAACAGAGCGAAGAATAGAGGCAGATTCTGGATATTTCGACTGTAAGTTTAACTTACTTTAACAATAACACCAACCAATCGACCATACTGAATTTTCTAAGTGCCCAAGCGTACATAGGCATACATTTATACTGAGTGGCTTTATGTATTTAATCTTGAAAGCCATACAATTACTACGAAGAAAACAACTCTATTGTACGCATATGTAACTAATATATACCGCAAACCCGATGCACGATGCTTAATGCATTATGGTTTACTATCAATAGACCATAGAAGTCAATTGCACACAACAACCATTTTGACCATTCTTATAACCAATAATCTTAAAGAGTGGTCCTGTTAGTTCTTTCCATTACCGTTTCATGTTCGTCATAGTATTTCCCTGTTAGTTATTATAGCGGATATCTATGATTAACTGGTATAGGTAAAGTAATGGTACATCAAACGTTGTTTCATATCCGGAACGATACCGTGGTTATGTGTTACACACATAAATCAAAGAGCAGTTCACATTTGGACGTTAGACAACCCAATTACGGAGAGGAAAACTTACTCTATGGAAAGTTAAACAGAGTAGACTAAGATTCTGTAGAATTCGAAGTATGCCCCGCTTGCTTAAAATAATATAGTTTCGATTCTACAGTTTTAGCCATATGTTATTATAAATATGCCGCTAGATATTATTTTGTAAGTCATTAATCTTATAAAGAATATACATAAGGTAAAATGTTAAAGTAGTTGTCGGAACATCCTTCAATGTCGAACATTGTCGAACATCTATAATATACGCCTCAAAACAAACTGTTCTCACGTGGCGAACTATCTATTCTAGCGTGGCGATATATACACATACATGTATATATGTTATACATTTGAATACTCGAAAATTGTGTTTACTTCAGGACAGACTGAGCTTAAATACGTCTCTTTCGATATCACCGATGTTTAGGAACGTATGTCCAAATATCCCTTTATTCAATACAACAGCAAGAAGAAATACTGAACAAGTATTTTCTATATTCTATGACATATGACGTATTGAGCGTGTAAAATTAACAGTGGAGCGTAACATTTTTCAATAGGGGTGAATAATATATTAATATCAAACTAAATGACGTGTTTTCATAGTTCATGTATGTAACAAATATATTAAAGCAGACGACAATTTCTTCCAGCAGCATAGAGGTTAATTTTATTATTGTACTTGTATATATGGAAACTCTTGTGTACATGTAATAAGTACTACTTGATGATGAACATGTCATTGCTAGATCGTATTTATGACTATATCGTCCGTTCATTTGCCTATCCGATTACAATCAAAGTTGCAAAGTTGTCTATAATAGTTCAACTAGCAGTCCTAATATTCACAAGTAGTTCTGCTGGATGTCATACTTTCAGCAAACACATTTTGTTACCCTCATGCTTCCCCATGGTACCAAGTAATACACTCCATACTGTATTATTATTATTTTGTATTGTGTTAATTTCTCATTTTACAATCCTGTATGTAATGATAATAAAATGTAATAGATGTAGTTGTTGTCATTCGTCCATCATTTGTTATTTGAATTGAGATGTGTGCAATGTGTAAACAACATAGTTCCTGAAAAACGACTTTAAACAAACGACCCAAATTTGTTCTCATTCCGATAAGAAATACAACCATGTACACAGTAAAAGTGGAAAACCAGTTCTACAGGGAACGTTAAAAAACGGCACGGCACCAACATATCATCAAACATTAAACAACACAATTACAAGACTAAACGTGACAACGCATAAAGAAGACGATAGGATGAAAGCATGAGTACTGCCTTTGAACGGTCAGTAGCCATAAAAGGGTACTCATTACTGGGGGCTTAAACCAGGTTTATGGGTGTCCAACCTGACGCTCACCCCACCTTCAACCAAGTCAAACTATAACGTAACATTCCCCTCCAGACAACTCCAAAAAATGAGTAACGAAGAATTTTCATTACTTATGAATATTTGCCGTGTGTGTCCTTGTTAACAGTATGTTATAAGCATTTGTCAAGTGAGAAAACACCAAAACCATGATTCAAAGGGACAGTGCCAATTCAATAATTAATGACATATCAATCCCTTTACCTATCCATATAATTATTGATAGTTCACTTCACATTGACAAGGGTTAATGCATCCCAGATCCAGTATGCATCATCATTGAGTATTGTTTCCATCAGCGAGAATATCATTAGTCATATTAGTTTCTTTTACGCCTTTGATCTCTGCCAACGCGACCAACAGTTTCGTTCTCACACTGTTTTATTACTTTAGTTTGTTATGCTGCAATACCTCGCCTTTTATATTGTTATTAACTTTATATATAAAAGTAAATGTATGAGCCATAACGGAAACACCGCATACAAAATACATAGTCGCTCGAACAACACCATGACAAATAATAACAGCAAATGTACATGTCTAAGAGATGGTATGTACATTTGTAAAAAGATGATGTCGACTTAAGATTAAGCTGTTTTAAATGTACCTTTTAAGGTTGAAGTAAAGAAAGGTTAGAAATATGTTTGGGTTCTCGGACAGAAAACATAGAGTGTATCTTTACAGGTTTTAGTTCAATGAACAGTATTGCTTATAGGAGAAAAAGTGGTACCTATATCATGTGCACCAACAAGTCAATACACCAGTGTTGCTTGTACAGTAAAACCTCTCTATAACGGCCACTAAATTGTGTTAATTAGTTAAATTTAGGACAGGTGGCTGCTTAAAGTAAGGTGAAAGTAAAACAGAATGCTCCTATAGGAGCGTTCTTTTTTACCTTTACCTTGCTTTAAGCAGCCACCTGTTTTTAACACAAAACACTTGATGTAATTTAGTGGTCGTTGTAGAGAGGTTTTACTGTAGCTGCAAAGTACGAAGTGCATCAAATTGTCGGTGAACATAACAACTACCATGATAGGATATTTGATGATATTTGATATTTCCTCTCCGACAAATCTACAACAACCGCGATGGCAATTACATGTACAGTGGTAAATTGCATGTAAAACGAAAACATATTGTTGAGAAAAATAAACTGGAGACAATAACCCTTGCTCAGTTATAAAAACTGTTCAGCAAAAACGGCGTTACATTCTTCATGGCACATTACCATTTAGTTTCAAGCGCAATGGTCTTAGAGCGACAAATGGAACTCTCTCTCTCTCTCCTACATGTACCTACCTTTGGTTGTTATCGATATACCCGTGTACCTCTCTTCATGGGAAATGACATCACTTTACATTTATATTTTGTTCGTCTGAACACTTGTGTCGAAGTGGATATTCTAAACATTATATTTCTTACTTTTAACAACAATTTTAAATCGATAGCAGTCATTTGCGCTGAGAAAGAGGATAATTTATTCATCAGTATTCAAAGGCGTTCATACTAGAGTACAAGATGTGTATTCGCTTACTATGAAGGCACGCATTAATAGCTTCCATTTTACCAAAAGATCGAATTAGCTTGCAATTACTTATACACAACGGATTAATTCAGGAAAAACATTAGCAAAACCTGATTTCAAAATCATACTGTGTGCTATTGAAATTTTAACCACTTTCATAAATCCGTTTCAAATAAAATGCAAGACTGTCATTAGTTTTACACTAGTATCATGATTACCAAGATTGCGTTGATCCGTATTCATGTGTATGTTGGTATACACCGACTTAAACTCTAATATCCTTGAAATTGTAGTATACAATGCTGGTATATGTGATATAGTGTTGCATCGTTTAATTAACAAACAAATAACTTATTTTAAGCATGTATTGCCAGAACATGAACAAACCTGGTTTTATAAGAGAGAATGTTTGTAAACAGTTGTTCATATTATTATTATTATTATACCACATTTATATAGCGCTCTTTTCACACGGGATATGTGCGTTCAAAAGCATTTTAGAATTTGAAAATTCTGAGAAAACGTAATTTCGTTCAATCGTTTAGTCAATCGTTTAACACGCACGTTTGATTTGCATTTCAGGCATGGCAACTGAATCTATATGACACCAGATTTGAACGGGAAAATATAGTAGTACAGACACTCATTTTTATAACCGCGGACATTGACTTGGATATTTACGTATACGTGTTTGGTCATCGATGTCTATCATACTAGTATATCTACTTCGTTATCAAATCCTTACAGCACTTACTGTAAAACACTTACCAAATTTTAAAAGATAAACAAAGTTTACTTGAAATCCACCATCTTTGTTGCAGTTTCATTCTTAACTGATATCTCCGATAGCTTGTCCCTGTTATTCATGAAGATGTTGATGAAATGTTACCGATGGGGAATGCGACGCATGGAATGGAATTTTAATTGCATTGTTGCGAGTGACTTTATTAACATCTCGTCATAATCTAATTATTCTACTGATTCTATTTATACACTCGTGACATAATGATCATGTCGTCAATTATACTGAACTCACCCATTTGGTCATTTGGTTATTCATTCGTTAAATACCATGATTTCCTATTGAAAAGAGACGTATTATAAACAAACATTTGAAATGATGATGTTAACAATCACATGTTTATCTAATGCATACAATTTCGATTGGCTTACGGCATTTACTTTATAGAACAGAAACCCGTGGAGTGAAAAGGGGAAACAAAATGAAAAGCATAGCTTTGTATAATGATACATATGCAGATATTGCATTCAATAATTCTGGTGGGAAATCCATCTAAAGCAAAAGTAGCAATGCGAAAAGAGAAACTTGCAGACTCGGTTTTATTGAGTATTTACATGAGTAGTCATTAAAGGTGCAACACTACACGTGCCCATAGCACCAGCTTAAGCGGTATATCATGTTCATACTTAAACAATCCCGAAAGACCAGAAAATATAACAACACTAGTTTCGACCACTTAACCGTATGTATATTCATGCAGAAAATAATGGTACAATGAATATCAATCAGATTATTTTTTATAATGACATACTAAATATCAGAGCATTTTTATAATTGCATACACAACACATTGTGACCAGGACATACACTGTATCAAATCTATTGTGTATCATAAACAAACAGAGCAGACCCATATCACACGACTCCTACAGACGCTGTATCATTTGGGTATGTTTTGTTCGAAAGGCGTAAAATGTTTAAAGCAATGACGTTTACATTTAAAACCATATGTCAATTTGAGTAAACATACAAAGCATTTTCACTTACATATCCAATAGGAATAGTGTTTCTTTTGGAAAATAACATATAGGAATAGTATTGCTTTGGGAAAACATACAGTAGAACTCCTCTAAACCGGAATTCTAGTAGAGACGAACTTATGTACTTTTTGACAGGTGCCTGCTTAATGCAGGGTGAAAGTCAAGCAGAATACTCCTGGAGGAGCAATCTGCATGAGTTTCACCCTACATTAAAAGCTGCAACCTGTCTCCAAGACCAAAATGTATACTTATTTTACATCCGGTGTAGAGGGGTTTACTGTATTTAAATCTTTTATACAGTAAAACCTCTCTATAACGGCCACTAAATTGTGTTAATTAGTTGGTATTGAGGGCAGGTTGCTGTATAAAAGCAAGATGAGAGTAAACAGAACGTTCCTATAGGAACGTTCTGTTTTACTTTTACCTTGCTTTAAGCAGCCACCTGTACATGGCTACATGACGATTTATTCCCGGCTGAGGAAAATCATGTTGCCCGAGCCTTTAGGCGAGGGTTACATGATTTTACCAGCCGGGAATAAATCGTCATGTACCCTGGGAAAGAACTGTATAACGAATTTATTATACTGCAAAGTTTTACGATTCGGATAATTTATATAAATCCATTTTGGCATGTTGAATCACTAAACACGCTAATTCCCCTAAAAGCGCCCCAATACATTTATTTCTACCCGAAGGTATCCGAAGTGGTGTGTATTGTATTTCATCGGCGTTCGTGTTATTATAGATGGCTGGACGATATAATAACTCCTCTAAAAACTGTTTTATTGGTCATTTCAAACAATGATGTTTTTTAATTCATTCCTGCATTGTTTTCTTTAAGTATCAATAGTTGTCTATTATGAATTTTGCTATTGTTTAGCCGAGTCGAGAAGTCGGTCTTTTAGTTTCTGACCATACTATGTGGGGCCTGCCATGGGAGATTTCTATGTACCCTGTCAGCTCACAGGGTACATGGACTCATGTACACGGCTAGTTAACCAATCACAAGAGGATTTTACTTTGCAGTATAATAATATATATTATAATATGCTGTAATCATGTAATACATCGAACCTACTACATGCATACGTGTGTTTGTTAATATATGTCGGAGCTCATTAATGTCGCCCTACTGAAGATTAATTGAATGCCTATATCTGCATTCGTATACCTAGTCCAAACTAGTGCATTATTTACACTGTTCTTATAATTAATATGTCAAAACATTTTCACACGAGCAATCAATGCCTTTGTCAAACATAATATAAATTCACCCATTCGTGAACAGAGAATCGTTTTTCCAAACTTATAGTTGACTTGTGCTATTTCATCTTGAATTGACTTGGCTATAAACATACGCTTAGATCTAATCATTTTCAGTATAATTCGTCATTGTATAAAAAGCGCGCATATGTGACAGAAACTCCCTTTGTGCTATGAAACAGATACGTCGAATTCAATAAAGATACGTCGAATGCAATAAACCTACTAAACGTATTATAAACTTAAGCAAATATCTCACTTTCTTAGGAAATGTACCTGTTTATTAAGAACTATCAATTAACATCCCGTGCAGTATTACAAACACAACGAATAATACATTACTTTCACTCAATAATAAATCATAAACACGCATGTCTATCAAACGTGTTTCACCGGGTTTCTTCACAAGTTTTGTAACTGGTAAGTCAACAACATAAACTATCTGTTATGTATTCATCGGTGCAGTCTTATACGTATGTCTTCATTTCGCTTCGTCTGAATTGTACTCTACTATACACAGATACCAATGCATATGATAGTAACTAAAGTGGGGTTTACATAGATGCATTTTTGTGTTGATCACAGTTGTTTGGGTTTTTTCGGCGATTATTCACCCGACCGGTCTGTCTTTTACACACTATAAATGCTAAAATGTTCTAAACATCTAACATAGCTTAACATACGTAGTTATGTATAGCCCAGTTCAAATTACTAATTGTTCATGAAAGAATAAAGAGATAAGTAAAAACATCAAAATCCTGTCTCCGAGTATTTAGTCCATGCAATTAGTTTCTTCCTATAAGCTGGTTGACCTATGGTTCCGTACTGATTAGCACACTCATATAATGTAATTAGTGTCCTAATCATCGTTTGAACATATGGGTCGTGTGATTAGAATGAGACGTACACCAGGGCAATTAAACATGTTCATAAGATAGAATTAACACAAAGAAAATCCCCACCTCTGTATTACTAGCACCACTTTGTCGAGTTTATATAATTATGGCTTTGATAATGATTATAATGTACAGAATACAGTAAAATTTCACTACAAGGGCCAATTATGAATAAACACATGAACCTTAAAAATGAACTGGCCGTTTTCTGCAGAACTTAAATGACGGATAATTTTCATCATACAGCAAGTCGACATTTGCAATTAAGAACCAACTTTATGCTTATAGTAAAACCTCTCTATAACGGCCACTGAATTGTGTTGATTATTTAGAATGCAGGTGGTTGCTTAAAGCAAGGTTAAAGTAAAACAGAACAATCCTATAGGATTGTTCTGTTTTACTTTCACCTTGCTTTAAGCAGCCACCTGCCTTTAGCACAAAATACTTGATGTAATTTAGTGGCCGTTATAGAGAGGTTTTACTGTAGTTTGATCGGGTTTGGTGTAAAAACACTGTCGGTACAGCGGATGTAAATTCAGACCTTTGGTGAATAATTAGACGGTTCGTTCTACAATTGTCATTGTGGAATTGCTATAGAATCTATTTCACGCAGTGGAAAGGAAACTTGATCTGACGGAAACAGGCTGCAGATTAATATCTAGTTTATTGACTCTATTATTTGACCCTTAACGGACAGGTATACTCCGTGAGGGGTATTGGTTTGACTACAAAATCATTCTTCAAAGGATTTCACCGTCAACGTCTATTCAATGGTCTCTTACATCACATCTGCAGTTCCAACCGGGAATAACCTTTGTAAATGAACAACATGTTACCTTTCACAGTTGAAAAACATGATTAATTTATTTTATTAATACATCCAAGAGCTTCTTTCTGTTGTTACTGCACATAATGTTGCAATTGACAATGTGTACCCGAGCAGCAAGTAATTACTATACACTGTTACTATACATGTTATAGTTATGACAATTTCATAATCTGCTCAGTGCTTTATTCGTTAAATCCGGTAAAGCTATCGACCAAAGTACTGATATCAGAGGTCCAGATAAGATGCGTAAATTTAAACATTTTCAAGACTAAATTCTTTATTTCTCCATCAAACCCTAAGTTGTGAACACTCTTTACAATCTAGACGATTCTAAAGAGTGGTCACAAGATAGGCTTTGGTAGAGAAATGATGATTTTAGTATTTGAGTATGCACCTTTATCTGTAGCTCTGTGGTATGATGATTTGTGAAATGGATCCCGCTGCCTTTTTTTATCTTTCCTATGATAGTATGGTATTTTAAGCAGCACATCGTCTCCCTGCAATCATTTACTACCCATTTATTACCAAATATTTCATGTGGAATACACGAGGATTCTCATATATTGCCAGTTAAATGAACTACAATGTATTTAACTGGCACATGTATTCACTTACAGTCCTTTAATCAACTAGTATTCTTAAGTCTAGTATACAAAATCTATTGAGTAACACCCTCGTCAATTTTTAATGTTGTCCTCATATCTTTTTCTCCGTCCGATTTCTATTTCTCCCTGTACTGTGTCTAGCTAGATTGTCTTAACAAGTTTTAATGACCGTGAGGCGTGGCCATTATTCTCCTGTGCATTTTCACAGTTGAAAGCAAGGCTTTAAACAGCACAATGTTACCATACCCGACTTGACCATTTTACTTCCATTTTGGTGATAGAGATATAGTCTCCATGGGGGATATAGTAACATTTCATATTTAAGTCCGCTATCCTCCGCCGAATCTTCACCGTCAGGGTTCAGGTCTCACAAGCGTCAATGAAGCAATAAGTGCATACATAGTGTGGTATTCAGTTACGTCCGTGACCACGCCGTTTGCGCGGTTTTTGCCTTGGTCGATACCTCGTAACTCAGAAAGACGCCTGATATGTTCCTATTTCAATGAAAAAAACAAGTGCAGAAAATTTCAAATGGTGTGAAAGGTCAGGAAGGAAAAACTTGGTAAATGAAGCTAGTTGATTGAGTAGGTCCAGTAAATTCTGAAGGGTGGTGATCCCTCGAAAGCAAAATTTGCAACACAAAAAGAGAACAATTGCAGACTCGGTTTTATTGAGTCTGTTCATGAGCAGTAATTGAAAGTGCAACACTGCTCACGCCCCCTAGCGCCGGCTTAAGCTACACGTATATGTGCATTGTACCCTCCTAACTGTGAGGAAAAAACAAACTGCTAGAGATGTTGGACAATATAGTTCAAGATTATGAGTATAAGCACTCTCACTAATTGCCTAAATATATCTAAACTACATGCCCAGCAGCAAATAAGCCATCTGATCAGGGTCGTCTGCGCTGTTTGCTTATGATATTATAATTATAGAAGTACATTTAGGAGTCATGCAGGAAACACCACATACAAAACAAACAGTCGCCGTAAAGGTACCATGACAAACAAACAGCAAATGTATATGCCCAAATATTTATGTGTCTGTGTGCCATTTCAACAATCAATGGAATTACTATTCACGGGAGTCATCATTTCTTACATGCATATTCATGGAGTGAGTGGTTCTTCTCAAAGCGAAACTACTTAACAGTCTAAAACTTTTTCGATATTGTACAAAAAACATACAATATTTGGAATTTCTCCTTATTGCATGCGTTGCATCAGCATGCCTTTTATCAACACTGTTATCCGCATTACATTCCTGAATTTCCTGATGGCTTTTCAACAGAAGGGCTCTTTTTCTCTAGTTCAATGAATTTACTGAATGTATCAATGTACGAATTAAGAATAGTACCACTTGTGGGATTCCCTAACTTTGTCAACTTCGGTAACCTAAGAATCGATAAATGGAAAAGTAGTAAAGTCAAGCAGGCAAAGCCACATGCAAGACGCAACCACCACCAAAACACCGATAGACAGCATGACACACACACACACACACACACACACAACCACACACCCAAACGCACACACACACACACACACACACACGAAATGAACACAGAAAACACCAAAAGACACACAAGAACCAGGGACAAACGTTCCACACATGAACAAATCACAAGCACAAAGACGCAAGGCAAACAAAAGGAAGGGTGACAAAGAGAGTACCGCCTTGGCACGGTCAGTAGCAAAAACACCACTGGGGGTTTAAACCGGTTTACGGACGTCCTAACCTCACACTTCTCTCAAAGTCACCCTAGCTTTACAAATATTGTAAATAAAGGTATCCCCGCTGGACTTACCCACAACATAGACGACGGTGAACACAGGACAACATGTAAAACATACTACTTTTTCATTAAGAATTAACAATGCCACTGCAGATAACACACACCATGCATTACACGAAGATTTAGTAAAGTTTTACAAAGCTGGAGAAGTTATCCAAGAAGCCTGAAAACAGCAGTTGCTACACTACAGTTTTAAGTCCTTTGCAGTCCCTTTGTTCGTGTGAGAGTCCATGAAAAGACAGCAAACTCTGCTATGACAAGAATGGCTCTTATTCAGATATTCAATAGAAGATTGTGTTGCTACCAATAATTCTTAACAGGAGTCATTTTTGTTGAATTCCATTTCAACAGGCAAATTATTATCACTTCGTTTCAGATCTTCAAGGTATTCTGACAAAATTGTATTTAAAATGGACAAATTTGCTCCACATTCTTTCAGTTTCGACTTAATAGATGTCAGATTGTACCTGGCCATCTCAAATTCGCTCTTTGACATTTGTTGAATGGAAAAGTAGTAAAGTAAAGCAGGCAAAGCCACATGCAAGACGCAACCACCACAAAAACACCGATAGACAGCATGACACACACACACACAACCACACACCCAAACGCACACGCACACACACACACACACGAAATGAACACAGAAAACACCAAAAGACACACAAGAAACAGGGACAAACGTTCCACAACATGAACAAACCACAAGCACAAAGACGCAAGGCAAACAAAAGGAAGGGTGACAAAGAGAGTACCGCCTTGGCACGGTCAGCAGCAAAAACACCACTGGGGGTTTAAACCGGTTTACGGACGTCCTAACCTCACACTTCTCTCAAAGTCACCCGAGCTTTACAAATATTGTAAATAAAGGTATCCCCGCTGGACTTACCCACAACATAGACGACGGTGAACACAGGACAACATGTAAAACATAGCATAATAACTGTGACAAACCGTCAAATATGTACTCAATGACTTTGCTGAAGTCAGAGCACCTGCAGGTAAGCCGTTAAGGGCACGACGCCATGCTGACCGAGAACAAGATGAACACGAACAATAACAATTGAATAATGTGAATATGAATGTACGATCTAGTATTTTATGAGCACTATACACTATCCTTACAGCACTGTACATGTAAGGGAATGTATAAAGTATGAAAGCACACCATGTTCATGTACAATTAATTAATGAAAACAACATATGAAGGACAACAGCTAAAGCAATGAAGTGCAAAAAAATCAAGTTTGGATAAAACAGTAACCAGATATGAAATAAGTGCTTTGTTGTGTCACTATTGAAAGTGTTTAAAAGTGTGTATATACCACACCAGTGGTCAGTTCTATTGATGTATATGTTGCACATCAAATATATGACTGAATAAAGACAAATCTAATGACTGTGTAGAATTAATGAATCATTAATTGAACCACCTACAATAATCACTGCAATTTTAGAGGCTTTTGATTGCGCACTATTTTCTGCAACTATTTTCATATTGTCATTATTTCCAACTAGCTAAAATGTCAGTTATTTATCAGTGAATATTTCTAATATTACAATGTCAGATAGGAAAGTCCAGATAACTTTAGAAGTATCTGAGCTACAGGAGAGATATGTTGTGTGCATTGCATTCAACTCAAAGGATGGAATGTTAATGAACTACTAGTTACGGTAGAGACATTACAAGGATCTTCGACTGCTTTCCCAAATGAGGTTGGTATCATTCCTATGGTCAAGTGCCAACTAAATTATACTGAACACCCCATTGTGTATGTTCACCCTGCATTGCTGATGAAAGCAACAAACAACTCTGATGGCAAGACCAAGCTCTGCCTTCCTCCCAAATTAACAGTAGCAAAAGAACACAAATCTACAAGCGTTTTGAGGGTACGCTTTCTATTTGCGGAGCTTGGACTGACCCCCGCTATCTGGAAAAGAAAACATATGCTAGACATGGGGAGTATGGAAAAGTCACAAAAGAGAAATAATGCCTGACTATGTGGTAGCAAAATGCAGACAGTTGTTTCCACACACTTAAATAGCTCAATATATGGGTCATATTTGGGAGTGATGCCAATATGCCGTTGAAATTGTGTTTATAAAATACTAATGGCCTAAAAGTACAATATTTGGGGGGGTTTTATTGCTACTCAATATATTTTGTTCTGTTTTAATGATATATAGTATTGTCAATTAAACGTGCTACATAATTTACTGCCCCCTATCGAAGGGCATTGGTGAAGTGTCTAACTAGAAGTATGCACGCGTGAGTCTTTGTTATTACAGCTTCTCAATTTAGTATCTCAGTTTTGTAAACAGTGATATTAATATGTCAAATGAAAACTGGTAAAAGTACATGTAAGAGTCATGCAGGAAACACCGCATACAAACCACGCAACCGGCCAAACAGCACCACGACGACAAACAACAAATGTACATGTATATAAAAGACACAAAGAGAAACACAAAGACAAAACAAACATACAAAAGGGGGAAGATGGAAACATGTAATTGGGGAGATGGCACCACAAGCAACAACCAATTAATACTTATATATAGCAACTGTCTTTCAATTTATAGTATAAATACATACCTATGGTTTTATGATTATGTATGAACCTTTATATCTTAGACAAACACCCATTGAACATCACAAAAATATAGTTTATGTAAACGAAGGTTGCATGACAACAAGCTTTTATAGTTTCTAAAATTGTAACTCTGGCTTACTCCCACAGGCATCGAAGATAGAGTTTTGACTTGACGTATGTTAGCGTACAGGAGCATTTATACATTTTTGTTTGACCTTTTACATTTGCTATGAAAATCCATCCTGCAATTCCATTGCCCCTGGCTGTGTATTTCAGATATAGCACGACGCAAATGCATACTAAATTAATTCCTTACCAGTAATAGTCTACAGAGGTTTTAGCGTGCACAGCGGCCATTCTAATAAAACTTATATCCAATAATGTTAAATCAAGAGTCAGACGATTTGCTGCTGATTACTTCTATTGCCAATACGTTCCATGTCCGTTGCTTCGCATATGTTATCTTTATATATGGTATTTGTAAGATTATTACATTCCAAAATGTCATTGGTACAAAGCTTTTAAAATTAAAAATAAGAAAACAATAGTAATAGATTAACGGCTGGTAGATTAGTTTGGTTTGGTTTTTATCGGGATTTACGTCGTTTTAGTGTAAGTTTTACATTTTGTTGTCCAAACAATTATTTACTGTGTGTAATATTTGCTCAATGAATTTTATTTACATTTCGTCTGCGCTTACCCTTTAGTCAATTTTGTCATTTAATATGCTTAATGTTTAATGTTTCACGTCTTGACTTTACTACTTTTTCATTGATATGCGTCCTGTTGGGTTTTGTCTTGTGGTTGTGCCGTTTCTTGTTTGTATGTGGCTCTCCCTGTTTGACTGTTTTTTCCATATCAACAGTTTTTCAGTCAGTCCAGCACATTGCATCCGGGTAGGTAGAAGCAACTATTCTCATACGAAATAAATAACATTTAAATGGCTTGTAAATTGTGGTGTGTGCATTAAGCGTTGGTTTTACATTTGGTTGTCAAAACAATTATTTACTGGGTGTAATATTTATACCCCCCTTTTGAAAAAATGGGGGTATATTACATGTCAGTTGGTCGGTCGGTCGGTCGGTAGATCGATGGTTTCCGAACGATAACTAATAAACGACCTGGCCTAGAATCTTCAAACTTGCTGTGGTGGTTGGTCATGACAAGTAGATGACCCCTATTGTTTTTGAGGTCACTAGGTCAAAGGTCACCATGACCTAAAATGGTGAAATAGTTTCCGATCAATAACTGCTCAAGGGTTTGGCTTGGGATCTTCAAACTTGCTGTGGTGGTTGGTCATGACTACTAGATGACCCCTATTGATTTTGAGGTCACTAGGTTAAAGGTCAAGGTCACCATGACCTTAACTGGTTAAATGATTTCCGATCAATAACTGCTCAAGGGTGTAGCTTAGAATCTTCAAACTTACTGTGGTAGTTGGTCATGACCACTGGATGACCCCTACCGTTTTTTATCCCACTAGGTCAAAGGTCAATGTCATCATTACCTGAACTGGTAAAATGGTTTCTGATCAATAACTGCTCAAGAGTTTGGCTTAGGATCTTCAAATTTGCTTAGGTGGTAGGTCATGACATCTAGATGAGTCCCATTGTTTTTTTAGGTCACTAGGTCAAAGGTCAAGGTCACCATGACCTTAACTGGTGAAATGGTTTGCAATCAATAACTGCTCAAGGGTTTGGCTTAGGATCTTCAAATTTGCTGTGGTGGATGGTAATGACTTCTAGATGACTCCTATTGTTTTTAGGTCACTAGGTCAAAGGTCAAGGTCACCATGCTCTTAACTGGTTAAATGGTTTCCGATCAATAACTGCTCAAGGGTTTGGCTTAGAATCTTCAAACTTGCTGCGGTAGTTGGTCATGACATCTGGATGACTCCTATTGTTTTTGAGGTCACTAGGTCAAATGTCAAGGTCACCATGACCTTAACTTGTAAAATGGTTTCTGAGCAATAACTGCTCAAGGGTTTGGCTTAGGATCTTCAAATTTTCTTAGGTGGTTGGTCATGACAACTAGATGAGCCCTGTTGTTTTTTAGGTCACTATGTCAAAGGTCAAGGTCACCATGACCTTAACGGGTGAAATGGTTTGCGATCAATAACTGCTCAAGGGTTTGGCTTAGGATCTTCAAACTTGCTGTGGTGGTTGGTCATGACCAATAGATAACCCCTATTGTTTTTAATGTCACTAGGTCAAAGGTCAAGGTCACCATGACCTTAACCGTGAAATGGTTTCCAATCAATAACTGCTCAAGGGTTTGGCTTAGGATCTTCGAACTTGCTGTGGTGGTTGGTCATGACAACTAGATGACTCCTATTGATTTTGAGGTCACTAGGTCAAAGTCATCATGACCTTAACTGATGAAATGGTTTCCAATTAGTGACTGCTCAATTGTTTGGTTCGGGATCTTCAAACTTGCTGTGGTAGTTGGTCGTGACCACTAGATGACCCCTGTAGTTGTTGAGGTCACTAGGTCAAATGTCAAGGTCACCATGACCTTAACTTGTGAAGTGTTTTCAGATCAATAAATGATCAGTGGTTTGGTTTAGGATCTTCAAAGTTGCTGTGGTGATTAGTCATGACCGCTAGATGACCTCTTTAGTTGAGGTCACTAGATCAAAGGTCAGGGGGTCTGGGGGTATACATGTTTTACAAACATCTCTTGTTGCTTAATGAGTCCTATATTCGGATATCCAGTTATTATATATTTGAACGTAAGCGTCGATCAAATTTCCGGTGGTTTGTCTCTATAAACTGATATTTTTTTTAGCCTGGGAATATTAGGTTGTCAAAACTTATACTGCTTAAGCCGGTGCTAGGGGGCGTGCGTAGTGTTGCACTTTTAATTACTACTCATGAACAGACTCAATAAATCGAGTCTGCAATTTTCTCTTTTTGCATTTCTACTTTTGCTTTCGAAGGATCACCCATTTTAAGAATGCTTGATAAACGATTGAACGAGTGTTAAACGATATGGATCCTTATGAGACGCGTCTCGTCTAGGTCCAATCTGTTTGCAAATAACCAGGGTCACCCGTTTTCAGTGCGTGAGCGACAAACTGAACTGGTTGTATTTTGTAGTACTTTACCATTGCTTATTTGTTAACATGTGCAGTTGTTGATATGGTTAATATTTCAGCAAAGGCACTGGTGATGGTTAAGTAAACTGTCTGAGTAAATTATAAGGAGATGTTAATAATTTACTGAAATGAGTAAATTTCTCGAGACACATACTGCTTATTAATGACTGAGAACTGAAGATATATCCCACGCCTTCCAAACTGGAAGAAATGACGTAGACTGATATATTTCGTTGATGTCATATTTGAGGTTATACATCATCAAAACAAAATGGTATATTGAAAGAAAGGGTGGATCGGAAATGAAACGAAATTTAAATGCATGGATACATAAAGATATGTAAATATCCTTTTTGTCAAAGTGGAAAAACCAGCCAATCAGGGAGAGCCACACACGAAAGCATACGGCACCAAACACGATCAAACAAGAAACGGCACAGCCACTAGGCAAAACATAACGGGACGCATACCAATGAAAAAGTAGCGGACACATACAACTCGCAACCAACACCAAAACACCATCAAAAAGCAAACAACATATTCACATAACCAAACACACACACGCACAGACACGCACACTAACAAACACACGAGATAAAAAAAACATCAAACAAGAACAAAACTAAACAAACACAAAGGCACAAAACAAACACAAAAACAAGGGTAACAAAGAGAGCACCGCCATGGAACGGTCAGTGGCAAAACAACCACTGGGGGTTTAAACCGGTTCACAGACATCCTAACCTCACACCTATCTCAAAGTCACTCTAGTTTAACAAATAGTGTAAATAAAGGTATCCCCCGCCAGACTTCCCCGTTATATTGGATACGGTAAACACAGGACAATATATATAATATAGCATGACAATAACTATGAAAGTCCGTCAAATATGTACTCAATGACTTTGCTAACGCCAGAGCAACTGCAGGGAAGCCATTAAGGGCACGACAGAGAAAAGGCAATACATCGGTCTGGTAAGCTCATCCCGTTTCTGGGTTTAAGAGTATACCATCATAGAGTACTACCCTCGGCTTGTCATCGTGCAAGCAAAGAGGGAAACGTAGCTACCGACTGTAAATGGGTCAAAAACCAAACATGCAGTGTTTTGCAATATAATGGGGTCGTAACCTATCTTCCTAAAAGTTTTAATTCGTTTAATAAACAAATCATGAAAATGGATATGACCTCAAATTTTCTTACGTTTGTAGATAACATCAACATAGAATTCTGGATGAGAAATACCTTGTTGCAATATCGTCCGTAGATTGCAATTATATCTACTAATGAGAGGACATAACACATTAAGCATTAACGATTTAAAATAACGAAGTAGACCATAGGTTGAAAGTAGGGGTATGACCTTGGAACGGTCAGTAACCAAATGGCTACTGTGGTCCCAAACCAGGTTTTCGGGTACCAAACCTCACACTTATCCCACCTTCACCCAAGTCAAAATGTAAAATACCATTCCAACTCCAGACAACTCCACAAAATGAGTAACGATGTCAATACCTTAATCATTTTCAAATTTCCAGTTGAATGTGTTATATATCCTGTTATAGTAATTTGTAATGCGGACGATAAGAGATTGTAACAGCCTCCCACTGAGTGATGTTCAGAACTGTAGTAAAAAGTCACCCTCACTAAATGATGTTAAATGTAAATAGTTTTAACTTTATTTCCACGATCGTCCAGTCGTGGCGCACCTCATCACCAGTGACATAAACTTCAATTTGCTGAAGGTGGTCACTATGAAGTAGTAGTAGAAGAAGTAATATGTATGGCAGTCACTCATCCTAGCGCATATACTATTTTATTAATCAGAGTAGTATGGAAACTCCTTAATCACAAACATTGGAGAATATACCAATGCATATACTAACAAACCCGTTATAAATATCACAAAACGTACTGAAATATAATAGCATATGATAATATTTTGAAAGCATGCGCAATTACAAACGTATTGTTTTATTCGAAAACATATGGCCACTTGATTCCCGGAATACATTCCGTTAATAAGGTCCAAATTACAAAATGTAAAGGTTTTAACTTTTCTGATTAAATAGTATGATGTCTTCCATCTTCCTCCTATTGTATGTTTGTTTTGTCTTTGTGCGTCTCTTGTTGTTTTTTCTACTTATGTACATTTGCTGTTTCCTTGTGTTGCTGTTCGGGCGAGTGTTTGTTCTGTATGTGGTGTTTCCTGCATGACTCATTTTTGTACTTTCATCATTCATGTACTATATAATTTCTTCAATTTTGTCTGATGTTTATGTCTGAAATTATGGTAATCAAACATAATAATGAAATAATAAATAATACATTTTACTAGAGCGAAACTTATTTACTTGCAATTACTTTCCTTCGCAAATGAGTATTGCCTAATGACATTAATAAAACCTAATTTACTTTTCAAGTCATCAACAGACAGTAAAATTATCGGGTTTTTTGCAAAAAAGTTCCAGTGTACCGGAACATCTGTATGCCTGTTTGTATTTGTATTTGTTATTATAATATCTACAGTGTTGTTATACCTTCTGATCCTGCGAGATCATGAATTTCAGTACTTCTTGTTCTGAAAATTGAATACCGCTTAAGCCGGTGCTAGAGGGCGTGAGCAGTGTTGCAAATTCAATTACTGTTCATGAACAGACTCAATAAAACCGAGTCTGCAATTTTCTCTTTTTGTGTTGCAATTTTTGCTCTCGGGGGATCATCTCCTTTTAGAATTTATTATCGAGAAAGTAAGTTATCTTTTTTCGGATATATACCGATGCAAACACGAAACGTTGTAGTTGTATATTTGTAAGACTCAAATCGAGGGCCGGTCCCAGATCGAGGGCCGATTCGAAAATCGCGGGCCGGTCCAAAATCGTGGGCCGTTTGCTCCCAAATCGTGGGCCGATTTATACACTTGTAACTCACAAAAACACATCCTACCTGACAAAATACACAGATCAAAAATTCGATATAGATCTAAATGCCCACGGTAAAGCAAAAGCGTTCAATTGTCATTAAAAACTGCAAATAGATCTAAAAATTTATCTATATAGACAGGCGGAGTTAAAGAAAATAAAATCCAAATAATAGTGGCGCGAAATGATACAACGTCGAAACGGACGACGGTGTGAGTAAATTTATGACGTCATATTTTTTTCAACCGTAGATGTCGGAGTGAAACTAGATCTAGTTAAGAACCGGAGACAACCGATGTCAAAAGATCCGAACCCCAAATGGTTCCGGAAATAGATGGATTTTATAACAGAATTTGCATGATTGAAGGCTTAAAATCCTATGTGGGGGCTAAAGCGCCTTTCAAGATTTCAGAAAACATGCCACGATTTTGGATCGGCCCACGATTTTCAAATCGGCCCTCGATCTGGGACCGACCCACGATTTGAGTCTTACATATTTACAGTATGTTTACAGCAACTAGAAATAACTTGCTCAAGTCTCCCAACGTAAATACAGTTGTCGTTCTAATTATTTTCCAACCGATGACTTTACATCAAGAACGAGGGGTATTCATGCTGTTTCTTCAATTACCATTTTTATGTTCATCGTTTTTAGTTTCCTATTAATGGTTGTAAGGAAAAAATAAAAATGTGATTGTATATGTAAATGTATTACATACCAAAATGAAACTGTAACGAATTTTGAGTGCACATTTATGCAGACCAAACTATCATTTTTATGCACTGCCAGGAAACCTCTGTTATAGACCAAAACGAAGTGTAACTCTACGTAAAGTTCACACACTTGACAAAACAAGTGGATACATTTGTTGTAAAGTGGAATACCGCGAAAAACAAATGAGTCAAAGAGACAGAACTAATTAAATAATAAATGAGGCATCCATTACATTCCCTATCAATCAACATCATTGACAGTTTGCTTCTCAATAACAAGAGTTAATACATGCACGAACCAAATAGGCATCGATATGAAGAGTTTATGTTCATTTCCCTTTGTGTGAAAAAAGCATTAGCAATAGTGCTTTGTTTTACGCCTTTGATCTCTTATCAGCACAACCAACAACTTTGTTCTTAAACACTTCTATACTTGCCGGTATAATTTCACAGTGCATTATATTATATACATACTCGTATGTAATGTATTCATTTGATTTTGTTCAGTGATATTCAAGGTTGTCTGAATATGTCAGGTTTTATCATAGCACTGAGGGCACTTTAACAATTATTCCACCGGTATAGGAATAACAAATGAAACGGTCTGGACTTCCTGTGATTAATATAAATATACACTACGACATTTCGATATACACTATGACATTTCTTCATGGGACAGCATACGCTAATTAAACATTTCACATTTTTACAGCGAAGACTTTGCCAATGGTAAGTTTATAACAAAACCAAATATGATTCTTTAGTTACGCCGGATGTGATCGAAAGGGTTTTTACATTAAGGTTTTGACTATAAATTCAGAATTAAATATTCAATAACGAAACAAACGAAGGTTGCATCAATACCTAATATCGTTTAATACGGATATCACTTCCTTGAAATATAAGCAGTTCCGATAATATTTGTGTGAAAACATTTGTGCATTTTTAATTATTATCTGTTTCAATAGTTATGTTAATTCATTATTCGATGACAGACAATGACAATAAGAAATATATTCAACATGGCCCTGTGGTCGAATGTTTGTTTAGAATTAAAACGGTAAATAAATTATGCTGTAGACTGCTAAAAGTGATGATAAATAGTTTCTAATTATGTACAGTGCATGATAGCACACACTCAAACTCATCTATCCGATAAGTTGTCTCAGAAAAGCATTTTCCTATTAAAGATGGGCGTGTATGGGAATATGGGGTAAATATAAAATATACAAGGTATTCAAGTTATCTCAGTCGAGGCGATAACCAATGTGTTTTCTTTGTTACGTGAATAATGTTTTATGTATTAAGTATTTTCATATCCGTGCTATAATGTATAGCACGGATATGAAAATACTTAATACATAAAACATTCAGTTACTGGAAAATATCGTGCTCTTTTGGTAAACACTATTATTTGTAGCAACTAAAAGGAAGTACTAGGGTGTGGTTTTAATGCCAGTTGCTGAGACGAAATCGTCGTCCTATATTCATCCTCCTCCTCATCGCCATCATCATCTTAATCTGATTGTTCACTGGCGTCATATGTCACATTAGACCAAGAGAAGTCCTTTCTATCATGTCATGGTTGAACGGCTTCATTCTCTTTTTGAAAATTCCTAATAATAGTAGGAATATTCCCTCTGGCAACAACTAAGGTGGTTTTGATATGTGTGGCACATAAACGTCTTTTAATTTTATTTTATACGTTTATTTACACTGTTTGTCTTTTAGGGTGGGGATGGAATAAGTGTGAGGTTGGGCGCCCAAAAACCGGTTTAACCCCCCCCCCCCCAGTGACTTTTGTCACTGACCGTTCCAAGGCGGTACTCATTTTTGTACTTTTAATACTCTTTGAAGGCGACCTCTTAAATCCAGAAACTGAAGGAGAACGTCGGATATCTGTACTTTAACGTTTTTGTCGTACCCTTTATTACATTTCTACAGTTACTCTGTTTGCAGCTCCATCATTGAGTACACTAGCGATAGGTGGATACAGTTTGTTCACTTAAATGTTTTCGTTATACATGCACTTTACCACTGTATTTGCCATCGCGGTTGTTGTAGATTAGTCGGAGAGGGGATACGTATATTTACACTTGTTTGTCTTTTATGGTGGGGATGGAATAAGTGTGAGGTTGGGCGCCCAAAAACCGGGTTAACCCCCCTCCCCTCCAGCCCCCAGTGAATTTTGTCACTGACCGTTCCAAGGCGGTACTTCCATCTTCCCCCTATTGTATGTTTGTTTTGTCTTTGTGCGTCTCTTGATGTTTTTATAGTTATGTACATTTGCTGTTCCCTTGTGCTGCTGTTCGGGTGGCTGTTTGTTTTGTATGTGGTGTTTCCTGCATGACTCATTTTTGTCCTTTTATCATCATCGTCGTCATATTATATAAATCGTTCATCAGTATATGGCCCACTCAGTATCGCAGTTATGCAAACCAAACTCATCGTCCATGGCCAATTCAGTGTAACAAGGTACAAATTGCCCCATATTCTACGCATTGGTGATATATGCTTGTTTAGGCATTTCGTCGACCGTTTATGCAGAAAGAAGTTAAGAACGACATAAAGCCCATTTACTGTTTATGTCATCCAGCCAATACTAAAGATTTAAGTTAGTGCTAGAATATCCAGACAGCCTGAATTGAATTGCAGTGTGTAGCAAGCTCATCATGTCAATGACGGAGCTCATGTTGCTAATTGAATTTGCTCCGATACATTAGTGTCCAAGCCAGAATCAATGTAATTAATTACCATAGTCAGATTGTAAAATCCCCCATTAAAAGTAATGCAGCTTGTCATTCGAGTACCGTACGATATATTCTGATATCCCCGCTGTGTTTGTTCTGGAAATAAAGTGCAAATGTACCGTTAAATTGAACCAATAAACAATACATTTTACCAAAAGGTCAAATTACTTTGCAATTACTTTACTGCGCAAAAGATTGTTCCTTAATGATATTAGTAAAAACTGATTCAAGAATCAATAAAGTTTATCTTCTTAATGTATGATGTCGAACGTAATTTCATTTAACGAAATATCAGCCTGGCTGAGTTTTATGCCACCAGCATCATGATGACAAAACGTTTACTTTTCAGTGCATATTTAGTAAGAACCTCTAATGCAGTGCTATGTTGAACCGCAAATTTCACGCCACCCATTTTTCACACGTGTGAAAAATGGGTTGACGCATTTTTCACACGCGTGAAATTTGCGGCCCCATTTTTCACATATGTGAAAAATGGGGCCCCATTTTTCACAAAACCCTGCTGTGAAAAATGCGGTAGCACTTTAACCCCATTTTTTGAAGACCTACTAATACCAACGCATTTTTCACATATATGTCAATAGATGGTTTTGCTATTGTTGATACGAGAGATCTTAAACAGACATCAGGACATTGAATTAGTATCGGATAGGGTAGCTTTGTCCCTGAATTATATTTATGACAGTAATATCCCCTGAGTCGACCCTCGTTATCTCGAACTTGGGTCAGTCGAACTTCTGCTTATGCCGAAATCCACGAAAGTCACTGCAAATTGAGCTGTTATTTGAATTGCAAGCAATTCTGATCCAGACCAGATACAGATCTACTCGGCGTCTGGTCTGTATATAAACTGCTTGGGATTCTGTTTTCATTTTCAACAATGCAAATGAAGCATGTGTATTTGACCAAAAAGAATTTTTAAAAAGTAATGCGGTACCCGTGCAGTGCGTGTTGAAACATCATTTATCACGGAGTTCTTTTAAGTCGAACTTATATTGAAGTTCGCAAAGAGTTCAAGCTAATGAGTGTCGACTGTACTGTAGTATATGGTGACACAAATTATGATATAAGGAATTATCCAATTACCGAATATATAAAATAAAAGAACCCGAATAAGCATATGTGCTTTCGGTTCGATCCATTTCGACCTATTTCATATTATCACCGTTATTGTCATATCATACTGTTACATGTATTCAAAGAGGAAATAAATATGTTTGAACTAACTAAACTTTGAAGGAAAGGTGAACCATCCAAATTTTGTGTCAAACTTGTTGCAGAGAATATGCATTCGTCAGGATTAAGTAGTGTGGCGGAGAAAAGCTTTATATCTGAATTGCACTATTGTGATTTCAGGAATCACACTGATTTTATCCCTACACTTTCCGTATTCACGTCTTTATGTTCGAGATTTGCATGTCGGTGTGTCCGAAAGCGTACATGTATCTCTTTCACCATAGTAACGGAATTATCCTGAAATTGACATTGATGACCTCATTCTCCTAATATCGTTCTTGGAACAAAAGCATCTAAGATTAACAAATTTAACTTATGGATTGATATCGCGATAAATGTGTGACGCGTTACTGTTTCGGAACTATTTATGACCCTTATATTGACCTTTGGCATTATTCTTATCAAATCGTCTACACTCCTGTTGTATCATTGCTATATTTTATCCTCTGCACCATAACACTTTATGAATACAAAATGTGATGTATAGGTGGTTGTATCTTGTTTTGTGACAACTCACAAGGCTGTTGAAGAGGCGGTTTTCGTGTCCTGTGGACACACTTCGACTTTTAAAAGAGATTGAAAAAACATATAAACCAAAAGTAGAAGGTTAGAGTCACGTTATTGGTCGCCGTGGTTTTGGACAGGGACGGATGGAGATCAAAACCTCAAACGATTTTTGATGTTCAAACCTCACTTAAACAGCCTGTAAAACAGCCGAGTCGTTATTTTACCCACGCTGTCATAACTCTAATACGAGAAAATATTTTTGCACAGTTTTAGTTAAAAATAAAATGTCATCTGCTTCAAAATTAGAAAAATGCAGTTAGAGTGTAAACTAATTGAACATAATAAGAAGTTGGGTTATTCAACGTCTCGTCCAAACTATATGCACAAGGTTTATGACGAATTGAATGGATGGATGAAAGGCTTGAGAGTAACCCAATTAATCTAAATTAATGAATATTTGTTTCGTTATTCATGTCTGATTCTAACGATGTAAAATTCATATACATTGTACAGTTGAACTGCGATATCTCGAACTCGGATAACTCAAACTTCGGGATAACCCGAACTAAAAGTTTATCCGTTTATTTTCTAAACTGTATCTCTACACGTATCTAGAAACACATGCACTAGCTTAATGCAGGTCTAAAGTAATGCTGAAAGCTCCTACAGGAACTTTCAGCATTACTTTAGACTTGCATTCAACTGTGAACTTACGAAATTGTCCAGATCAGAAATCGGATAACTCGAACTTCTGTTATCGCAAACGTATTTGTATCGGCCTTTGAAGTTGGAGATATCGAAGTTCAACTGCAGTTTGTTTGAGAAATTATATCGGGAAAATCATCAAGCGAACTGTGAAATGAATGTTGATATATGGAGAAACCGCCATCGAACTCGGACTCGGAACCGGCTCAGAGTTCCACATCATTACATGAAAGGCGCCTGGCATCAGATCCGTCATCGGACTCTGAATTTGAACCGGCTCAGAGCTCAACATCTTTGCCATCGGACTCGGACTCGGAACAGGATCAGAGCCCAAGCTCATTACATGAAAGGAACTTAGCATCAGAACCACCATCGAACTCGGACTCGGAACCGGCTCAGAGTTCCACACCATTACATGAAAGGCGCCTGGCATCAGATCCGTCATCGGATTCTGAATTTGAACCGGCTCAGAGTCCAACATCATTACCTGAAAGGAGTCCGGCACCAGAGCCTTCAATGGATTCGGATTCGTTACGGGCTCAGCGTGCTCTACTTATCAAAGAAAGGCGACTAAGTAGGAAGAAAAGGGAGGCCCATTTTCCATTTATGCTTTTACCAGTACTTGTACAGGAAAGTCATAGAACGAAATCCAGCGATGAGATTTGTCCTAGAGCAGGTGGATAGGCATTTTGTAGACCTTTTTAACAGAATGAAACTTCCAAGACCGCGGATTTACATATCCCCTGATTTACTTTACAATGTTCCTAACCCAGTTAGCGTGCGCTACTTACTTCGAAAGCTAGGCAGAAACAGCGGCGTAATCCTAGAAATCAAGAACACTATTAAAGAAAAGAAATGGGCAAACGCCTGGCTAAGATTCCGTGCCTGCCAGTTCGATTGGTATGATATTGTTGACATTTTTTATCGAACGAGATAAACTAACCCGAAATTCCGGGTAAACTTAACTCGTTCGATAAAAATCAGCGCATCTGTGTGAAAAGCAACTGTAAGATGTTACAAACAGTGTAGATACAGCGGCTTTTGATCCAGGTCTACAGTGTTTGTAATGGCAGACGAGAAAACAGAGTATGCACTGGTGAGGAAGACATACAGTACCGTGAACGTATTTGTCGTCAATTTTAGCGTATATCGTGCGTATACCGTATAGCGTGCATATATTTACCATGCGTATATCGCATATCGTATATCAAACAACAATTATGGATGATACTTTAGCCATTTTATATGGGATATTTGAATAATGTTTTTGTAATGCAGTTTTATGTATATGTATTACCTTAAGGAATGAAAGATCGAATTTTCTTTGACAATTCATTCTTTCTTTTAGGTAATGCTAATTTCGGAATCGCACATATCGTATATCATGCGTAAGTGTATCGTATGTATATTGTATATCATGAGTATAAGTATGGTTTATCATGACGACAAACACGTCCACAGTACTGAAATGAGCCTTATTAGGCAGGTGACCGCTTGGTACAGGTCGGAACTATTGCAGAACATGGGAGCCATGAACGTTCTGCATTACTTTTGTTCATTTGAATAATCGTTGTGGGCAGATTTCATTTTACATGTATTTTGAAAATAATAGTTTAACCTTTATCACGTTAAGTGCGACCGTGCCGCTTTACTGCAGATGAGACGCCAAGTAACTTTGGTCTCATTTGCTGCTTAATACCCAGCCAATAGCCTTCTAAAATTGAGCAAATCAGTTGATATTCGAAATATGAGTAGCCGTGATTTTGGGCTGACGAATATTAAATCAGAGTGATAAGGGTTAAGTTTTGATGCATTATGTGCAGTTGACTCACATTACTTCGAACTGGAATAAGTCGAACTCTTGCTTACATCGAATCGGCGTCTCACTTGGTTCCGTACTGCTTTCGATGCCCGTATTCATTTTACACAAGGAAAACAGCATATGTGCATTTGTTGTCTTATTGTTTATTGAAAAACCGCCCATCGCCAATTTCGAAAATATAATCAAGGGTTCAGATGATTTCGAGGCAATGAGAGTCGCTGCATGTCACTTCGTTAGTCGATCGCTCTATTGGATTTTTATTAGTACTTTACATTGTGACACATTGTCCATACAATTAAACATTAAACTAATATCTATGCATTGCTTTTATTTTTATAGTACTTATGCTGTATATTTTAGTAATTCGGAATTCAGGTAACTTTTAGTCATATCCCTTAAGATGTTATGGACTTGATGACGTCTGCAAACAGTTTTAAGGTCAAATGCCGAGTGACTTGGTGTGAGATCTCTGATTCAAATTGTTTGACATCCACATTCTTTTCTCCCAAGAGATTTGGCATTCTCACAAACAAGATGTGTTTGCGAAACACAATAATTTCGGTGGGCCTGCGATTTCCGACAATGCTAAAGTAAAGATAAAAAAACAGGTAAAAGACGAAGTATGGTAACTGAAATAATCCTTTTCACAAGGAACATCATGATGTCAAACTATAAGAACTATCGACGGTGTACATATCGTCGCCGGCAACAATGTATGTCAAAACAAGCGGCATATATTGTCGCCGGCGACAGTATGTGCCGAAGTTGTCGGCACCGGCGACAATACGTGCACAAGGGTTACGCCACTGTCATATTGTCGTTTGTCGGGAAATCAAAATTATAGTAGTCGGTGGTTTACGATACAACAGTGTAATTGTGCCAATGATAATCAAAAGCTCTGTATTGTGTCAACCGTTTTGACAGGATCACATATCCGTCCGGCTGTTTGTCGTTTCATCCATATGTATGTTCTCTGTCGTCAATTTGTTCGTCGTTAAAGGCGTTTGACATTTTGTCGGCAGAAATACCCTTAAACAGCACCATAACCGTCGTCACATGCAGTTCAGCATTAAAATGTGCCGAAAACTTCGGCACATATTAATGCCATCGACAATATGTTTCAGCAGAGATGGTCACCGGCGACACTATGTACAGCGGCAACAAGATGTGCGCCAACACGGGGGCATCAATTGCAGACACAATCATAATGCATATTAAATATGTGGACGCTAAAGGATTAACAAGGAACTCCAAATACGTTTTTCCAACGTGACCCATTATTATATTTTAATCAAATAAGTATATTGAGTAAGCACCCAAATCAACTTCTGAATTGTAATACAAATCTGGCATTTCGATCCCTGCGACCTTGGTCTATAACCGAAATGACCAAAGACATTTGTCAACTTCAATATATTCCCACGTGTGAAAAATGGGTCGCGTGTTTTGAAGTGAATAATTTAGAACATCGTCTCGACGCATTTTTCACATATGTGAAAAATGCGTCGGGCTTTGAAGGGGGGTATAGGAACGACACGCAATTTTCACAAATTATGTGAAAATTGGGGCCGCAAATTTCACACGTGTGAAAAATGGGTGGCGTGAAATTTGCGGTTCAACAGTGCTATGTTTCCATATTAAAATAGCTGTTATCGTAAACTGGAGCAGATCTACAAAGTATTAAAAGAACGAAGGAAATTCAACGGGCGGATATTACTGTACACATTGTCCGTAAAAGAAATATAAAACTTGCAATTACTGCGAAAAGAAATCACATGCCATCATAGTCGAAACATTGACACACCATTCTACACCATTTCCAAATACAGCTGAACTTCAATATATCGAACTTCAAAGGACCATAAGATTAATTCGAAATAACACATGTTCTAGTCATTCGATTTCTAATCTGGACAATTTCTCAAGTGCACAGCTAAATGCAAGTTAAGTAATGCTGAAAACGTAAGAGCTTTCAGAATTACTTTAGACTTTCATTAAGCTGTCACAAGTGTTTCTGAATACATGTCGTGATACATTTTAGAATAATGTAGTGTAAAAATTGGAAGGACAAAATTTTTACTCCGAGTTATGCCGAAGTCCAAGTTATCCGAGGTCGATATATCGAAGTTCAACTGTTTAAACACAACGTCCCAGAGTTACCTATGTATGTACAGTAAAACCTCTCTTAACCGGAAGTTAAATTTAGTATAAATATCGGTCTTGGAGACAGGTGACAGCTTAATGCAGGGTTGAAGCGGAGCTTTCTGCATGACTTTCATCCTGCATTAAGCAGTCACCTGCCTAAAATATCTAAATTCTTCTCTACTAAAATTCCGGTTAAGATAGGTTTTACTGTACCTAACCCTTGCAATGTGTGTGTGCGTGTGTGTGTGTGTGTGTGTGTGTGTGTGTGTGTGTGTGTGTGTGTGTGTGTGTGTGTGTGTGTGTGTGTGTGTGTGTGTGTGTGTGTGTGTGTGTGTGTGTGTGTGTGTGTGTGCGTGTGTGCGTGCGTGCGTGCGTGCGTGCGTGCGTGCGTGCGTGCGTGCGTGCGTGCGTGCGTGCGTGCGTGCGTGCGTGCGTGCGTGCGTGTGTGTGTGTGTGTGTGTGTGCTTGCTATGTGTGTGCGTGCGCGCGTGTGTGTGTGTATGAATTGCTTTCTATCGATGTTTTGGTGAGGGTGGCGTTTGGTGTGTTACCTTTCCTGCTTGACTTTACTACCTTTCCATTCAGATCTTTCGAACTTTTGAATACTTTTGATTCGATCAGGCGTTTAAGAAACTACTGACCGAGTGTCAAACAGCCTGGATGCTGGTGAGAAGACGAGTTTAGCTGTTTGAAAATACAAGTCAGGTCGCAGATAGCGGGAATATAGTTAACACTGTTACTGTAACACTCATTATCAAACATTTTTAAGGCCTCTATTGTATATAGAATTGTACAGATAAACGGTTTATTGAACCCTGACCATAGTAGTTAGTGTACATGTACATAAAATAATGAGGTCACTTGTGTGACGTGACTTTATAGTACTCATTTCAAGTTTTATAAACCTCAGGCCCTTGCAGGAATATGGGGTGCTATCTTGTAAACAAGCTGATTGAGCACTGGAAGGTTTAATGCACGGCGAAAGTCAAACAGAAATCTCCAGACTGATAGGGATACTTATTTCAGTGTTTGAACGATCGAGGTGTTACTGTATAAGCATATAATTAATTTAGTGGTATAGCGGCAGTTCTGCTATAATTGAAAATAATAATCCTCAAAGATAAACACTTTTAATGTCTCGCTTGGGTCTACTCTATTTGCAAGATATATGAGATAAATGGGTAAGAACCAAGTTCCTGTTGTCAATTTTCACAGTATGTTTGCGTTTAACAAGAGTTCAAAATACTCCGTTGCCTCTTCTAAATGACACCCACAATAGTGTCAAAGAAAATATCAACGGAAGTATTTCAAAGCAAATATCGTCAGTATTTCAGTATTCAGAGCAAATATCAATAGTAATATTTCCGACCAAATATCAACAGGAGTATTTTAGAGCAAACATTAAAAGCAGTATTTTAGGATTTCATATCAGACATCAACAGCAGTATTTCAGATTAAACATTAACAGCAGTATTTTAGATTAAACATTAACAGCAGTATTTCAGAACAAGCATCAACAGCAGTCTTTCAGAATCGTAGATCAAACATTAACAGCAGTATTTCAGATCAGACATTAAAAGCAGTATTTCATGATCTCAGATCAACATCAAAAGCAGCATTTCAGAGCAAACATCAACAGCAGTACGCTAAAACGTAGTAAATCCAAACTTTTATCAACGAAGAATTGAGACCGTTTGAAGCAGGCGACTGTTAAATACAGGATGGCACTGATGCCGTGACACTCCCATATGTGTTTTCTGCTTGACTTTCACGCTATATTAAACTGCCAACTGTATTACAGACTTATCATGAAGCTTACTTATATGTTTGGATTAGCGATGTTTTACTCTATTTCAATTATTCTGAAGAATTCTTTTAAATCATCAATGAACAATATAAATATATTCGGTATGAGTATGCATCCCAATCTTAGTTCAACAGAGCACGTGACCCTGATTGAGTAAGGGCACAATACGGATATTCTACGGCCGCATGAACTCAACATCAGATAATCGTACTCAGAGGTTTGGGTTTGGGTTTGGTTGTTAGCGGTGTTCACGTCATTTGGACAGTAGTACAGTCATATAACGACGTCTAGCTAATTACAGGTGAAGGAAGAGGTTCTTCGGTGCTCGGAATAAATACCATTGTTTCGTGCACAGAAGAACATCCGGGTAGGACCATTGATTTACCGCAAGCCAGCTTGAAGGATTCTTCACATGAAAAATCAAAATGCCCAGACCGGGATTCGAAGCACAGCGGTGAGGGGCTAATCGATGGTCAGTCGAAGACCATAACCATTCGGCCATTGAGGCCATCGTACTCAGAGGAACCAATACACAGTGAACGAACAGACGAATTATGCTCCAGTAAAAGAGTATCTGGCAAATGCCACTAAGCATTTGGAAAATACAAAATTCATTTATTTTAATGTACAGTAAATCTCCTCTAAACCGGCATTCAAGTAGAGGAGAATTTAGATACTTTTAAACAGGTGGTTGTTTAATGCAGGATGAAAGTCATGCAAAAAGTTCCTAGAGGAGCTTTCTTCGTGAATTTCACCCTGTATTAAGCTGCAACCTGTCTCCAAGATTACTATTTATACTAAATATGAAATCCCAGTTTAAAGGGGGTTTACTTTATTGGGAATTAGTAATAACATATAGTATTTAGTATGGTACGTAAGGCAAACTGCAATACACAAAAAGCAGAAAGCATTATCAATGGCTATAAGTATCACACTAATACTTAGTTTTAAGGTTAACACTTAACGACACAGTCATATGTCCAAATTAATTTCCAAAATGGCGTCTGAAAATTACTTGTCCCCGTTACTCGTGCCCTTTAAGAGAAATTAAAGTGTCAACAACAGGGACTGCGACTCAGGAAAAGGAATGTCAATCGCATTAGTACCAGTGACTTTATTGCCATCTGAGTTATAATCGAATTACCCTATGCTATTAACATGACATAAGCGATGTCGTCATTAATTGCCCCTCGACGTTGTAATATTCCAATAGTTTCCTATAATAATATTCCCATAGTTTCCTATTAGAAAGAAGGGGGTTAGACACTAATTTTGGAAAACCAATGGCGGATTGGCAAATAATGTGTGATATAAAGCAAAATATATCAACCTGCTTAAAGTTTCTTTATATACATAATGGAGGGCTTGTAATAATTTGTACACCGTCATGCTAATTTCCTTCATTATATTTTCTATAAAACTACTACTCAGATTTAACATGACTGTTCTTATAAATGAGTGAGGGCTATGGCACAGTGCTCGACGTTAGTCACGTTATACAACATTTTACATATTATTATTATTATTATTATTATTATTATTATTATTATTATTATTATTATTATTATTATTATTATTATACCACATTGATATAACGCTCTTTTCACACTGGATATGTGCGTTCAAAAGCGCTTCACATGGATGAAATCACTAACCGGAACGATCCGCATGATTATCTATCCAGACAATGAAAGATGTACAATATATATGAAATCGCTAGCCGGAAGGAACTACATGATTTTCCACCCGGTCAGTGAAAGATATGCAAAAGATATACAATAGATGTGAAATCACTATCCGCAAGAAATAGCATAAACTGTATTAACATACTTGATACAGACAAGTTGACTGAAAGCCGTGCTCATCAATATCACAAATTAGAATAAACTGTATTAACAAACTTGATACAGACAAGTTGACTGAAAGCCATGCTCATCAACATCACAAATTAGAATAATCTGTATTAACAAAACCTGGTACAGACAAGTTGACTGAAAGCCATGCTCATCAATATCACAAATTGGAATAATCTATATTAACAAACTTGATACAGACAAGTTGACTGAAAGCCATGCTCATCAATATCATGAATTAGAATAAATGGGCTGACTGATAATCATTCCATTTATATGACTATTGGGTCAACTGTTAGCTTGTTCGTTTGATAGGTTGGCTGAAAGCCATTCCTATCCTAAACTCAGTTGCCACTATACATGACTACTGTGTCAACTGTTAGCTTAATAGGTTGGCTGAAAGCCAGGCCTATCCTTAGCTTAGTTGCCACTGTACATGACTATTGGGTAACATGTTAGCTTAATAGGTTGGCTGAAAGCCATTCCTATTCTGAACAAAACTGTCCTAGTAACAAATGTTGACAAAATGCGTTTTCAGACACCTTTTGAAACATGCCAGTGACCTTGCGTCTCTAATGCCTGAAGGTAGAGCATTCCAAAGTTTCGGAGCTGCATGCATGAAACTTCTCTCACCGTATTTTACCTTACGACTTTTTGGCACAACCAACGACAATGATCTGCTTGCTGACCTTAACTCTCTGCGCGGCCTGTATAGGTCAAGCATGTCGACAATGTACTTCGGAGATTCATTGTGCATGGCTTTATACGTAAGAGTCAGAATTTTGAATTCAATCCTATGTTGAACCGGAAGCTAGTGAAGTTCCTTCAAAACCGGCGTGATATGATTATATCGAGGAGTTCTGGTTATGATGCGGGCTGCTGTGTTTTGCACTCTTTGAAATTTCCGTAGTGAGTTGTTTGAAATTCCATGCAGCAGTAAATTGCAGTAGTCTATTTTCGATGTAACAAGAGAGTTTACCAAAGTCTTGGTAGCATCAGGTGAGAGGTACTTTCTGATATGGCCTATTTGTCGGAGCTGTGCATTACTAGACCTACACACGGAATTGACATGTGATGTCATATCCATTTGTGAATCGAGCCATGAACCGAGATTCTTTATACACAAAGATGGCCTGATTTTAGAGGGTCCAACTTGCACACTAACCTCTGCAGGTACTACCTCTGCAGGTACTTTTGTGTTTTTTGTATGAAACAGAATGACCTCAGTCTTGTCAGTATTGAGCTTCAGCATGTTCTGATGCATCCAAGAGACTACTTCTTTGAGACAGTCCTCAACTCGCGATAAAGCCTCTTGTTGACAGGAATGCCCTTGGGCTTAAAGGACAGGTATAACTGTGAGTCATCGGCATAGAAATGATGATTAGCCTCAGACTAATGCATTTAACATCAGTAGTCACTTTGAATATATATGTATGTGTTGCTTTATCTGTCCTACCATCCACCTCAAAATCTAAACTGACCACGCAAGCCCAAACAATCTCACATCTGTGAGTACCTATGCAAACAGTTTTGATCCACATGAGACGCCGAGTTACTTGGCGTCTCATCAGGATCAATACTGTTTGTTACTGTGTTACTGTGACTGTTTTGAAACAAATGAAATGTGTAGCAGACGAAAACGTTAGCAGACCACAAACTCTGTCAGCGAAATAATTAATGAAAGTAAAAATAGTTAGTACATTCATCAGAGTAAATTTCTCCATAGAGTGTTGGAATAAATGCGTAAATGGAAACACTGTTGATTTGGGAATGCTACGCATTTGGATGTTTCGTTTTAGAATTATCCCTTGTTAATGAATTTGCTAAATGCATTTGCCAGCACTTTAAAACTCAAAACTGGCATTTTATGCAGATTAAGTAACATGTATTAGTGTGAAGAAACCGATGAAGTAATCCGGAGATGCCTGATGCCTGATGTAAAATGTAAATTGCTTCACTTATTCCAATCCGACACGCAGCGCATATACACATACCACCCCATGGCTCGTGAACGACCAGATACTAAACTTTTTTCTTCACGTTTTAGCAGGATGGAAATAATGACAAAATATGCATTCATCTATTCAACTTTTGAATAATTTAAATCAAACACAAATTCAGTAATCTTAATAGTTATTGATGTAATAACCATTTGAAAAACAAACCATATTGTAGATGTAGTACGAGTAATGATGAATTAGTGGAGGATGCTGAAAAGTATCGTTTCATTTGTTACTTACATAACCAGCAAAGAGTATTCAATGAAACAACTATCTGCACCCGCACATATAGCAAAGTTATTTATTGGTAACAAAACCACAAACTGGAGGAAAACATTCAATGTTTTAAAGAATTCGTAAAAACATTTGTCATATAACGCACACTGAGTAATTTCTAAAATTTAAACATACATTTAAAACATGAGTATATGTGCACATGTACTGGTCACTTCACTTCATTTCACTTCTTTCGTAACCTATTCGGTCATGGGGACATCTTATCTTACTTTGCGACAATCTCTTTCTATTGTGTCCTGTCTTCCACTGCTGTTTGAGATTTTGCAAAACTTAAACCCGCCCACTCTTTGAGGTTATCTCCCCCATCTCTCTCCATCAACCGTTCCCTGGAGAAGTGTAAGACCTGTTGATCAGGAGACATGACCATGCCATCTCAACGTCCTTCTCTTAACTGTCGTGAGAAACTCCTCATATGGGACCAACTAGTGCCCGAACGCGACTGCGGACCTCTTAGTTTGGCATGTCAGTCCTTGGGTACCTACAACGTTTCTGAAAGTCCATCAATATCATCTGCTGCCATATAGTCATCCAAGGTCCTGGCGCTAGTTGAAGCAGAGTAGCAATGTATGTAAGATACCCGAGGTACCAATATGTACAGAGATGCCCTGTTTGACAACACGGCTCCCGCGGAATTTGCAACTGGACAGGGGGACATTGTTAACACAAAACCCGCACGTCCAACAGCAAGGGGATTCCCGCAAAATCCGTAAAATTATATTGATGATGTTTTACCAAAATTAACATAAAGAACATACATTTTACTTTTTTATTGTTCATTAGGGGAGGCAGAGAGAGAAAGTTAAGGACACACTTAGTTTCACTTCCCCTTTAACCTGTGATTAAAGGGGAACTTACTCACGCCCTGAGCGACGAAAAGGTGGTGTCAGTTTTCAGGCTAATTACTCATATACTCATACTAGTACAGAATTGGAATACTTCTGAAGGAAAATGTTATACCTGGTTCCACTGCCTGTCTCTTGTTGTCAACCACCGCAAGGTTTCAACTGCATTTGTTTCGGGTACTTTTATTGTTTTTTGTTGGGGTTTTTTGGGGGGTTGGGGGTTGGGGTTTGGGTTGTGCTAGCAGAGACTATTACTCAATACTCAGGTGTATTGCGCTTGCTGCAAATTTGTGTCTGATTGGGTTCAACAATGTTTAACAAGCTTTAACAATACCTGACTGTTCCACTATGTCCACCCTGTCTGGGTCTGCAGAACGTTATGGTAAACATTTTCAATGAAAAGTATATTTATTTTAACATTTTACCTGATAGAAACGACTCTTCATACCTTCCTCGCAGGGTAGACCGCTAATGCAGGAGCTGGCCGATCAGTTGGTATATCTGCTTATAGGATAATTATTGTAATTATACCTCACGTGGCTTTCCTATACATATTGTCCATATACCTGCCATGGAATAATTTGTACTGTTCCATGCAACATTATCTCGTGCGAGCAACATAACGTCTAGATCAGTGAGCGCTTATTTAATTGTCTCCGTGCCGTCATCGACTGGCGTCACCTGACGCTTGCAATTTGATTAACAAACGTCATTTTGACAGTTGCTTTTGTTTTTGTTTAATTGTTTGAGAAATGTCGCGTTATGCGACTATTTCGGAGGAGGGTCTGTAAGGAAAAGGACTCCGCCAGTACTTAACCTGTAATGAATAGAAGTGTGAGGCTGTTCCGCGATTTTAAAGACCGAGTATAACTTTTGTTTCCAACTGTTTATTGTTGTCATTGAATAAATCTTTTTGCTGACGAAATTGATTGTGCTGTTCGGTATAATAAAATAAATATCACATCCTATGGAGAGCGACAGCACATAGCGCTCTACACAGTCGCTCCACTGGATGTGATATTTGTTTATTATAGAATGTACAGTTACCAAGATAAATAATCAGGTGTTCGTGTACCATTATAAATATTAGACTAATGGGTGTTCATTAATGTCATTAATGCCATTATTTCTAAAATATGAAAAATATTTGTCAGGTAGGGGGTTCAGAATAGTCGATACACTATTTCGTGTAACGTAATAACTGTAGTGGTTATATGGGCGATTGCTAATGTTAATGCTGGTCGAACTTGTGGCGCGACCCTTTTTCATGTAATGATTTATGAAATAGAATATGTTTATAACTATACTATAAACGGGTAACATATACCAATCTTAAAAATGTAATGTAGAAATGTAATAAAAGTAGCCCCTGTTTACCTGTATAAGTCATACTAAACTCGCTAATGCTATCGCATAACTTATTAACATAGGAGTCTGCAAATGCAGCTGGTTGTTTAATACAGAACAAAGTAATACAGAAAGCTCCTGTAGGAGCTACAGTAAAACCTCTCTATAACGGCCACTAAATTGTATGAAATAGTTGGTATTTAGGGCAGATAGCTGCTTAAAGCAATGTGAAAGTAAAACAGAACGCTCCTATAGGAGCGTTCTGTTTTACTTTCACATTGCTTTAAACAGTCACTGGCTTTGACACAAAATACTTGATGTAATTTAGTGGCCGTTATAGAGAGGTTTTACATGTATCTGCATATCGTCTTTTCCTGTATTAAACTATCGACATCCAGAATAATACTTCTTCTGAATGGTCGTATAAGCAATATTTTATTGTATCTATAAAGCTGGCAGTACGGGTATATTTTATTGTATCTATAAAGCTGGCAGTGCGGGTATATTTGCTTATCTCCCTTTTGTATTTACGGTATGATTTACAGTATGATTGTCGTAACTTGAAATTAATTCTTCGTAACACATTTGTTTATCAACCATATCCATTCATTTTCCAAATTCCATCGAATTATGTTGGCTTTTAATTATATGGCAAGATTAGTTTGTTGTTTTACATATAACAGTTACATGGGCGTAACATCCTCATATGAACGGAAATGGGTTTCCCAGATGTTTGGCCCCGTGAAACGTTAGCTGACGAAGAGTATGTTTGCTTCCTGTTGTGTTTGGTTTGGTTTGTGTTGATTAACGTCCGTTTCTGTCAGGTATATTCGTATTGTGTAAGTACATTCGTGACATGTAAGTACATTCGTGTTATAAGTACATTCGTGTGAATGTTTAAGAGTGAAACACGCACTACATATTGCCCCCCCCCCCCCTCCCACATACTGCTTTATCAAAAATTGTTATTATAGTTAGTCTCTTTACATATGTATAAAATCACACACCACACGTTTACATACCATGCGGTATGGATATATTAACTGATTATATCTCAACTTACATTATATATGTCGACACTTGAAAACAAATCTTTTAAAAACAGACTTTTCTTCAACCATATTATTCTATTTGTCGATTTCCCAAATGGCTTCGAATTTCAGCGTATTTTAATTATGTTTTAGATTAGTTTGTTATTTTACAAGTAACAATATACGTAACATCATAATAAAAGCGGGAAATTGTTTTCCAAGATCGCTGAACCTGTTGAAGGTTTGCTAATGGAAAGTCTTTAATTCCCAAAACAATTGTTAGTGTTTCATATTGTGATAAACCCCATAGTATCTACAGTATATTCGTCCAAATTAGATTTTGAAACCCGTCCATTTGTCATATTGAGGAGCAAAGAATATACAGTAACACCTCTCTAAAACGGACGTTACATTTAGTATAACTCGGTCTTGGAGACAGGTGGCAGCTTAATACAAGGTGGAAGTCATGCAGAAAACTCTTCTAGGATCTTTCTGCATGACTTTCATCCTGCATTAAGCAGTCACCTGTTTAAACGTATCTAAATTATTCTCTACTAGATTTTCGGTTTAGAGAGGTTTTACTGTACTGGTATAAACCTTTGACAGCCATGGTTCAGCTAACAACCTTTATGCTAATATGCCCTTGTAGGGGACAGTAGCAATTCTACGTGTCAGCTGGATCTGCAATAAAGTCTTATGCATAACGCAAGGAATAATATTTGTAGATTTAGGGGATTCTACTAGCAATAGTTTACTCAGCAGACTAAACGCTAACACATACAGCCAACACCTTCTTAACCGGAAGTCTAGTATAAAATCCCCATTATAGAAGGCATACTTTAAACATGTATGTTTCTGCGATTGCACGTATTTGATATTAACATCTTTATTACAGGTATCGGATTTCTTTCATCTGAATTTGTTTACAGTAAAACCCCTATAAGCCGGACGCTACATTAAGTATAAATATCGGCCTAGGTATCCTTAACGTGGCAGCTTAATGCAAGGTGAAGCCCATGCAGAACGCTCCTAAGTTTCAAACTGCATTAAATCGAAACTCTAATAGAAAAGAACTTAGATACCTGTATGCAGGTGGCTGCTCACTGCTCTTGGGGGCTTTCTGTATGGGTTCCACCCTGCATTAAGTTGTCACCTGTCTCATAGACCGATATTCATACTAAATTTAACGTCCGGTTTAGAGGAGTTTTACTGTATCTAAATTATTCTCTATTATAATTCCGGTTTAGAGGGGTTTTACTGTACATGTGAATAAACGAAGTTGACTTCCGAAATCGATAGGATTTCTCTTCCTTATATCGATATGATTTCTATGCACATCGATATGGTTTAATCAAAATCTTTGAATATGATGCTTTATTTCATAAATAGTTACAAGTGTTCTGTTTTCCTTTCTGAATGCGATTTTGCCAGAAAATATTCGATTAATAGCAAAGGTGTAGAATTTCTTTTTTAAAATGCAGCAAACCTATCAATATCACAGTAACGCATTTTGACTTCATATAATTTCTATCTATGTCCTTTGGTGGGAAAGAGAGTTTTCTGTTGTGTTATACTATACGATGTATTGTCTTCAGGTCTTCATACTGTTCATATATAAAACCATTTTACTGCTGACGTCGCACGAAAGCGATCCGTATCCATGCTTATAACACTTTTTAGTTGAGTCTGAGTTCGTTCTCAATTTTTTGATTGGTCAGATTTGAGCCTTTGACTCAAATCTGACCAATCAAAAGCTTGAGAACAAACCCAGACTCAACTAAAAAGCTTTATAAGCATGGACCCCGATGTGTGTGCTGCAGTGGACGAATCTGTGATTACTTTTGCAATCCGTTTGAATCCAGGTTTAAAGATGGTTGGCATCACGTGCCTTTTAGAGAAGAAATTGAAGAATAGTCTAGCAGACGAAATTGTTTGCAGATAAACATTTATTTTGCGCCATAATTAACCTTATGATATCTATAATAATAAACATAACGTGTTCGTATATTGGATACACCTCATGACAACATGAATAAAAGCAAACATTTGTATGATTTATAACATTAACCCTTCCCTTCATACAAACGCGTTTGCACGCATTTGCAAACAGAGTAGACCAAGATCAGACGGCTGATCAGGGTCTGCTCTGTTTGCTAATGGTTTCTGATATATCTCTTTTTTTAGTTTCTAAAATGGTTACAATGTTCCACCATTTACTTTTTCATTATATTTATTGTGCCGAAGAATACTCAGCAGGTACTGACATTTGGACTGATTATAGAGCAAGTGTTAATATGGTTTCTAAATATACACATCCTTTTGATGATTGTGAATACCTTCGGTTTGCTGACACGTCATTGCCTTGCTTTATAAAGAATCACGTTATCATTTCTGAATTCAAAATTTATATTTCTGAATACAAATTATATAGCACTGATGGTGATATATCTGTTTCCTAGGCAACCATTCTAACCTCATTGTTCATATTACAGAGTGTTTAAATACCTGAAACATACAAAAATATTGCGGCCTACTTTGGCGATAATTGTAATTGATATAAACATATACCCGGTAGCTGATGTATGAATCTTAATGTTTGGTTCACTTCATGCAAATTACCGTATTTGCATCCTCATGAATATTAATTAGTGATAAGAAATCAAAGAGAAACAATATTGAAAATGACATGTTTCGCAGTAACATTTTGGTACCCATGAACAAAAGTCTAGGGAGGGGGTGCACGGTAGGCACTATTGGCTCCCTGAGTATTACTTTTGTCCTGCATTAAGCTACAACCTGCCTCTGCCACCCAGAATTATGCTCATGTTTGGTGGTCGCATTAAAGGGGTTTTACTGTATATGGAGTAACGTGTTAAGAACATTATATAATTGTATGACAAATGGGAGAGGTTACAAAAGCAGATTAACCAGGCATGAACCCTTGAGCAAGATATAGTTCGCCACTGCGACGAAAGGTTTCAATTAAAAAGGTAGAGTAGACGGTTCTTCCGTGGCCTGGCTATCTGTTCTTTTGTTTGCAAAGTTTATCATAAAGTCGCCTAAAGTAAAATACATTATCAAGTGTCTTGACATTGAAGCTGTGCACTGAGTGTCCCACAAATATTATTTGAAACTTTTGAATATTTCATAACATTTACTATATTTCTAAATACTTAAACATTTTCAAACGAGATTACTGTGTGAACAAATATAGACGTTTTAACCATATACTCCATAAATACGCCTTTGCCAAAAGCGCAGACCCAGATCAGAAGGCTCCTATTGCAGCTGTCTGATGAGGGTTTGCATTGTTTTTGGTGACATAACAAAGATATGATTCTGCAGATTCTATCATGATCCAAACTGTATGCGTTCATATGTCATAAGGAGAATGCATCTAATTAGTAGTATTCATAGTGTCATTATGTCTTACAAAAATATGCACGGAGGAAAGAGTTAAACATTTATCTAGTTCAAACAAATCTGCTAAAACTCTGTTCTGTTCTAATTTTACTTTCATCCGATTCGTTCAAGCTTATAAGTATCAGTTGACTGTGGGTCAAATATTTTGGATCCTGATGAGACGCCGGGTATCTAGGCGTTTCATTTGGATCAAATCTGTTGCAATGCCACCCAGGTAAAAATAGATTCTACTGGATCACGACTGGTAATTATATATGGTTTCTGTGTAACTTATTTTAAGAGAATGAACATAATTATAACACTTTAACAAGCAGTTTGAATAAAGTTGTTTAACTCTTTCGCTGCTCACTTTTGTCATGTGCAACCTTTGTCGTCTGCAGCAATTTTCATTTTTATCTAATTTCTTTAGTTTTGTTTAAAAAAAACATAGTCACAGTAACAAACAGTTTGGATCCTGATGAGACGCAGAGTTAATAGGCGGCTTATCTGAATTCAAACTATTTGCATAAGTAATCACAGATGCGCCATTGGCAGCGAAAGAGTTAAAGTGCTCTCAACCTTTCGGAAAATAGAAAAGCATATAATGCAGCCATCTTGTCCGCAACAAATTCTCCCCTAAATTGCCGCCACATTGACTGATCCCGCTGCTGCGACACGTTGTAATTGTTATGGATGGAGAATATGAAATCACGTTCTTTCAATCTACTCAACATGAGTCTTTGATATTTCAAGATTTATTACCTTTTGTTATGTTTACGACTTTCCTGTGCCATTATGAGGAATATAAGTGAAATTGAAAGTGCTGAACACAGCAATATGGCCTGTGTCTAAAGATTAGATTTTGTCTAGAAGCTATTAAAGATTTATTTAGTTTCTGGTATACTGCACGGGGATAGCAAACAAAGCAATATACTGCATTTGTAACATTTCATTGGTATACAATTTGATGTGCGCATCGTCCTAGTTACATATATCCCCAATCCCCACAATGTTCGTGAAATATTCTGAATAGCCCTTTGAATGTGGGACACGCATGCACTGACATTTGCAAAAATGTAAACACACATCAGATGGCTCAAAGAAGAGACCTCTGATCAGAGTCTGCAGTGTCATTCAAAGTCACCCAGCCAGTGCAAGCAGTTCATACTGTTTAAGCACCGGTGTGCCATTCACTCCGAATATTCAGCATCGAAAGGATTAACGAACGACATACTTATACTACAGTCTATTAAAGCTAGCCAAGAATGCTTTGTTGAAGAAATAGTAAGATAGAGAAGCGAATCCTACAAATGTTTCATGACTTTGGTTTGCCTAGTAACTTACATTCTCACGTAGTAAACTACGGGTCTATTGGTATTTCTGTCGATTTTGTGTCAAAGATGTAACTGGTTTTTTGTGATTGTAAGACTACAATTGAATTTAGTTGATAAATTACCTCCACCAGACACTGGCACAGCTGTACTTCTCAGAAAACACATTTCGATAACAGCTATTGGAGACACTTACCAGACACAATCGAATGGCTTTTCTGTGCATAATAGTTAGATATTTAGTTTTACAAAGGTATATATACCTTTTTTAAACAAAACTATTACATTACATCCCCTACTTACTTGGTATATATGCAGTTTTTATCCCTATGATCCCTCACATATTTACTCATTTTCACGCATTTGCAAAAATAGTAGACCCAGGTCAGACGACTCCTGTAGAAGTAATTTGATCAGGATCTGCTCCGTTTGCTTATGAAATAATATAAATCTGATTCTACAGTTCCATCTTGGCAAATGTTCTCTTGTTAATATGCTGTTATTATATATATATAACAGCATATTAACAAGAGAACATTTGCCAAGATGGAACTTTTATATATATATATCTATATATCTAGCCAATAAATACTCCTAGTGTCATTGTAATTTACACGAATATTGTTAAAACCCGAGAAAAATGGAAACACTGCATGACGTTTATCTATATCTTACTCAATATGGTACCATCTGTGTTAACCCTTTACTCCCTTACTTACTACGCCTTTGCAAACAGAGTAGATACATATCAAATGAGTCCTGTAGCACTTTAAACTTTTGATTAAAGTCCTAACAGATCTCACAACCTATACATAATGTTAATTCACTTCCGATTTGTTCTAACTAATAACCGACAAGCTAAACAGTTTTGGTCCTGATAGAACACCAATGTATCCATGTTACTTTCATCCGTGAGTCACGCTGCGTTTAGCAGGTTCAATTTTATTCCTTTGTTTTTGGAAGAAAACTATTTTGTTTTCAAACATATGCTTTGTACTACAAAAACGTACCTACTTTTGCATAGGGAAAGCAGAACCAAAGCAACTCAGAATTTATTTCAGGTACCCGAAAATCGTACTTTAGTACATGTATATAACGATCGAAACTTCTATTTAGTTTTGTCGTACGATTTGGCCTTATGTTCATTTGTAAGACGGACCACAACCTTATAAATATTTCACTTCCCGTTTGGTAACAGTTAATGCATGTTGGCACAGTCATTGTGACTTAGACGTTCGTCTTCCTTTCTCTTTTCGAATGTTTTCCGTGATAAAATTAACAACCGTAATGCGTTTTCTATCTGTCTTTAGGTCTCAATCCAATATTAAATGAAACAGTAGTAAAGTCACGCAAGAAAAGCCACACACAAAACGCCACCATCACCAAAACATTGATAGAAAGCAATTTTTACACACACACACACACACATACACAAACCCGAACAAATACATAAGTACAAAAACATTGATAGAAAGCAATTTTTACACACACACACACACACACACACACACATCCACAAACCCGAACAAATACATAAGTACAAAGACACCAAACAAACAAAAGCAAGGGTGACACAGAGGGTGCCGCCTTGGAACGGTCAGTGGCAAAACCATCACTATGGGTTTAAACCGGTTTACGGACGTCCTAACCTTACACTTTTCTCAAAGTCACCCTAGCTAAACAAACATTGTAAATAAATGTATCCCCGCCGGACTTCCCCACAACATAGAAGACAGTAATCACAGTACAAAATGTAAAACATAGCATAACAAATGTGAAAGTCCGTCAAATATGTACTCAATGACTTTGTTGAAGACAGATCAACTGCAGAGAAGCCGTTAAGGACACGACAGAGAAAAGGCAATACATGAGTCTGGTAAGCTCATCCCATTTCCAGGCTTAAGAGTATACCATCATAGAGTACTACCCTCGGCCTGTCATCGTGCAAGCAAAGAGGGAAGCGTAGCGGCCGACTGTAAAGGGGTCAATAACCAAACATGCAGAGTGTTGCAATATAATAGGGTCATAACCTTTATTCCTAAAAGTTTCCATGCGTTTAATAAACAAATTGTGAAAATAGATATGACCCCAAATAAGTTTGTAGATAACATCACCATAGAAATCGGGGTGAGAAATACATTACTGCAGTAAAGTCCGTAAATTGCAGTTATATTTACTAATGAGAGGTAAATCTCAATAATAAAAATTTGAAAAAGCTTTCCGAATTTAATTATATCTGTAACCTTGCTTAAGAAGTTTATGAGTTATAACTAAATTACGACTATTAAAATCTTCTAGCAAAGAATAGGCTCGAGCAAAGCGAATAAATTGAGAAATGTACACCCCATAATATGTAGACCGGGGAACATCTTCATCTAGAGAAGGATAATTAACAATTTTGAAATCGAAATATTCCCTTTTATCGTACATTTTGGACGAAACTTTATCATTAGTGATGGAAAGATTCAAATCTAGAAAGGAAGCCTGAATGTCGGATCGATTCGCTTTGTTTAAAGTAAGTTCTTTGGGGTAAATATTCAAAATAAGGATTATCAAAATTCAAAATATCGTCTTAATGCCTAGACGTTTAATTAAAAACATTAACAATGTCAGATTGTGTATCAGGTTTTAAACTAAGCATGAAATCTCTCATATCGTTACAAAAACAAATTTGCAACAAGAGGTACACAATTTGTTCCTATAGGTATACCAACAACTTGACGATATATGGTATCTCCATAGCGCACAAATAAGTTATCTAAAAGACACGTTAAAGACCTACAAACATCAAGGCAAGTCCAAATTGTGTAATTTTCAACTTCTGAATTCGAAAAGAATGAATGTTGAACATTACAAGCAAGTAACATTTTAATTTTATTTTTCACTGGCAAATGTTTTTCTATTGATTTAATCAGTTTATCCTTTATAGGAGAGGTAGAGTAGTATAGAGTGTAGAGAAATCATAAGAGCTCAATGAAGAAATGTTGTACTGTTCATTTTCAAGTTTAGTTAAAATATTATTTGAATCTTTTATGGATAGAAAAACATTAATACCAGAAATGTCATATATTTTATCACAGTAACGTTTAACATATTCTTTGACTGTAGTAAGGCATGTCGTTAAAATTTTAGATAGTTCAGTAGTAGTACAACAACTAGATTTAGCAATAACACGCGCCTTATACGGATTTTTATGTAGCTTAGGAATCCAGTACATAGTAGAAAGTTTATGTTGGTTTATGTTAGGATTAGACTTTAAGGTATTGCACATTTTTACATGTTCCGAGACTATATCTTGTTCAGAGGTTTGAACTATAATATAATGTTTGTGAACCAGTTAAGGACATTTCTACAGTTTTATGAAAAATTAATCCTTTCATAGAATTCTTCAAATGTTTGGTGTAGTAGGTAGACTGAAATGGTGAATTCAAAAAAATATATATATGTCGACGTGTTAGATTTTCTGTAAATTGGCAGTTTCCATGGTAACCGTGTGTGCCAAAACTGTCAAAATGACTACACTTTCTTTAAATATAATAAAATTGAGCCCAGAGCATTTTAATATACACAACAAACATGAATTTACACATAAATTACTGGTTTTTTATACTGCATTTTTCTTTACAAAATAAGTTTTTCATATTGAAAAATTCCTTTTATAGAATTTTCCAAATGTTTGATATATTAGGTAAAATGTAATGGTGAATTCAAAAAGAAAAAGAAAAATATATTTCGACGTGTTAGATATTTTGTAAATGGGCAGTTTCATGGTGACTGTATGTGCCAAAACTGTCAAAATGACACTTTATATATAAAAATATATATAAATTATGAAAGAAAATACATATATATATACTTTTTTAAAGTATACACTAAAAGGTTTAGGTTGACGTTCTACATTTTCAGAAATCCGTGGTTTCCGTGGTAAAGTAGTGAAATTCATCCAAAAATAAAACATTTTCAAACATAGAGAATAAAATAATCCTGATTAGTTCATTACATATTAATTGACATGTTATGAAGTATATTTGTGTTTAAAATTACCTTTAAATAACAACCACCTTGTCAATAAGCCCATTAAAAAGTGAAACAAGATCTGTTTTTCTTGCATAACTAGCGTGGAAAGTATCGAAAAGATATTCCTGACTGTAAACATGAACTATAATTTGCATTCAAGAGTTATCAATGTATGCAATGTACACACAGACCGGACATGGTTACAGATTCGAATCCAATTTCGTGGATAAAATTTGAATACATGTTCTAATAGTCTGTTTTGCTGAAGTAACCCTCACTTTTCCATTCACTTTCTTAGCAATAATTTGTATACACCATCACGACCCCCGCGATAAACTTCAAGTGTCATTTATTCTTCTGATCCTTTCTCCCCTAGAACTTTTCGCAAAATGCCCGTTTATTCGATATTGTTGACATATTATTTGTTTCGTGGCTTTTCGTAACATTCCCGATTACTATACAACTACATTCTTTGTAAAGAGTTACTATCGGTGATTATCTACCTTGGATGCGCATAAAGATGCGCAGAAATTACTACCAAAAACGTCTTTAATTATTTCTTCAAAACAGCAACATAATACAATATCCACATAGTTATCACATTATTTGATGCCTTGTCAGCAGGAGCAAGAACTTGATTAGAATGAAAATTCGAAATGTTTTTCTTCAGATATCGAAATGTAACTCTAGGTCGAGATGTTAAAAGATGGTAATTAGATTTGTAAAAAGCAATACGTGGTATCAATTATGTCAAAAATACGTTTTTTCCAATCCTAAAACCTTATCTATCCATTACACAAATTCGGTTAGAGCAGTTGTTCCTCACATTGTCATTTAGAGCATTCGTTCATGGATGATCTAGGTTTAAATGCTGAAATATGGTCGATACCCGACGGAAACAAGCAATGTTTTATAAATTCTTTTTCATCGCAATATGGGTAGAACAAAGTATAGTTGACGGTATGCATACACATATACTCAGACGCACATCAGTGCTGGCCTTTTATAATGGCATATATACACAGAGGATATTTTCGTATTGGTAGAAACTGTATAATTTCATAAGCAAACAGAGAAGACCCTGCATATGTGTATGTAACCATCTGATCTGCGTCTAGCCTATGAACAAATGCGTGAAAATGCGTTTATATAAAGGAAAGGGTTAAGGTATTATTAAAAATGTATTTCAGTGATATATTCAATCGATATAACTTTGCTGGCGTCACATTGTAACATGTATTTATTATTCAAGGAGTGTTATACCTCAAATAGGAAGTTCTTGTTTCTTAATACGTCTTGCGTTGAAAAAGGAATAATCTACAATTACTAACCATTATCAGACTGTCTGTGATTAAAAGCAATCTATTTTCAGTGATGTTAGTGCCATCCGATCCATTCCATTTTCCTGATGACTGCATCTTCGAGACAATTATAAAGAGTGGTCACAACATAGGGTTTGGTGGGAAAATAAAGGAGTTATTCTTGATAATGGTTTAATTTACGCATCTTATCTGGACATCTGTGTAATCAATTGTCACAAAATCAAGCTGATAAACAGTAAAATACCTATAGTGCAAAATGAAATTTAATACAGGACGAAAGGTATGCAAAAAGATCCTCGTCCTGCATAAAGACGTCGGTGTTTATTCATTGGATGGGTCGCTTTAGAGAGAGTTTTACTACATGTGGTACTTATGTTTCACCAGACCGAACTGATTTATTGTTATTATTTGCGCCATAAACATCAACAATCATCGAATCTTCAATGAATAAGACTTGGATTTACACTGTATAAGAATGTCCATACCGAGAAAAAACAGTAATTAATCCTTTCCCATTTGGATATTGATGTAAGGTATTGGTAAATATAAAATCATATCTATATAATTCCATAAACAAAAAGAGCAGGCGTGGAAAGGTATTTGTATGACGCAAAGGTTTAACACCAAACCTAGTTGATGTCATTTGTAACTTAGTTTGTTTCTAAGACATTACATACACTTTTTGTAGGCATACATGTGATCATGGCATTCTAATTCCAGCTGAGATATGCAACTTATAATTGTAATATCCTTTTAACAAAATCATAGACATTAATCACCAATCCACGGTCATTACATTGATCATAAACATGCTTCTCGTTATAAGAAGGGTCTTAACCAGTCTATAACCTCAATCTTAGCGAATATATCAATGCATTAACATTTTACTGAACTGGGACCTACTTGTTTTCTTGAACGATTGAAGAACACACAAGTGTATAATGTTGTTGATTTCGCATTTCGTTTGGAATTGTATTCCACAGGTCATGCCCTCGTGGTTAATTGCCACTTATCCTGATATCAATATATGTTTCAGAGATCCATAAAATAACTTCTTCGAGACGATTCTAACGAGTGGTCACAACATAGGATTTGGTGGAGAAATAACGATTCTAGTATTTGAGTACGCACCGCTATCAGTATTTCTGATATTTGCCTTACCAGATACAAAACTGGTGATTGAACGCTTTAAGCAGCTTATGTCTCTGAGATACTTTCCAGCTAGAAATCCGATTGCAAGATAAATAATGATACAATAACAAAACATGATTCGCGTACGTCCATTTTTGATATTCATTCTCGTATAAACATACTTCAGATTTCATTGTCAGAACAAAGAGTATGTGCACATGGCCCATGTGGGAATGTATTGTTTCGACCCTAGTTTTCGGTCTGTATGTCCGTCTGTCTACCCTTCACAAACCGTGTACGTTCCATATATCGTAAGCTATTTGAAGGATCTGGGCGCAAATGCTCACCTTAAGCAAAGGATGTTCAGAGTGCAAGTTTCAAGTATGTTGATTCAAGGCCAAGATTCACAAACTCAAGATCAGTCTACAAAACCTCAAAACCATTGTCCGCTGCATATATGACACAGATGTTCACCTTACGCCAAGACTGTGTAAATTGCATGTTTCAGGCATCTGGATTAAAAGTATATTTCACAAATTAAGGTCAAACTAAGACTAAATCGTCGTGTCTGTTCCTTACCTCCTTACTCTCGTATGTCTTTTGAAGTATTTAGATATAATTTGGAAAATGATAACATCAAGCCAAGGTTCTTGCGTATCGGTCAAAGATAGATCAACGTCACAAATGAAGGTCAAACTACTTAGAGTCAAAGGCGTGGTGAGTAGGCCCAGAAATAGCTCCTACAAGTCATATACTGAATATGTAGGCCTGGTGCACACAATATAAAAAGGGTTAAACTATACCCATTCATAAACTTATAGGTTTTGTACGATAATTCTATGAATATATTCTATCAGGTCAAGTTTTTGGGGAAAGATAAACCTGTTCCCTCATATTGACACCTTTTGACGCCTCTGTAAAAGTCACTTTTTGAAACCATTGTAATAAATTGAGTATTTTCCCCATAGGAGTAAATGCTCTTTATCAACATGGTTTCAAAACTACGCGATAATTGTTTCCTTTTCTCTAGTAAATGCTCCTTTTCGGTAAGTGTATTCAAAGAGTAAGGGTCAGAATGGGTTTAGGTAGTTCACAGAATAAGATTTATGCACACAAAACCCTCTTTATAAACAGATGCTTGATGCAAGATAAAAGTAATGCAGAAAGCTCCTCAATGAGCTTTCTGTATTACTTTTGTCCTGCATTAAGCTACCACCTGCCTCTACAAACCAGAATTATAACTCTTTTAGGTTCTCTCATTAAAGGGATTTTACTGTAGTTGTAGAAATATACTACCCGTACGGTGAAAGCCTCTAAACTGTGTTATTACATTCCGTATATGAGTCTATATTTGAGCAACGTTTTACTAAAATAATACTTAGGCTTAGCAAATAGCGTAGACCTCGACCACCCTTACACCACAACCGATCATGTTTTATTTTTTGAAGCCATACAAAACGTTGCATCGTTTCTGTTCAGTGAATCTAATCATTTATACACTGTATGTCCAATATAGCGTCAATTATTGTGCGCATTAAACAATCTAGTTTGTATTCTCTTCAAAACATTTCCCAAGCAGTGCTATAAAATCCGAAGTCAAATCAGACGTTTGGTATTTTTGTACTCTATAAAACGTAATGATCTTTACTAATCAATGGATTTAGTTTCCGTCCTATTTGCAATGGTTGCACGCCATAGGTTCCTTTATCGCCAGTCATGTACGCTTTGATAATTACCAAAATTACAGCCTATCAGTCGTCACTTTTATTTTATAACATTTTATATACCATAACATTACCAGCTAATAGCTTTACTCCTGGTAAAATCGGGTCAGTTTTCAAGTTTGCTGACTAACGTTCGGTGAACATGTAGTGTATTTCTGAAGCAAAGCAGATTTTGAAATTGACATTGTCATAACATATTTGAGGTTGACATTGCTATGGCAGAATAAGGGTTATCAGAGTCAGGAAATCGATAAGTAACAAATGTCCGGGTCGTGTAATTACTAGCTCCTGACAAGACATTTATAAAACATACACGATTATTAAAGTGATTTACAAGCAATCTATCGAGATCAACACACTCATCAAAATGTTGAACATGAAATATCCATTAATGACCGCTTACGGTATAACGATTGTAGTACTCAAACGCGTATTGGATATTGCTGGTTGGTTAACTCATACTCCACTGTGAAACAATAATGTCTGCTGAAATGTGGAGGTGGTGTAATTTTAACTACTTCAGATTCCATCAAACGTTTGAGAAACTATTGACCGAGTGGCAAATATCTTGTAGTCTGATGACTCGGCGTCTCATTGGACTCAAGCTGGTTGCAAATGCGGGTGATATCCGAATAGCGAAATAAGGGTTAATAGCACGATTTAGGCAGCAAGATATTATCAAGTACTTTAAATTCCCCATGTGGTATTACAATAAAATATCACATACCATTAACATTTAAATATTTTGTTGCAACATAGATTTTCTTTTATTGAAAAACGTCACCTTTTGAAGAGGTTATTGAAAGAAGGGTTGGTATACAGAATGGTTGGAATCTATATGGCATAACACTATAAACTTGACATGTAAGATGTTGTCTCAGAGGAGTACGTTTTTGTTTACAATACAATGTCATCAGCTATGCAGGAATAAGTCAAAGGAATAAAGAAGCGGCTGTCCCAAACAAAACAAATGCCATCATTTTTTCTAAAATGCAATTAACTGCAGATGTTCGAGTGTTGTATACAATTTTAACAGAACAGAACAGACACTTTATTGGCAATTTGTACATTAAGTAGTACCTGATTGCATCACAGTGTATATACAAAAGTTCCATGACATCACATATTATAATAGTGTAGTACATTAACGATTCCCCCGCTTTTCGCGACCTGACTTGCATTTGAAACAGCTTGATGCAAGATACAAAATGAATAAGTCGAGTCTCATCAGGATCTAAGCTGTTTAACACTAAGTTAATATTTTCTCAGAGGCTTGATCGATTCGGAAACAGTTAAAATTGCATCAAACTCATGTATGCTTACGCCTTGGCAAACGGAGTTGACCCAGCTTATGATATAGTTTTTATTATGGTCAAACACTCATTGGTTGGTGCCGTTTTAAACATTAATCCAATTGATATCCATAAAGTCCTTAATTCTAACATGGATATTCATGGAGTAACAGGTTAATATATTTGTAATGGTTTAATATATTTGTAATGGTTTATCATTTATTTTGCTAACATCTGTTCTCTCCAACCATCATAACTATATTGTTAGCTTGATTCGATCTAAACGCGTCCTATCCGCGTTTCAGAACAAATTGGACCCATATGATACATCGAGTGACAGTCTCCAAGCTGTAAGTCACTCGGTCACTATTGTCTGCAATCGTAAGTAAAATATTACAACTAGTCAGAATTTCAGATGACAGCATTATTACAGCATTTTGAAGTTTACTTTAGTGTTGCAAGTTTGTAAGATTACATACTACATTTACACAGTGCTCACCATTCTATCACCATACGTTGTTAACAAATTGGCATTTCTATGCCTTTTCAAAGAGAGTAGATCATGATCAGACGACTCCTATATCAACCAGGGTCAACCAGGGTCTGCTCTGTTTGCTTATGATATACTATAGATATGATTAGATACAGTTTCTTCTTTGGCAAAACATTGATGTGTCCATTTGTCTCATTTTATTTCGCACATGAATATTTATTGAGTAACTGATTAAACATAAACTATACACATTCCCTTTAAGCATCCATCTGAATATTATACCTCATACATATTCAGTACGAAAACAATATCTGTATGAGTATTCAATGGCGGATTTGTTTATAATATACTTGTCAACAACAGACTATTTTACGATGGCAGAAACGGTACACTTATACCATAATTATGTCATAGGTGGTCAGAGCCGACCCTGATCAGACGGCTTACATTACCATCTGATCTGGGTTAACTGTGTTTGCAAAATCGTATAGCGGAATTGTTATTTCAAACCCTGGTCGCTATTGAGAGAGGTTTCAACTGAATTGCATCGTCTTTATCGAAGAACGATTTCCCTTTTTATAGCTTTACTGTATGGCAACAGAGATGATTAGAAACGGTTATGGTATATTGATGTACTATTGTAATAGACATGTATCTTACCATATCAAACAAAGGGATCAACGTATTATATAGAAGCAGTTTTCTTAAGACGGAATTCCAAAACGAACTCAAAGGTTAATACATGTTTTATGTCTTTGACATTATATGGAACTTTCGGTTTCGTTACACACCAAATTATGTAACAGTAATTGGCCTGTCATTAAGTCTGGATAACTTCCTCTTGCCCTTCACGTTTTTCCTTGATTTTATCGTGTGATCTTTAACGGAGATTTTCTGCCAGACAAGCAGGGATATCTTTGTGTTCAACCGACAGTCTGGTGCCAGCAGTTTACATTCTTATTTCCTGACACAATCATTTAACTGTCAGGCTCCGAAAGTACTACCCAATTCAACCAACGCTATATAAACCTACCAAATACAAGACAGTTTTGTCATAGATTGCAAAAATTAAATTCCAAAGCGTGCAGTAGTAAATTATGACAGATATAAGACGTCGGGCAATTTTGTTGTTGTATTGTTGTATGTTTCTATTTCCTCTTCCGGTGTTTGTTTGCTGATCGGATAATTAGATGTTTACATGAATTTCTTCTGTACCGTTGTTCTTTTATATACACTGGCGTTGATAGCCGCAACGAAATTCCTCATAGCAGCCAGGCTATAAAACCGTCATGAATATTCTAATACAAGTCAAACAAAGCCCAACACAGTTTTAATAGCAGGTAAGCTTTGACTTTGCAAGCAACTGTTTGTTTCTAAAGAGGGAATTATCGCGGGGTAAATATGCCTTTCTCGTTCTTGTACTGGTGAAAGTACAATAACGTACCACCATTTTAGACGATGCATTTATTGTTTAACTATTCTTATAATAATTTGTTTTATCAACTTTATTACAAGATTAACATGCAAACCATATTTCATCTGTGAGATGTTTTCTATGTTTTTGCATTGAGAGAGTACATACTTATGTTCATTCCTTTTTCAATTCAAGCGTATTATCTGACATCTTAGCTTAGTTACATTTACTACTCATTTATAATAATACATATCTTATTTTAATTATAAACCGTCCTAATTGCAGACATTGACGATTGATGTTGCAAATGTACGCCATAGCTTACTTTCACGAAACACCAAAGGGTGCTAAAACATAACTATATTTTGATAAAAATCGATTTAAAATTATGCAAAACCTTATAATTATACAGATATTAAAGTTTTACAATTACAATATTGTTTTGGGGACGGAAACATCTGGCGGGAAACTCAAAACGGAGTAGACAAAGATCAGATCATGAGCCAGACCCTTAATGTTTTACCATGGATAGCACAGGCAGAGAACATTAGTATGGTGTACATGTACACAAATAATGTAGAATAAAAAAACAATGAGGGAGTAGTAAAACAATATTAATATGTCTGTTTCTATTTTAACGTTCTATACGCTAGAGATATACAAAGCCCTTAATAGACACATGATAAAACATATTCCTCTGGTGAGACTTGGGGTTTGGCAAACTTTATTTTGCACGTCATGAAATTGACATGAGCTGACAATCAGTATGAAAGGGTGTTCGTCCTAAAGTAATAAAGTATGATAGATTATTCTTTCATGAGTGTAAACAATTATGGGACTAACTATAGCGTTGGTGAGGTCATAGCCATGTACATGTTTGTACACATTGTCGAACAAAGCCTAATTTATAGTATACCTCCACATACCTGTCAGGTTTTAACTACATACTGTAAATCACAGATGCTTCTGCTACACGCCTTTACAATTTCAAGTCGATGCGTATATAAATAAGAATTAGCCAATCATTTGAAAATCAATTAGTTTGTCATCTACCAATATTTTCACTTGTATCGCATATGCTTTTATTAATATAGATATATTGCCCGTGTTTGCCTACCTCTCTTGCATATTCCATACAGACCCATTATAGACCATATTGCAGTACTGATAAGCACGTCAATACATCATATAACTTTGACGCTTGGTTGGCCAATACTACTAAACGGAAAACACAGTAAAACCTCGCAAATCCAAACATTGAAATAAATATCATTATTCGTGACAGCTTAATGAAGGATGGATGAAAAACATGCACAGAAAACTCCAGAATGAGCTTTCTGTATGTGTTTCATCTTGTATTAAGCAGCTAACTGCCTTAAGGGTTTTCAAGATTTCCTTACTTCAAGATCAGATTAGTGAGATTTTACTCTACACCCTTAGTTCACAGAAAGATTTGTTGAATATCAATTAGATTAGTTGCTAATAAATTACATTGGCAAACGTCAGTGATGGTACCCCCTCTCCCTCTCGTGGTAGTGTTGACCAAGTTTCGTAGTCTTGTTTATGGTTTATACGAACGAATGAATGATTGTTAATTTTCCGCCTGATTTCCCGTTCTTGAATGTCTGCTCAGAGCAAACAACAGAGTACAACAATTATATAGAAACAAGTATAAAAGCTTATATTGTACAACACACTACATGTTTCATGAAGTTAAATATTCAGGTTAAGTTGAAGCATCTAACCCCGATGTCCGCCATTATTCCCATATGCATATTTGCTTACACACGGTGGATCCATAACTACATGTATACATAACTTTCACTTTATATCATGTTAACCCTTTCCTTCATATAAACGTGTTTTTACACATTTGCAAACAGAGTGGACCCAACTCAGACGGCTCGTGTGGGAGTCGTTCGATCAGGGTCTATTCTGTTTGCTAGTGGACATTGACACATCTGTTTCTTTACTTTCTAAAATGGCTACAGTGCTCAACTTTCCATATTTCATTATAACTGTTTTTGTCCATGACTATAACATGGAAAGGGTTAAAGCCTGTCATGTCTTACAAAATAGATGGATGCTTAATGTTGAATAACAAACTAATAAAAATGCAGGAAATATTAACCCTTCGCTTGCTGAATTTTAAAATACATGTCTCCTTCTTTACCCATGCCCTGTTGTATAATTACATATATCTTCACAGTGTACAAGTATTTCGCTGTGCAATCACTGCTGTGGAGTGCACTGGTTGCACAATCAACGTGTAAATAGTGCAGACCCAGATGAGACCATCTGGGTCTTCACTATTTACAGGTAGGTATATTGACGTGAATAGCAAGCGAAGGGTTAAAGAGTTGTGTATATAAGTTTCGACCTGCATTATGCTACCACCTGCATCAAACACCCAATGACTTCTCTTGAGTGGTCGCTTAGTAAGGTTTTACTGTGGATAATTTGCTTTACATTTTCATCAAGATCAATCCAATTTTCTTTCCGACTATTGAACGGAAAACACAACTTTGAAGGTGGTTGAGTTGAATGTGCTTGAAATAATACTAAAAGAAGACAACCAACCTAGCATTTATTATTGATGTTTACCCTTTGTATCACATAGCAGTGACCATGACTGTAATATAATATGTCTTACTGTATGTGTGGAACCTTTGGTCTTACTAATGAGGTCTTACTAATAATACAATAAATATCATTTTTGACTCATCTTGAGCCATGACTAACAAGTTTGAAAACTATTAATACATTACAGAGACCAATTGATTGTCTGTATCCTCAGGATGGAAATACTTACTCTGATGTCTTAAGGGACATTTGCTAAGGTTTACTGGTTAAACGAATTAAACGCTCATGTTACCCCATTTATTCCCATATTATTTAAGGAAAACCTATCTAGATATTTCTGTGGGACCCATCCATTTTTCATGTGTAGGGGGTACAGCAAACAAATTATTTGCTAGAATAAGACATTGACTTAGATGGATTCATCAAACAGTGTATTCTAATCTTTGTCTACACTGCTGGCACATGTCGTTTGTAAAGGAACATTGTGCACTAGAAATGTGTTTAAAATAGAATACCAGTATACGAGCATATACGAAACTTTATAGTTTCCATATAAACGTCTACATTTTAAGTCCTATATGGCCATATCAAAGGACACATTGTCTGCGTTACAATAGAGCAATACGGATACATTTAAACTAACTGTTAGTATGTAAATGCTGATTGAGTTATAACTGTAACACTGTCTCGTATACTGTGTTATTTATGCTTCTCTATGCATTTTTAGACCAATTAGTGTGATAAAACGGTACTGTTGATAGAACCTCTCACAGTGATGAAATAGTAATTTGAAATTTCCACTTTCCACGAACAGCAGCATCAAACTATAAATGAAATATGATTAATGAATGGCTGTCAGCGAATACATTTGTATATGATTATAGTAAATATTTTTCTATCGCAGACTCCGGCACTGTTTATATGCATGCTTACGTGTCAAACATTTGTCGGCTTTTAACCTTGAATATGAAATGGTAAATAATGACTGTCTCCTGAATTGTAGGCCATATTATTCTGCGTTTAATCAATATCGATTATGAATACCTAATTATTCGATGCAAGAAATGACTTAGACAAATATACTTTCAGATATTAAGATATGTTCAAGTTAAATAAAACAAAATAGGAGGTTCTGTAGACAGAATGCTTTAAAGGAGTCATTAGTGAAATATTTGTTCTGACAGAACAGCTAATCCATTGTGCCTTAGGCAATTGACAGACATCTCAAAATGCACACATCCTTGTCAAGTATACTGTCAAATAAATATCTTACCGTGCTATTCTTTTAAGTACATTGCAGAGTGCAATGACCCATTTGTTATATTTGGAAACGTAATTCTTACAACGCTGGATTTTCAAACAGATCCAGCTTAATATGGTGAATATGTAACGATATTTCTTAAAAAAAGTGTAACATGACAAACAGTGCAGACGTTGATCGGAGGGTTCTCATCTGGGTCTACACTGTTTGCAAAGGTCATATGTGAATAGTGTCTCGAATTATAAGGGTTAACTCTGGTGTACCTAATGCGGTGGTATTTTATGAATTCATCAGTTACTTTGTTTTGCCATCAGTGCTTACAAGGCATATCATTCGTCTAATATTATTTTCTACTCCCTGGTAAAATGATGTCTGGTGTCCCTAGTACTGGTGTCCCTAGTACTAAACATTTGAATGCAATTTGTGCGTTGTGTAGTCCAATCGCAATGCATTGCAATGGGTTTCGGTAGATATGCAAACGTTATTATTAACAGGGCTACACAGTAACAATACTCTGGCACATTGGATGACCATACAACTAAACCAATTTCACATGGACATGTAAGGTCTTTAAACGCTTGTCTCTAATACGACCAATCAAAATAATCGAAAGAAGTCAGACAGGAGATTCATACGAACGTCCATTGAACCCCCAGACGTACACATGAGGTGCACAGGCACATCGTTTGTAGCTCGTACACACAACCTTCACATAACTTCCTTGCATACTCAACACCGACAGCATATAACAACTTATCGAATACAAATCGAGGGATTGGTGCAAAACTATTCTAACTCCTTCACTTTGTGAAGGAGTTAGAATAGTTTTGCACCAAGCCCTCAAAATGAGTTATGACGCCATAACTTACATAAGAGTAAGATATGACATAGCGAAAACAAAACGTTTTAGTGAAACGTATTGTATCGGTTGGGCTGGGTCTAAAGCCCTGCGGCATTAAAATAGATAGTTTAGCGCAAGAGGATGTTGAACATAACAAACGTCTAATAGGGATATGGTAGCTTAATGTAGTAAAGCCAGTATGCAGAAGACCCTGTATTGTGCATTACTTCGGCATAACATTAAACAACCATGTGTTTTAAGACTCCTAGATGTTAATAAATCATGTGATTACTTTAACGATGCTTTACTATGTATTGCTACGTATTTGGTTCGAGTGTATTTGTGTTATACTAAAGTATATATTCTGTTATCTCACGATGCATTCATAATATTGTGCAAAATTCAGTTAAATACGAGGAGGAAATAGATTCGTGCAAACAGTTTGCTGTGAGTAACGTTTTCTCTTTCAAAATTACACATGTACTTTTCAGGAAACATGTATGTTTAATCTTCGGAATCATTAGTTTCGATGTTGCACCACTTAAACAGGTGCTAGGTTGCGAGAGTACTGTTTCACTTTGAATAACTGCTCATGAACAGACTCAATAAAACCGAGTCGGCAATTTTCTCTTTTTGCATTGCTGCCTATGCTTTCGAAGGATCTCCAACTTTCAGAACTTATTGAATACTACCGTACAGTGAGTGACTTCATAAACACCGACATTAATAGCTGCAAATATATTCTCTTTTCCAACTATGCCAGAAAGATGTCTATTCATTATGTTTTACACAGATAAAACAAGCGATGCTGATATGTTCTGACAATTACTAGCAATTTCGTATGTACAGAATGTGTCATCGGTAAAAAGACTACAAGACATGTATCAGCTATGTCGTATATCTTTTTACCATGTTATGCTAGTCTCATGCCAGTCATCAACTCAAAATAAACATGTCCTATGCATACATACTATATATGCATACTGATACATAAATTACTAATGATTGGTAACGGTGAAATTATAAAATGCAGCAATTTCCTTTATTACTGTTCCTAAATTCCTAAATGATAGACGTCAGATTAACACACCTATAGAAAAAAACTGCCTAACGCGACCATCAAAATTAGGTATGTAGGGCAAGAGGTAACTTAATGCAAGTCAAAAGTAATACAGAAAACTTCTATAGGAGCCCTGTATTAAATTGATAGTCTCTATATGCAACGCGTTTTATAAATGCCTAAAATGACATAAATCATTATTTATACTCATATGCTGACAGGAAGCATATTGCAAGAATAAAGAATAAAGACTGAGGAAGACAAAACATGAATGAGCTTGATGTCGAAGACCCGATGTTATTTGCCAATATATTAGTAGTTATTTGATTTGCATTTTAGTTTTGTAATTGTTCGACATAGACCGATAATAGTTTACTGTACAACAACATATTAAATATCGAAGAAAACGGCTGTGTGACATTGGCATTTTTCGATATACGAATAAGTTCGAATTGATAATCTTTATGGTATGGTGTCACGATGTTTGAAAGCGGACAGGAAAACATGCATTAACATTGGATTCCAACCCAACGTAAGTTATAGGCTGGGTCCTAGTAGTGGTTACCGTAGCATCCCCCCCGCTAGACTTTTTTTCATGGGTACCAAATTGTTCGGTGGTGTCCTCAGGACACATTTTGAGCATGCCCCCAAAAATAAGTTTGTCCCAGCTATGTTTTATTTAACGGTTTCCATGGTAACCCGAGGTAATTTTCGAAACTACCTTGGTTCAGAAAATGCGTCATACGAGGGGTGTTCCATAAATAATGTCATCTGTGCTTTATTTCGCGGAAATCGTGCAATTCATGCACAAAACCACCTCGTGTCGATTGAGTGATCACTGGCTCGTGACACAGGTAAATATCTCGTCCACACGTTCACTTGCCTCGGTACAGTGTACATCGTTTCATAGCCTATTCGTTAGACTATACACAAAATGACAGGAAAACGAGCTGAAAATGTTCTTGAAATTAGGGCCTATATAAAAGGTAGGTCATTACTCGGCATAAAGGCTGTAGATATTCACCGCGAGGTGTGTGACATTTATGGGGAGGGCCAAATGTCCCACAGGACTGTTTGTAGGTGGGTAGCTAAATTTAGTGCTGGGCAGCAGCAACTGAAAGATGCTGCTCGCCCAGGTCGTCCTGCAACAACTACGACCAAAGGTAACATAGAAAAAATCCGAAATATCCTCAAAACTGATGCTCGATTCACCGTAAGACAATTGGCTCGAATGACAAACTTGTCGTTAGCAAGAGTTCATGCAATTTTGAAGAAACACCTAAAAGTTAGAAAGATAAATGCAAGATGGATACCCCATTTGTTAACGAATGAGCAAAAGAAGATGCGTGTAACAATGGCAAAAAACCTTCTCAAAATGTACCCAAAATATAGTAAAAAGGCTTTTGATAATATAGTCACTGGTGATGAGACCTGGGTGTATTATTTTGAACCAAAGCGGAAGGTTTCCAACCGAATATGGGCCACTAAAAATGCCAGACGCCCAAGTATTGCCAAACGAATACGAACGGTAAAGAAGGTTTTGTATGCTATTCTTTTCACTAATAAGGGTCCAGCTATTCAAATCCCGGTGCCAAAAGGCAGAATGGTCACAGGCAAGTTCTATAAAAACGTTGTTCTGAGTAAATTGAAGAACTACTACAAAAGTAGCCGCCCCAAAACAGGACTTAAGTATGTCCGACTTTTGCATGATAATGCACCCGCTCACAAGGCACGTATTGTGACTGACTTTTTGGAGTCAGAGAAGGTTACCGTCCTTCCGCACCCTCCGTATTCGCCAGACTTGGCCCCCTGCGACTATTTTCTCTTTCCAAAACTTAAATATCATTTATCTGGAAGGAGATACAATTCGAGAAATGCCCTTGGATCTGCTGTTTATCAGTGTCTGATGGGTGTCCCCATTGAAGAGTATGAAAAATGCTTCCAAAAATGGATTGACCGGCTAAAAAGGTGTATTCTGGCTGGCGGAGAGTATTTTGAAGGGCAGAGCAAATTAAAATGAACAAAAGCACTTCCGCTATATGAGCACCGATGCAAGTGACATTATTTTTGGAACACCCCTCGTAACTTTGCTTTTAGAAGCAATAGAAGGACAAAACAAGTACCAAAGTAAAGCAGAGACATAAAGCTTGAATATGATATATAATTTAATTAATATTCATAAATGCATTCTTATGAATATTAATGAGGAAGTAAAAAATGCGTTTTTTAGAAAAAAAAGGAGTTTGTTGTTTAGTCTGAGAGGCTTATTAATTCACAGAAATTATTGAATTTAGGATTAAGTTGTTCGTTGGGGTCCTCAGAACACATTTTGAGTATTTCCCCAAATAATTTGTCCCATCTATGTTTTATTTAACGGTTTCCATGGTAACCCGAGGTAAATTTCGAAACATCCTTGGTTCAGAAAATGCGTAATAACGTTGCTTTTAGAGGCAATAGAAGGACAAAACAAGTACCAAAATAAAGCAGAGACATATAGCTTGAATATGATATATGAATTTATTAATATTCATAAACGCATTCTTATGAATATTAATAAGAAAGTAACAAAATGCGTTTTTTTTTAAGAAAAGAGGAGTTTGTTGTTTAGTCTGAGAGGCTTATTAATGCACAGAAATTATTGAAGTTAGGTTTAAATTGTTCGTTCGGGTCATCAGAACACATTTAGAGCATGCCCCGTAAAATAAATCACAGAAAAGATATTATACTCAAAATAATACTAAATACAATGCTCAGAGAAAAGTGCTTATTCCTTTGCACACATTATATGCAAAATAGCTGAAATATGCATGCTTTATAGAAATATTACCTGAAACAAAGATATTTTATTTTCCTTGTATGATCACATGAAAACATTCAAACATGAATTCAATAACTCTTGTTTATTAATAGGCCTCTCAGACTAAACAATAAACTCCTTTTTTCTAAACAAAAAACCGGATTGTTTACTTCCTCATTAATATTCATAAGAATACATTTTATGAAAATTAGTTAAATTACATATCATATTCAAGTTATATGTCTTTGCTTTATTTAGGTTCTTGATTTGTCCTTCTTTTGCCTCTAAAATCATAGTTATGACGCATTTTTTAACCACGGGTTTTTCGAAATTTACCTCGGGTTGCCATGGAAACCGTTAAAAAACATAGCTGGGACACACTTTTTTGGGGGGGAAATGCTCAAATTGTGTTCTGCGGACCCCAACAAACAATTTAAACATGAATTCAATAGCGTTTGTGCATCAATAGGTCTCTAAGACTAAACAACAAACTCCTTTTTCTAAAAAAGCGGAATTTTTATACTTCCTAATTAATATTCATAAGCAATCATATATGAATATTATTAATATTATATATCATAATCAAGTTATATATCTCTGCTTTACTTTGGTTCTTGTTTTGTCCTTCTATTGCCTCTAAAAGCAAAGTTATGATGCATTTTATTAATCAAGATATTTTCGAAATTTACCTCGGGTTACCATGGAAACCGTTTAATAAAACATAGCTGGGTCACAATTATTTTGGGGGAATGCTCAAAAAGTGTTTTGAGGACCCCAACGAACAATTTAAACCTAAATTCAATAATGTTTGTGCATTAATAGACCTCTAAGACTAAACAACAAGCTCCTTTTTCTAAAAAAGCGGATTTTTTTTTACTTTTTAATTCCTCATTAATATTCATAAGAATGCATTTATAAATATTAATAAAATCATATATCATATTCAAGCTATATGTCTCTGCTTTATTTTGATACTTGTTTTGTCCTTCTATTGCCTCTAAAAGCAAAGTTATTACGCATTTTCTGAACCAAGGATGTTTCGAAATTAACCTCGGGTTACCATGGAAACCGTTTAATAAAACATAGATGGGACAAATTTATTTGGGGTAATACTCAAAATGTGTTCTGAGGACCCAAATGAACAATTTAAACCTAAATTCAATAATTTCTGTGCATTAATAAGCCTCTCAGACTAAACAACAACTCTTTCTAAAAAAACGCATTTTTTACTTCCTCATTAATATTCATAAGAATGCATTATGAATATTAATTAAATCATATATCATATTCAAGCTATATGTCTCTGCTTTACTTTGGTACTAGTTTTGTCCTTCTATTGCTTCTAAAAGCAAAGTTATGACGCATTTACTGAACCAAGGTAGTTTCGAAAATTACCTCGGGTTACCATGGAAATCGTTAAATAAAACATAGCTGGGACAAACTTATTTTTGGGGGCATGCTCAAAATGTGTTCTGAGGACCCCAACGAACAATTTAGTACCCATGAAAAAAAGTCATGGGGGGATGCTACGGTAACCACCACTAGGACCCAGCCTATTACTGATATTGCTAAATATTGAAAGGCAACGGCTATACTGTACACGCCTGGCACGTTAAAGGACTGTTTTATGCAATTCAATTACTCTTCATACGGTGTGATAGATAGATAGATAGATAGATAGATAGATAGATAGATATATTTATTTAGCATCTAAAATTGCATACAATTTACAAGATATTAATACATAAAAATTACATATTTAGAAATATGGTACAATGAAAAATTGTAATGATTTCCATATAAATATTAATATATTACATAGAAGCAATTTTTAATCAGTTGTATTGAAATATTACAGTAGTGTAGTTCGACCCAATAAGATGATATAATATGTTAAAATGATGATGATAAAAAATAAATCTAAGTTGACTTTGATCATGACTTGGAAGAGTATGCCAATGCTGGGAAAGCCCAGAAAAGTGCGAAAACTTATTTCCACTGGGGTCCCGAAATTAGAAGAAAATACTTAAAATATATATATGGTTCAATTGAAAAATAAAGATTTATTTGAAATAAAGGATGCTGGTTTTCAAAAATTACAAAACGCCTATTTTATGGCTTTTGGTCAATATTAGTATTAATATAGTTTAAAATCAGGTATGAACATCTAATACTGTTCCAAGTAAAACTTTTTAATTTCCTTTTTGAACTTTTAGTGTTTTTTTACGAACTGAACTTTCTCTGGCAATGAATTCCAAATGTTCTTGCTGTTAAAGTAGAAAGTTGAGAATAACAAATTATTTATTTTACCTTTACCTTTATGAAAATTAGACTCACGTTTCCTTGTGTGGTATGAATGTACATCTGCAGTTTTAGTAAAATATATTTTCATATAGGATGGACAGTGATCATTATAAATGTTATGAACATGATTGATTTCCAGTTGTTTGACTCGATCATCTACGTTTAAAATGCCAGGTTTCTTAAAATGTTCATTTGTAACAGAGAATCGCAGATTTTCATTTAAAATAAATCTGATAACTTTATTTTGAGTGATCTGTAACTTCTTTTTCTGTGTTTTAGTGATACTGTTATACTAGGCTGAACAGGCGTAGTCGAAATGACATTGTGTAAGAGAATCACAAAGAGTCTTTCTTGTTTTAGTATCGAGAACATCATTGTACCTATAAAATAACTTCAGTTTTGAATTTACCTTTTTTATAATATCCGTTACACAAGAACTTCCTGAAAGAGTATTATCTAACACATGGCCTAAGTATTTAACATAGCTTTTAGATTTAATTACATGATTGTTAACTTTTCTTTTCCCGCCAAATAAAATACATTCAGTTTTTCCTAGATGTAGGGATAATCTATTGTCAATAAGCCACTTGCTACAGTTTTCTAATTCAGTTCCAAGTTTTTTAAGAATAACATCTGGATTGCGGTGAGAAAAAATGATGGTGCTATCATCCGCATATAAGAGTAATTTACAGTCTTTTCCGATACTTATACCCATATCATTTACATAGCATAAAAATAGAAGAGGTCCTAAAATGCTACCTTGTGGGACATGTAATTTTCCCGACATTAGAAAAGCAATCATTTACGAGAGTTATGTCAGTAAGATATGATGAAAACCAGTTTAAAGATGACGAATCGACACCCATAGCACTTAATGTTTTACAAAGTATAGAATGGTCGACGGTGTCAAAAGCTTTTTGTAGATCTAACATGCCCATTCCCGTGTAGAGTCCTTTGGCAGTTTGAGTTTTTATAAAATCTGTCAGGTGTATAAGACAAGATTCAGTAGAGAAATTTGTTCGAAAACCTGTTTGGTATTCATATAAAATTTCATTTTTAGTTAAAAGTTTCTAATGTTGGCTATATACAGCTCTTTCTAAAATTTTCGATACAATACAAAGAATACTGACGGGTCTACAGTTGCCTACTTCAGTACGAGAGTTTTTCTTAAAAAGGGGTTTAACTCTGGCAGATTTTAATTCACATGGTACATTTCTATCAGCAATTGATTTATTGATGATGAAAGTTATAGGATATTTTAGAAATGTTGCACCATCTTTAATGAATCTTGCTGGAATGTTATCTACACCTGTGCGTTTTGTACTATTTAAAAGAACATAACTCTTTAAAAACGAATTCTTCAGTGACTGTTTTTAATGTGAACGTTTAAGAAGTTGGATTTCGCGCTTTATAAAACTGCTAAAAGACATCTAAATCTGTATCAAACATTTTTGAAGATGTAGGTAACTTTTCACAGGCGGATGTCATCAATGCCTTTAACAATACAGCACGTTATTTAGACGACATTTTTAATATTGATAACCCATACTTTGATTCTATGATAACCTCAATTTACCCTAGAGAGCTCAAGCTTAATAAAGCAAATAGTTCTGACATATCTGCAGCCGTTTTAGATTTAAATTTATCTATAACAATGGAACAATTTCTTCTGGAATTTATGACAAAAGGGATGACTTTAATTTTAAAATAGTTAACTATCCTCATTTGGATGGGGATGTTCCCCGAGCTACATGTTACGGTGTATACATTTCTCAGCTTATTCGTTTTGCTAGAGCTTGTTCCTCTGTTGATGATTTTAACAATCGTAACCTTATTATCACTGAAAAACTACTAAAACAGGGCTACAGATATGACAAACTTCGCAAAACATTTTCAAAAGTTTACCACCGTAATGTTCTACTCATCAGCAAATACAATTGTAATTTACGTACTTTTCTAAAGTTAGGTATTTCACATCCGGAGTTTTACGGTGATGTATTTACAAACTTCGAAAAATTATTGGACACACATATTTTGATACTTTGTTTGCCAAACGCATAAAACAATTCATTAAAAAGGGATATGACCCCTCTATATTGCAGCACACTACATGCTTGGTGGTCGACCCCTTTACAGTTGGTCATTATGCTTTCCTCTTAGCTTGTGCGACGACGGAAAAGGCTTAATACTCTATGAAGATTCCCTCTTAAACCCGTTTACGGAGGGAGGAAATTAGATATTTGTATTTTGCCAGTTCTGTCGTACCCCAAATGACTTCTCCACAGCTGCTCTGACCTGAATAGTCATCGAGTACATGCCTACGATGTCAAGTTTATTCTTTTTCAAACAAAACAGTTGTGCATGCTTAATATCCACTAGTATTTGTATCTTCTTGCGATTTATCTTTTATTAAATGTCGCTGTAGAAGTGTTTCCTATAGTTTTCCCGTACTTTTAAATTATGACGTCATTTAAATGATGACGTCGCTTGTTTACCTCTAACATTTATTTTCAAATCATTTTCATTTTGGCAGACATCGTTATGCATGTTGTGGAGTTGTCTGGAGGGGGAATTTTATTTACATTTTGAATTTGGTGAAAGTGGGATAAGGACGAAGTTGGGTACCCGTAAACCAGGTTCAAGTCCCCCCAGTAGCTTATTTTGGTTACTGGCCGTTCCAAGGCGGTACTGCTTTCAGCCTACGGTCAATTTTGTTGTTTAATATGATTAATATTTAATGTTTTTCGTCTTGATATGCGTCCTGTTATATTTTGTCTTGTGGCTTTACTTTTCTTGTTTGATGGTGTTTGGTGCGGTGTCATTTCGTGTGTGGCTCTCCCTGTTTGACTATTTTTCCATATTTACTTACTAGAACAGAGGCCACAGTCGTAAAGAATGTATTGAAATGGTTCGCTATCTTTTCCCCATCAAAGCAAAATTCTTCATCGATCTTCAGAACTACATTAGGAGAACGTTTATTTTTATTACTGTATCCTAAAGATTTAAACTGTTTCCAGAGAGATTTAGAACTATTTTTGTTTCATTCAATTTGGTATGTTAAATACTCATATTTTGCTTTTTTAATTTCTCTTTGAACCTTGTTTCTCAAGTTACAAAAAGACGTATGATCTTCTTTTTTCTTATTTTTCTTAAAATTGTAAAGATAAGTATCCCCTTGCTTGATTAGTGAGAGGATTTCAGAAGACATCCATGGCTCAGTCTTTTGTTTGAGACGAACTTTTTTCATGGGAGCAACGTAATTCAATACCTCGTGGAAAATAGATTTGAATTAAGTCCATGCATCGTCATTATGTGTGTTATGATTTAATTCTTTCAATATTTTAGTTGTAAATGACATGCAATTAAAATACGAACTACGATGATACTGTTTGAAATGCTTGATACTGCAAGCAATTGTTTGATCTTAATTGTCTTCTGTACGCACATATAACTATATCCCCTAAAGTGAATATGTAGGCTTCATTGACAATGTGTTCTGTTGAACGGTTCGAACAAAGAATAAAGTTTGTGGAGCTACAGTTTTTGAAGCAAATTTGATTAAACTTGCAACACACACTCGCCAATGAATGCCGATGCCAAAGGTTTTTAATATGTCTCATTAGTTGTTTCGAAGGTAAGAACTCTTGTACATGTATGTTTAATGGTGTCAATATATAAACGTTTGTGGCGTATTCTGTTTCTACATTCCTGGGGTACAATTGTTTACAGACCTGAATGACTATTTCGGGGTAATATTTATTACGTGACCCTTGACTTGGACCTAACAGTATACCTGGTAGTGTCATATACCGTTCAATGTGAATCAGTGCTTTAAAAAGTGAACGTTAAGGAACTAGGATCCAAATGAGAGTGCGTATGCGTACGAATCCCGATTCGGCGTCCATAAGCGTAGTTGGAAAACATTTGACGATAATTACCCAACTTATACGGTATTGAAATGCTTACGATAGTTACCATAAAACATAGACATACGAGAAGTAGTTGTTACTGTCTGTCATATCAGTTGTTCAAGATTTATGTGATTACACTCAGAGTTTCTGGTATGGTTGTACCTATAAAACTATATTCTTCTTCACTATCAAAGTGTTCTTGCAAGAGTATTTATCTTACCCAGTGACCGTTGTAAGTTTGTTCTGAGATATGACCTAATGTAATTTGTACTGGAAAGAGTATGTAGAATAACGATTAACCCTTCGCTTGCTGAATTTTAAAATACATTTCTCCTTCTTTACCCATGCCCTGTTGTATAATTACATGTATCTTCACTGTGTACAAGTATTTCGCTGTGCAATCACTGCTGTAGAGTGCACTTGTTGCACAATCAACTTGTAAATAGTGCAGACCCTGATGAGACAGCTCCTGCAGGAGCTGTCTCATCTGGGTCTTCACTATGTACAGGTAGGTATATTGACGTGAATAGCAAGCGAAGGGTTAAATCACTGTATCAATTTGCAATAACATTGTTAACTCGGTTCAGGTGAGAATACGACATTGTCCTATTGAAGTATTTCTAAACCAGCACGACTCACCGATTAACCTTTTGTTACCATGCCCATAGCCAATGGAGAATAAATAATTGACTTTGTTTGAGCAAATGCAGGAACTTTTTCACACTGTGGTGTATCAATGGCTTTACGGATGTCCATAATCTTTAAACTTTGTTAATATCACGCTGTATCCATTGTCGCCTAGGAGAGGATTAGGTTATAATGCAACATCAAAGCAACGGTAACATATAAGCGTTGTTCTAGTAGTCATTGGACAACCGATAACTGAGTTTTGATGACTTCGCGATATTCAGGTCATTGGCCGTATATGCCACGATATAATGTAGATTAATTGTTTGTTTTACATTTGACACCGTGGTCAAATAGACGCCTAGATGGAGATTCGGGTTCAGCAGATTCTTCTTTGATTTCAAAGGTTCTTTAATGTTCCGTTCCCAGTTCAAGAGCATACGGTTTCCTAGTACTAACCTCCATTTCCTAGAATATTTATTGTATTATTATAGTATAAGACTGTGGATATATATGAAACAATATGAACTATAACAGGATATTAACTGTCTAGTGTGACAGCTAGTCTATGTCTGCAGTGGTTGCCCCGAAGAAGATTTTAATGGAGTCGCTAAGTGAACGTTTAGAAACATGTCTTCGTTGATAGGTTTAGACGTTAAAAGGGAACGTACTTACAGACATTCATTCAATCAACTATTTAACTAAAACTGAATACATAAGTTTACAATATGAAACATCACAAAAATACAAAGCGAATGAACGAGCGGTTGATACAACAGTAAATCCCCGCTAATGCGACCACCTAAAGAGGTATAATTCTGGGTGTTATGTGCAGTTGGTAACTTAATGCAGGACAAAAGTAATGCAGAAAGCTCCTGCTTATTAAGACGCCCGTGTTTATTATTTAAGTGGTCGCATTAGAGGGGTTCTACTGTATATGATAAATTTGACTTTGCATAATTGACAAATACCACCGTTAGCTTATAAGTAGTTTAACAATTAGTTTTCCGCTAATTCTAAACACCATATACAAGCAGCGATACTAACTAGAATTGTGCATAATTTAGAAGAGATACAAAAGAAAGAAACGACAGAAAACAACATATTGTACACATTTCACTACTGCTTCGGAATGCATCTTGAAAATTATACAATAAATGGCATACGAGAAAACTATGCTTGTTATACAATAAAATGCAAAAATGAGACAAGTGCGATTAGTAGAGCAAATACTGACACATGCGATTGATAATAAAGTAAACATAAAATGCACGCGCATATATTCCTACCGTTATGAAAACATTAATCCTAAAACATACCATATGAATATGTATCTTTATCAAATCAGTTACAAGTACACGGACCTACCTCTCCCTCTCCCTATTTGAAGAATAGAAAGTCATATTAGTAAACCTAAATATTTGTATTAGGCAACGATGAGTTAGGATAATTCCAATACTGACAATTGTTTCTGCCTACTAAGGTGGAACTGCGATATATTCGTAATATATTATAATGGCACAGTATAATCAGCTATTGTCAGAATTGTAAAGTCATAAAATCGAGTCTACTCAATATTCAAATAAGGTTGCCAAAGTTCGTAATGGTGACGTAGCAATGTATTCATTCAGCTTGATTTTACTTTTGAACGGGTACAATAGTTCTATCTGAACCACAGGCAGTCTATCTGTTGCACCAAAGAACATTCAAGTTATATAAAACGTTTTACATGAATTGCATACTTACATACAATCATACAAAAGAAACTATTTATTTCAATTTCCTTCTTTATAACATTTTACATCAGCAACATAATTATTGCTGACATACCCATTCAAATAAAGATAATATTAGTTTATGACACCGTTTTTGGTACAAACTTGCAAAACAATACTATTTAAATTGCCGCTGAAGTAAGAGTAGATGAGGAGGATTGTTGGGTGATGTTTTTTGCAAAAATCATGCGAAGAACGTGGCTTTCCCCCAGGAATCTATGGGTGAAAATGAGTGCCCGCCAATGTCTATCCTGTCGCCTCTTGGTTTCATATTTCATTAAAGGGAGTCTCACAAATTGATTTAACAGGCTTTTATTTTGGGTTTAAACTATAACGATCCGAATGGTGGAAATTTGGTTATAAAGTAACTATTTCTTTCAATATTAATATTTTACCTTTGAATAAATAATATATGCATTTAAAACTCTGAACCTAACAAGAAAAGCATGTTATGGGCGTGAAAATATTCAACAACCGCTGGTGATTATTGTAAACATTTCACTTGAACAATATATTTATCATTCCACAGTGTAGTTAATCATGTCATGATAAACTAATATGATATGTTATTACTTATCTCATTCCGAATATCTGAGGCATCATTGTGTAACACCCTTTTCCTGCTCTTAACAGGCATACACACGCGTATGTTAGAATGTTAGCAAATCTTGAAGCATGGGCATATTTTGACAATAAGTTATTATTTGAATATCTCGACGGTATTTATTTTATTTATACCATGGACAATTCCCTTAAGTGTAGGCATCCGATAATTCACCCTATTGTTTGTCTTTAAATAGCAATGAACATGTAAATACATTGCTTTGCTATGGAATGAAATAATTTGACAGCGAAGTCATCACAAATTTAAAACAAATGAACAGATGATGTATGGCGAATAAGAGGAATTTGATTGCTGTTTCACAATTTAATCGATAAATAAATCAACGCAAAAGCAGTAATACGAAATATAAAATTATCGCCCGGTCGTGATGGGTACACAATTGATAGGTTGCTTCCTCGAAATACCGAAATGCGTGCTCGAAGTAGATACCTACGTCATTCTTGTATGTTGGAAATTTCGTGTTCATGACAGTGGTCAGCACATGGAAGGCTATGTGGTCTCTAACTGACTTAGACACGACTGACAAAAATGGCTAACGGATTGAAAGCGATAAGTGATCATTACTCAAGCGATGATTTACCATCTTATACCAGTAACTGATTCGGAGTCACGACTAGCACAAAAAGCACAATGATTATTACCCAAAGTATCTATAAGTGTTTGATCATCTTACAGTTCATACCAGTAACAACATCAACCGAAGAGAGATAGTTCAGTACTATTCCCTGGACAAAACTGACTTTAACCCATTCCCTCGTAGGCTATTTAGACCCAACTTCTTTTAATAAATCTACCGAAAAGGAGCATTTACTAGAGAACACGATAACTTTAAAATTGTATAGTTATGAAACCATTGTGATAAATAGAGCATTTGCTCCATAGGAGCAAATGCTCTATTGTTGACAATGGTGTCAAAAAGTGACTTTTAGAGAGGCGTCAAACGGTGTCAATATGAGGGAATGGGTTCAGAGTAGCAATGGAAATATATCGTCTCTCTGCTTCTCTCCTTACCCTGCTGCAAAAAATTATAAAATTATAATTTCTTCTCAAACTTCAATCCGCTGCAATTTTGACTACTTCCGATTCGATAAAGATTTTTAAAAGCTATTCTCAAACGGTTTGAATGCTTGTGAAAAGTCGGGTTACTCGGCGTCTTGTCCGAATCTAAACTTATAGGCTGGGTGGTGAACGAATTTGCGATAAACACCAGCGTTCTTGTTTATGTTTAGAGAGAGGCATTCTCACAGAGTATCAGCAATTACCATTTTAACGTCTGAATTATTTTCCTAGGTTATTGTCAAGCAGTGCCTGGTCATACAGCACGACGTAGGAGCTGTGGTTGCTGGTATGTGTCTACAATGTTTACATTGTCCGGAAGAACATGCTTCACTGTTTTCGGACTCAAATCCATAGCAAACACAACCATTTACAATCTCATAATTAAAATATGATACGTTAAAACACCCTTTGATTAAACAGTGGTTCTAGAGTGGTTTATAATTGTTAAAACTGAGAATACCAACTGACATGAGTCATTGTCAAGACTTCTAATGCAACTAGGGCGTTGATCGGTGGCATTCTGTGTTTCACAACTTTTTTACGCCAACATGCGCCGAAAAAGTATTTCCATTAAAACCTTGAACGACTACATGCACACAGTCAGTTTTGAACTGCTTATTGTTTTCAAGGGAATACTACACCAGTGTGCGGTATTCAGGGCAGCATATGCAATTGATGAATGCACAATTAACTTGAAATGATACGGTCCCGCATATCGCAAACTGATGTAATAGTATGATCACACGCTCTGTAATGTTGTAACTCTTACAGTGCGGGACACGAGTCACTAATGTCCTTTGCATACAGTGTAGTCCCAGATGAGAGGGTTCATAGAAGAGCCACCACACCAGGGTCTGCATTGTTTGCCATGTGCTTTTCTGTAGAACAAATCCCTAATTATTCACCATACCCTTGACCTAATTTAATTTTGACATAGTCTATTTGAAAATGCAGCGTTGTAAGGGTTAAGTTTTAACATTTACTTACCTGAATATGTATGTAAGAAATAATGCATGTATGAATTTAACACATTCCCTCCTCCGACTGACGAAATTTGGCGCCTCTATTAAAGTCACATTTTGAAACCATTTTGATAAATAAAGCATTTGCTCCATTGGAACAAATGCTCTATTTATCACATTAATTTCAAAACTACACAATTCTAACATTCTCCTTTTCTGTAGCTAATACTCCTTTTCGGTAGATTTATTAAAATACATGTAGTTTAGGTCTAAAAATAGCTTAGGAGGGAATTAGTTAATTATCTTAATATATAATGACATATGACTAATAAAAGTGTTGGTCCAGAGTCAGATGCAAAGTCAGATTTTTATACATCCACAAGCAAACAGAGCAGACACTGATCAGACGGTTCCTATGGGAGCCGTCTGATCAGGGTTTACCATGTGGACTAATGTGTTATTTTGTCTGTTACTGATACATCTCACGCTAGAGAAAGTTCCTCTCCTAGTGGGTTTTACAAACGCTGTAGATTCAGACTATATATATCTCAGCAATCCGGTAGAGTCTAATAAGCAAACATATTGATAGTTGATACATTAGTTGATTTCTACCAATCAGGGATAGGGGTGGGAATAAACAATTTGGAAACTTGGAAATGATTCCTTTTTATGCCCCCGTCCCATCCCGATCAAGGGGGCATTTTTTACCTGTCTGTTTGTCTGTTGGTTTGTTGTTTTGTTGGTTGGTTAGTTGGTTGGTTGGTTTGTGGACAACTTTAACGTTGGCGATAATTGTGTAGCCATTGCACATACATATTATGGAGGCGAACATTTGTAGACTTATTAAGATCAATGTCATATATCAAGACCAAGGGTCTAATTACGAGTCAAATTTATATTGGCGATAATCGGGTGCATAGTGTTTCACAAAAACATCATGTTCTGTCAACCTCAGTATTTCGGAGGAACACCCACCCTCACAGTGTCTTTCCTTTGTGATATAAAATGGCTCGATGATACACGCCTGTCTGTTTTAAACATGCTTCGGGTCCATGTTGAACATATCGGTTTGAAGCAAGTTTAGCGGAATAGAAAGTAAAACAATAAAATGAAATGAATTTGTCGATATCTTGATTAAATGAATTTTCAATCGTAATCACAGCAGGTCATTTGTTCTTATGAAGCTGAAAATTGTTATTTTTGCGTTCCTTCAATTTCATTACACTTTTAGTCTGCGGTTTCATTGACCAGTGCTTCTACTTAGCGCAACTTAATGCAATCCTATAGCGCTAGAATACATAATACAAACAATGGATTATATATGTATAATACATATTATATGTACAAATAATAAAACAATAAAAGCCACACAGTGGTTTATCGAGATACAATAATTACAATCGCAAAAGCACCTCAATTTATACCCAGCATGCCAGACAAGTCTTTATCTCAGGATGGGAAAGTCGCACCACCTTCCTTAAGATGTTTAGCAAACCACGAAGACCTAAACCCTAAAAACGTCCATCGCAGAAGAGACGGAACGTCGTATCAATGTTTGACACTTGTCACAAATTATAATTATTATTATTATACCACATTTACATAGCGCTCTTTTCACACAGGGTATGTGCGTACAACAGCGCTTCACATAGATGCATTATATGTACAAAACATGGTATATTTCAATGCATATAGAATATTTAAAATAAAATATATTTAATACTTATATATAGATAAGAATAATAAAAATAGAATAAATTTAGAGCATAGGTAAACCAACTTCATCATTTCCGTAAGTTTATCTGCCTGTGTCATACTATGCTCTATTATATTGTGTCAAAGCACTCAGATCACCAAAAAACTTCAATGTAATATTTTATGCACAGCGTCAGTACGTCACACAGTTACGACCCAAAACCACCAGACTTTGGTAAATTGTTTGGCATACAATACTACACATTAGAGATTGTCTTACATATATTGGACAATTGGGTAACAGAATATATGGAGGACGATCAACGCCAAAATTGCATCATGCTTTGTGGCATTTCAGTTTGCTTCATTGTAATTGCATCATGCATTGTGGCATTTCAGTTTGCTTCATGATAAATGCATCCTGCATTGTGGTGTTGAACAGTTTGCTAAACGAGTATTGCATGTCAAGATGGGAGTCCTTCTTTCATTGAAGTTTCTTCAATGACACATGACCCAATGCGGTAAGCCCATAGCAACAAGCATAAAGCCGAACGACGAACGCCGAAGGCATAATGCACTTCAGCCGAACTCGCCATATAGGTGGCGCTGCATGTAAAACCAGATAATCAAACTACTGAAAGTACTGAGGATGGATTCAACGTAGATCGAATTAAATGTTTGGTTTGGTTTTTAAATGTTGTTTTGAACGAAAAAAAGAACATTATTCGGACGTGTGTGTATGGGGGGGATTAATTATTTCAAAAAGATGTTGCCTTTGGTGCAATTTTATTTGTTGCTTTTTTATGTCCGTCTGATCAGGGTCTGTCTTGTTTGCTGATGGTCTGTCAAAGATATCATTCTGCATAGTTTGCCCTGATAAAATTCACGTGTCCATATGCTATTTCATTGTCATTATTTTTCACATGAATATTCATTGAGTAAAGGGTCAACTGTGTAGTACCCTGATCGCCGATGTGTGATAGACCACGCGTGGATCATGTACGGACCGTCTGATCAGGATCTGCTCTGATTGCTAATGGAATTTCATTCATCTGTTTATTTAGAATTTCTGAATGACTTCAATGTTCCACCTTCCATATTTTCATTATAATTTTTGGTCCATAAATATTCTGTATAGGTATTGGAATCGGGACTAAATATAGAACAGGGAAAGGGCTAAGATTACATGTATAAATATAAATATGTCTAATATATCATAAAATAGCATATTTTTATTAGAATTATATTGGGTTTGAGAAATACATTAATTACATTATTTTCATTTTGTGTACAATATACTTATAATATGTTTACTAACCCTTTCTCTAATGTTAACATCTTTTCACACATTTGCAAACACAGCAGACCCAGATCAGATGGCTCCTATAGCAGCTGTCTGATCAGGGTCCGCTCCGTTCGTCAATAAAATTTGAAAGATGTTTCTTTACTTTCTAAAATGGCTACACTGTCCCACCTTCCATATTTCATTATAACTATTTTGTCCATGAATATTCAGTAGGTATTTAAATTTTGAATAAACATAGAACAGGGGAAGGGTTGAAAATAAATTAAGATATGAATAATAATAACTAATGAAGGTGTAATGAAAATATCTGAAATTTTGAACATTGAATACTTTATTTAACGAGGGTAGCTAAATTAGTCATAATGACTAATCTACCTTGAGGCCCTCAAAACAAGCATTTCATACAAAATACAAAACAGTAAAACACAGATCTATATACACAACAAATAAGTGTTCAGAAGTTCAGTAATCTTGCGTCTGGATAATTAATAAATGTTGTCTGCTTCAGTTTGTAGATTTATTCTTTATGGACACGCATTTGGATCCTGATAAAACTCCGAGTAAAATGGCGTCTAATCTGGATCCAATCTGTTATCATAGATTTGATTTGCCACTAGCATCCAAATAGTTAATATAAAGCTATAATATAATTATAAAGTATTGCACATAAAAAAATGAAATGCATAAATGACATCTGACCCCGATTCAGGTGGATGAATGCACGCGCTATTAAAATCACATTTGTGACGTCATTTACTCACGCTGTAATTATTATGAATACGAGAAAATATTTTTGCTCAATACTAGTTAATCTAAAATGATCTCTGCTTCAAATTTTTAAAAAGGCAAATAGAGAGTAAACTAATTGAACCTGATGAGACTTTGAGTTATTAACGATATAGATTAATATATTCTTTCTGAAATTCAACCAATTTGCCCAGGGAGAGGGTATACATACTTTTGTGCATGCCCTTATTTAGATTTACATTGTTATATGTTTAAATTTCATTTACATTTTCTTAAATTTTCTTCACTTGAGGTCCTCTACAAAAGTTACATAAATTATGCCCCTTGTGTCAAAATTGGTTCACCCCAGGACCGGCTAGTTTTCTATAGAAACACATAGTGAACACTTTGAAAATCTTATCCTCTGATTGTCTGGTGAGCGATGTCAGGGCCTTTCAGACCCTCTTGTTATTATTCTTCTTCTCCCAGCAGTAAATACCCCCCCCCCCCCACACACACACACACACACACTCTCTAATGTAATGGATCAGTAACCCTTCTATTTTTGTGTGTTTTTTGGAATCCTTCTATTTCTATGTCTTCATAGCGTTTTCCTTCTTTACCTATGTATTCGGCAAATCACTTCAGCATTTTAGTCCGAGCTGACTAGAGTACGACAAAGACCGGGGCGAAGATGGAACAACGAACCACGCATCAAGCATCAAGCACCAAGCACCAAGCGCTAAGCAAATAGCACAAAGAATATGCTCCAAAGAAGTTTAAACAATGAAACACATTATTTGACGTTATTATAATCAATAAACAAGTTTACAGAAGGTCAAATGTCGGATCGAGGAAGAAACTTCAAAGAAAGAAGAAAGCACATCGTGACATGCAATAATCATTTAGCATAATGCATTTAACACGAAGCAAATTGAAATGCCACAAAGCATGATGCAATTTTGGCGTTGATCGTCCTCCATAAGAATAGGTCAATTTGAAGTTCATGCATATAAACTAAGCAATACAAATAAACAACACTGTTATATACACGCAATATGCAACCCCCTCCAGCCAAACACTATTCGACCCGCTATGACAACGAGGGAGTACACAAAGGATGACTCGTTTTTGCTGCATTCCTCCGCATGTATTTTAACAGAATGAATTGTAATAGGGTATATCCAAATAATAATTATGGAGTAACATGTCATATTGTGGGAACCTGAAAAGCCCAGCCAAAGTAGAGCTAAAGAGGATATCCTGTATACTGTTTCTACAAAATATCTCACATGCTACAATATCGGACAAATCGACAGTGATGGAGACACGTGATTCTGCATCGGACCGTACATGTTAAACATGCCCACTGCACATATATTACATGGCCCCGTTCACTGGTAATCCAATATAAGCAATCCGGATTAGTTTAACAGGAATCCCTGGCACTGGTTGAGGGCAGGGTAGCAAGTTTTGCCAGCAAGACTCCCAATGTACCAGCGCGGTATAGAGATACCCTCTTTGACAACGGTGCTCTGTCCGGCATTTGAACTGGAGTTACCAGAGGTACCAAGCATATGGTGATGCCCCGTTTCACTACAGCACTCCCTCGGCATCGAACACCTGGGCAGGGGAATCCCGCTGACACAACACCCGCAAGTACAACAGCAAGGGTATTCCCTAGAAATGTTATCTTATTTTTTTATTTTATTTTATTTCATTTTTGTTCTACATGTGTAGAGCATTATGTTTGAAAAGGGGTTTAAAAATGTCCCACAGTCATAAGAGAATGGCAGGATCAACACGCTGTGGCTAATGCAGCAGTTATGATAATTGACAAAAATGTTACGTATACAAACAATTAAGCCTTTTCCTATTTCATATATATTCAATATTTCTTCACCTCATGAATATTCAAGAACAGAATCAATACAGTTGAACATGAAAAAGAGAACTTTTCACTGTTGTGGAAACTGCATTATCATATATATAAATGTCAAAAAGCAAACAGAGCAGACCCTTATCAGAAGGCTCATATAGGAGCCGTCTGATCTCGATCTACTCTGTTTGCAAATGCGTAAAAATGTGTTTAAATGAAGGAAATGGTTATGCTAGTGAGTTATTCGTAGCTTCACTTCATCTGCAGTACCGGTGGACCCTTGAAACATGACATAACTATGACATATAACATTTTTATCTGTCACCCAGCAGGGAAAGGCGTCAACACATATTTGTTCTCTGTATGGTATACTGATAGCTTTGTATCTAACTTGTTGAAAAGTACCTCAGATTTGACAATATCTTGAACGATAAATGATTTGCTAACTCGGAGCAAGGCAGCTAATGCAATCATTACAATTTATCACATTTGACATTGCATCCAAAACAGTTCGAGAAATCAAACGATGATTCATTATTATCGCATGCCTCTGTGTGCATTTCATCGATCCACAAGTGATATTGATTTCGACATAGCCGTTTTAGCCATGTGACTTCTGGACACCATTGCGTCGAAATGGATAATTAATGTGTACAAATATTTCTCCTTATATCACGTTTGGTCAGTTTGAATAGGTTCGATTAACCCGTTTTAAGAAAACAGCTAGACTGTCTATTTTAAGCACACGCCATCTCTCGATATCAATAGGTAATCCGATTACGCGCATAAAGAATTTCCTGACATAAATGCCTTTGTCATATTGTTAAAGCTATCCGCATTACTGTCATGAGCAGTATTGTGTCATGCCACAAATCATTCGTGGCACTACAAAGTCGGGGCATGAACATTGTTTTCTTTTCACTAGGATGTTGAAAGCTCTCTACATTATATTTCTAATGGCGAATGGCTATTATTGATAGGGAAAAAGACCTTCAGAAACCTCTTCTAAATACTTTCAAAACGAAGTATCAGAATTACTGTTTTGTTTTAATATAAATGTATTCTGCATAGATAAGATTACGTACCGTATACTCGTACGAAGTGCCTCTTCTACTTCTTTCACCGCTAAATAATGTTCGATTGCTTAAAGTTTAAAGTTAGGTTTTGTTCAATTTGGTATTAAAAAACCAGAGTGTCAAAAATGTGCATCCTGATTGGCGTCTGATCTGGAATATTTGCAAAGGTTATAAAGGTGTCAGTTATACTGACGAAAGAGTTAACCTCTCTATAACGACCATTAAATGACATCAAGTATTTTATGTCAAACGTAGGTTGCTGCTTAAAGCAAGGTGAATTAAAACAGAACGCTCCTATAGGAACGTTCTGTTTTACATTCACATTGCTTTAAGGAGCCACCTGCCCTAAATACCAACTAATTAACACAATTTAGTGACCGTTATAGAGAGGTTTTACTGTAACAACGGGATTTTGTTTTCTCTAATAGTAAACCCATTCAGTCCTGGAGGGGAATTTGTGATTTCAATGGTAAAGAGCAACAAGGCACCTAAACGGGATCCAAACCTTTTTAAAGAATGAATGAGTTCGGCTTGACTGAGATGCAACACCAAAATCTCATTTGGCATCAGTAGGTAATGAGTGGGTGATTTGTGGCGTTGGGGAAGTTATCAAGAAGATAATTTCAAATTATCCAACACCCATCTAAAGCATCGCATCGGATCAAACACCGCCGACCTATCTTCCTTTTAATTTTTCCCAGTGTGTGTGTGGGGGGCGGGGGAAGGTACGTACTGCTGAATAAGCGAAATATAACAACCACATCAATCATTATAATGCAGTAAGGCATTTTAGCGTGTTTGTAAGGATCCTGTAATCGTGCATGCTCTGAACGAGGAGGTCAAATAGAACACTGGATTTTAATTATACATCTCAAAGGATGCATTATCATTTTTTGAAAACGTTTGTCGTTCCATTATACTCGTACATGTTAGCGATCAAGTGCTCAAAATATTGTAGCATGGCCAGACGTCAGTTTGTAATGATTGCCTATAGCCTTAACCCGATTAGGTCCAATTACTTCAATGTATTTGCTCAAAGCATGAATATGGATCCAGTCTAATCTACATGGATACTGTTAGATCACTTTCGCTGATGAGAACGCCTGAACAATATCGGAGGCAATCAGTGTATACAGGAGTTCACTAATATGGATCTACACAGTTTGTGTCTGTCCATATTGAGACAACATTCCCCAAAATGAATACGGTATGGGTACAACCTCAAAATGTGTCCATTTCTGGATCGCATTGCCTGTCAGCTATCATCTGTCATGCATGTTATCTTTTCACCCTAATATCATTAGCGAGAGCATTGATTATTTTTCCATTTGGTTGTGTTGCGTTAATTATCTACTTAGCTTATTTCATTTTCAGCCAGTATGTATGTTTCCAATAACCAATGAATTTGGCTTGAGATACTACATGTAATAGTAACAGTTTTAACCCGTTACTCCATAAATATTTTCCCACGCCTTTGCAAACAGAGCAGGTCTAGTGTCTTCTCTGTTTACTTTTCAATTTATAATAGATCTGAAGGTGTAGTTTCTACATATACCAAAAACAGTTAATACATATTTATGATGTCATTATGTTGGCAAGCATATTCAACATGGAAAGGGTTAACACTGGCTTGTTGTCGTAATATAGTTCAATCATTAGTCTGGTGTCATCTTAGCCATTTCCTTAATTAGTAATTAGCCATTGTTGCATTTGTGTTTAATTTAAATCCAGATGAGACGCCGAGTAACTCGGCGCCTCATCTGGATCCACATTGTTTGTTACTGTAACTGTTATTTTGTTTTGTTTTAATTATTTGTTTTTGTTTGGGGGTTAGAAAATGAAGGAAACTAAAAAAAGAAAATTGTAGCAGACGACATATTTTGCAGACGAAATATTTTACAGCGAAATAGTTAACTCGTTACCTGATATAGTCGCCATTTGGCGCCTTTGTTAACAGAGTGGACCCAGATCAAAAAACGGGAGCCATATGTAAGGGTCTGATATGTTTGATTATGGTATCATATAGATCTAACTGTATAGTTTATGTCATGGGCAAACCATCACATGTCAATATACCATTACACGTTATTTTCGTCTTAGACTTAGAGAAGTAGACGGTCTCTTTAGCTGTGTATCACGATTTAATTAATGAAAAATGATGATAGACATGGCATACCTTTATGGCTAGTGTCCTATGTATTCAACTACAGAACTGCGTTGAGAATTAAAAACATGCTGGTCTCACACACACATACGTACGCTTTGACCATTTTGATTGATATGAAACTTTGTCATTAGAATGAGTATCACCCAACATCTTTTCGATAATCTATGTATTTCTATTCAAATATCCCGATAATATAATGCATATGTACGATATCTGGAAAACGTGTTCATAAATGAGTGCGTGATTTATAATTTTATTATAAATTTCCAAAATGAAAGGTTTGTCGCTTTGCTGTTCGAGTTCAGCTGTTCATGGTAGTGTATTTCATTTAAATATTTGACAAAGAATATTTGACACTAAATCATGTCTTGCCTAACATTGGCGGATCGTCTGATTATTATTTTTTCACTGGATGAAGACGGTTAAGGGATATTGTAAACGAAAACTAAATTAAATTAGCTTGATCAGATTAATTTAATATATTTCTCCACAAAACCGTACCTTGTCGCAACTCATCAGAATCTCCAATGCGATTCTAATGCGTTTCAGTACGATAGGTATTGGCTTAGTAAAAAGGAAATTTAAAAGATCATTTCACATCTAATCTGCATCCCAGGGTCATTAATACTACACTAAGTTTTCTCTTAAAGAGGAAGTCCCTACAATGAAAGCATATTTTCAATAACACCTGGTATTTGTTATGCTCAATCATTATTATGAAGGTTACCCATTTGAACATATATTGAAAAAATTCCCCTATGATACGAATAAACCGATTTCGTCAATACTTATAATTTTTGTTCTACAACACAATATTATCGGCCTTTTCCGTTACATTCTGTCGCGTTTTGCCGATGATCACTCGATCCCTCTACTGTTTATGTAATAGCTCTTCTCGGAAGTGGTCGGAGAAACGCGAATTGGGCGAACAGTTACGAAACTAAAACCCAACCCGAATAAAACTGAAACATCGGGGAGTAAAACCGGGATCGGCAATATCAAACACATGGATGTTTTGTCATTATAAACGGTAATTGGGTGGGGTTTTCTTGCGATATACCACTTTTCAGCATATAAACAAATGAGTTTTGTATATATTAGGTGTTTTTGAAAAGTGTGAAATGTAGGGACTTCCCCTTTAAGTATACACCTATGTATTGTTCTAGTAAAAAATCCATACGTACGGTTGTGGAAGACGACGACGTTATAGTTGAGGTATATACAGATTTTCTTTTCATGGAGGTATGAAAAAACCTAGGTCACACGTTAGTATGAAACCGCGACTTATAATTTGATATCACTACTGAATGTAATAAAGAAATCAAAACAATTTTCATAAACCATTTGTTTATTTTCAACATTAATACCGATTCATATAACTGCGGACGAATACAAAGTAGTCCAGGCAAGGCGTGGCCTAATTATGTTTCCATGGGGGTATGAAAAAAATACAGCCAATCACAGCTCACCAAATGTAATGAAAACACAAACCATATTAAATTATCATATCATAAACGAAAATCATACATGTACTATTTTTAAACCCAATTAAGAATATGTGTTCCAGAAAACAAGAGGTCAAAACGTGTTCCAGTGTGAGTATCTTCTCCGTTCGTAATTATTAGATTATTTTACAGCCACTGAAAGTTCGTGCTAATTCCAAATTTCAAACAGTTCAAGCTTATGCGGAATATTTAGGATTTTTTTCTAAAGAAAAGTTTAACACGACAAACAGTGTAGACCCTGAGTAGAGTCCTCATATAGGAACCCTCTCATCTGTTTTTACACTGTTTACAAAGGACTTTGGCGACTTGTGTTCCGTACTGTAAGGGTTAAGTACTGGGCTGTAGATCAGAAGCGTATTAAAATAGTTCGATATTACTCCGCAATCCTATCTTGGTGGAAAATGAGAGCGAGCGATTAATATATCACTACGAATCGTATCTATAGACTCGCAGATGCTTATTAAATGTCATTAACACTGTATAAAGCGTATTCTTTATTGTACATCAGTTTATAGTTTTCGATAGAAATTTTGCACTATAATTATGAATATAAAGAAGATATATATAGAGAGAGACAGACACAGAGACACAGAGAGAGAGAGAGAGAGAGAGAGAGAGAGAGAGAGAAGCGACATTGTTCTGATAGAATGTAAAATTCACCTTAGGCTGTCCTGAATTAAAGTAGCAGATTATTCTTATAATTATATAAGTACTGGGCTTCAGTGAGCATTTTTATGCACTTTTAAAAACTAGCAAATCGGAGCTTTAAAAGTGTATCTTTAATATGTTACTGTAATGCAATCTTGTAACAAATCAATATAAAGGTGTATGCAATTAAACCTCGTAACATACCAATAATGTTTATTTAACAACTCTATTTGGTAAAATATAAGTTGGCTAACGAACCACAGGAAAATCATGATACTTATGACTTTGGTGTAATTAGTTATTTCATACTTTAACGATGAACAATCAGAAGCAAATATTTGCAGGCTGGGGTTTTACATGTTTAAAGTTCACTACACATAGCCGCCCGAACAGCACCACGACAAAAAAGTAAATGGACATGCATATCAAAATCCACAAAGAGATGCACATAGACATAACAAACAATAGGTGGAATATGGAAGTAGTACTCCCCCAAATTGACCTGAGACTCATGCATATTCCGTTTATTATCGTTGGTAATCTTCGGGTACATTTTCGAAGGTATAAGAATTCGCTATAAGAATACAATCCTCGTGGAACATGATTATTACCGGCTTTTGTTTTGCTGTTGTTTTGTTTTCACAGAGTATTACGAACAATCCCGATAAACACGCCAAAGATTAATCGAGTCTCAGGTCAAATTGAAAGAGTAATACCGCCTTGGAACGGTCAGTGACAATATTCACTGGGGGTTAAACTGGTTTAGAGACGCCAAAACTGACATTTATTCCATCCCCCACCTTAAAAGACAAACAGTGTAAATAAACCGGGGATCCCTGCCCGGTGAATTAAACAAGGAACACCTTTATATTAGATAGACAGGTCAAATAGTTATATTTGTGAATTACACCGATTAGTATGCTCTAATCTCATTTATAAAATATAGAACAGAAGGCATGCAGAATATATCACCTGAACGTCATCAGCAACCCAAGAAGCACAATAAAGTGCGTGCACACACATAAACGCCCATGACATTCAAAGAACTATTCCTTGCCTGCTCACCGCTTATAGCATACCTGCGCTATATGACCAAACTACGTCGCAGTGCCGTTAACCCTTCCCCATGTCCCGTTTTTATTCCAGATTTCAAAACCTACTGAAGTTTCATGGACACAATGTTATAATGCAATATGAAAGGTACAACATGGTAGCCATTTTAGATAGGACTATAGGAGCTGTCTGATCTGGGGCACTCTGTTTGCAAATGCGTGAAAAGGTGTTTTGATGAAGGAAAGGGTTAAACCAAATCATCTAAAACAAAGGACAAGAGGTAATGCCATATCTAACAGAATAGCACTATAATACATAAAGTCACTTAAACGCCTTACCGCGTATAAAGTATTATATTGATTGGGCTGGGTCTAGTGCACTGTGAACATGAATTGTATGGTCTGGTTGCGACAGACTGAACAGGTCATATAGCGCCAAAGGATGATGAACATAAAGGAATCCCACAAGCTCGAGTCACAGCCACACAAATATACCCCCACACACACACACACACATACACAGATACACATTATAACACATATATATATATATGTGTTCAAAAGGGTGACATACACGATACAAACATGAATAGGGTGAAGACATGAGTACTTCCTTGGAACGCTCTGTGGTAAAATTACCACTAGAGATTAAACCATAGTCAGGACACGTGTCCAGCCTAGAAGTTATCCCATCTTCAAAAAATAAGACGGAAAGTGTAAAAATATACCCCCACTCAACTGCTCCACAGCAAAGGTGATGCGCAGCGGTGGTAATGTAAAACAAGAAACATATATAGTAAAATACACTAAATGGAACTATACCAAATAATCCCAGCACATGCCTTCATCGAACCAAAAGCTGTAATTCTGAAGCTGGTCACAAATGTAATCAATAGTTCTTCCTATTTTGCTAAGTCAGAACAACTGTTAAGAGTACAACAGAAAGAAGAACGTACACACACTACGTCCGTCATCCGTCTTGGATTTTGGAGTACATCAGTATAGCTTACAATGGCTCTCCTGGCATTTCGCACGAGGGGAGTGTGGTGATCATTCGTAGAGGGGTCGACTACCAAACACCACCATTCGAGACGATTCTAAAGAGTAGTCACAGTATAGGGTTGGGTAGATAAATAAAGGAGATATTTTTGAAGATGCACCTTAGTGTTACTCGGCGTCGAAACCAAACAGCTTGCAAATGCTTTCACAATTCATACTAAACACTTTTGCGCTAAGCCCTTGGTCCCAATCATTGTACGCATGTTTTGAAAGAAAAAATCAAATTTTCGCAAAACAATTAAACGTTCATGCTGGTCTTAATTTGGATTTATGATGCTGTACATCTTTAACCCTTTACTCGATAGAGACGCCTTTTGACGACACTATATTTTTTGTTCAGGGATTGTTTAAAACGATTACTTCAAACAAACTTTTAAACTGGATTTTTCAACTGTCTGATAAAGTTTACATGTAGGAATGTATGTATTTTTTATGAAATTACTTATATAAAACCGTGTAGCTTATACAGTTGAACATGTCTTAAGCGGTTATCAAAGAGGTCCAAGTATGGATCCGTAAAGCAGGTAGTAGCTTAATGTAGATCAAACGTAATGCATAAAGCACCTATAGGAGCTTTCTGCATTATGTTAGCCCTGTATTAACCAACCACCTGATTTTAAGACTCCTATGTTCAAACAATCAATGACCACTTAATGTTCAAATATCACAGTGTCAAATAATATTTGTTTTATTCAACTTTGGAAGCCCTAAATGGGGGTTGAATCAACTACAAACTGCAATACATGTAAAGATCAGAAAACTATCTGATACGTTTCGAATATGTGAAATGCATGTATAGATGATGAACGGCATAAATGGTTTTAATTCATTGTATCATTCAGTGTTGAAATCCCATAACCAAGTATATGACTATTCTGCATATCAAATTTCCCACTCTGACACGTGACTCGTGTACATAAGAATGTCAGCCGATTACGGAGTCATAATTTGGCACGTGCCTTTGCGTCTCAACTGGTACTTGTTGGACTTTGATATGTGAATAGGTGAGATTGAAATGTCTGCTGGCAAAGAGGTTTGTTGGGTTCTCGGGTTGATAATATGAATGTCGTCCATGCTGTCATGTAATAGTTATAAATATTACACAGTGTATCTTTATTACGCAAATGTCTGTATACAATATTAGAATTCTTGAAATATAAAATTATGGTGTGAAACTCACAGTAGTCATTACCCGCAGTAGCTATTAAACACAAACATCAGTGATATAAACTGTCTCACCTCGTCTAATACAGCCTAATAAAGTCTGAGACAGTTAATGGACATTCCGTGTATGGGTTTATATGAGCATGTGTTTATTACCAGGGTGGTTGTAAAATAACTGAAATAGTTTGTACCGTTTTTAAGTATCTTGTCAATAGCTGTTTATTCCATGTCCTAAAACCCTTCACGTTTCAGCATTAATCAGTGCAAAGGTTTACAAACAAAGCTATATAAACATCCAGATGTAGATGTGTCAATGTTTGGGAAGGATCCGTGGATCTGCTCTGAGTGATAAATCGTTACATCGTAAGTAGGGTAACTATTTCTACCCGCACAGTCCTAGCTATTAGGAATTGCTTAGGAGGTAAGCGCAATTGGATGATAAAAACAATGTGGCAGGCAAGAATTTCACATTTTTGTAAATGCATACATTTCAGCGTAATAGAGGTATGATTAAGTTATCATTTAGACGCATTAAGAACAAATACTACTATACAAAAATGGAAAATTATAGAAAAGTACGATTGTTACGAAATTCAGTTAACATCAATATAATGAACTGAAAACGCATTTTGCAAATTGATAACATATAATTGTTATAAATCGTTGTACTTAACAAGTACTTAGTAAAGCAAAGTAATAGAGATAACTTGTAGTTCGTGTCAGCTTGCCCTTCTACATGTTTTACAAGCTTGTAACATTTGAACTTGTTGACGACGTTTCGGACAAGCTTTATTAGTTCCCTATTGAACAGACGAACATCATACAATGTGAGTGTATGTTAAATACGTATCAGAATTATAACCGTAATGCAAAGTCAGCAACCTCATGCTGTCATTTTATCTAAAAACCCTCTAGTTGTGTGTCAGCAACCTCATGCAGTCATTTTATCTCTTCTTGTGTGTCATAAATAGCTATGCACATTCTTACATTGCGGTGTGCAAACTGCTGTTATCTGAATCGATAGCAACGTATTTTAGTGTCGTTCTGTTAAGTAAACACCATCTACAGGGGTTCACAGCAATGTGTCAATCCCCTAAGAATGAGCATGAAACTAACAAGATGACAAATGTGCACAAGGTCAATATCAAATAAATACAAAACATACTGATAAGCCTAAGATTTGATGTATTGCTATATGTTTGCTTGCTAAACGATTAAAGAACGGCGAAGTAGGCCAAGGGGTAAGTAAACATATTCAAGTGTCATTTATGTCAATTACCCGTAGTTTATTAAGCATATGTTGATGTCATTAAGTTCATAATTGTCATGTTGTTGTTGCATAGTTCATATTCCATTATCCTTAGGGACCTGCATATAAGCATATAAGTTATCAGTTACTTTTGCTCAGCCTCTATCATTACTACTAAACACAAACAGTTTCGAATTCGATTTAACTAAGATATTCACACAGCCTCACATGATTGGTTCAACTCTCCTGTCGAATAGCTACTTCGTTGGTGGAATGCAATGATATCATTACATTTCCCGTATTCTGTTGCTCAAGTCTTGGAAATCGTGATGCCTAATAGATTTAATGGATACATGCTCCGTTATGATAAAAACGATAAGTTTTCGAAAAAGCAATACAATATGTGAGTTGTTTATATGTTCATTTGTCCAATGTTTTCAGATCAGAAATATTTGGCATTTTATTTTCTTCAATTTAATTCTAAAATCGTCAGCTGAAAGCAATAACAGGGATTTTGTCATATCAATAGTGTGTCTATATCTAGCAACATAAAAGATCACACGAGTTCTTAGTGCTGCTTGGTCTAAGCTGTAATGCATTTAACCATATCTTGCTCATTCATTAAACACAAAACTATAATACAAACAAAACGTCGACCAGATTTTAAATAAATATTTAATACATGTTAAGTATGATTATAATATTTTAATAATATCATAAATGATTGTGTTACTACTTCTAAGATTTGCAATACTTAATTAGGGAAGCAACAATACTCTTTTCCACATTCTTTTTGTATTTATTGTTCAACTCAATATGTTTGCACAACTACTTATGCCTACTTTATCAGTGACACAGCATGCAAATACACTGACATGTGTTTCCAATTATATTGTTGTTCTCTGTATTGTTTGCTTAGATCTTCGTATCTAAGCTATTCGATGTTTCCAGCTAGGGTTTGCTCCACATATATCACTACTTCAAAATGATGACATACCAATACTTCAAGGCCATTGTCCATCACACTCTAATCATATTTTCAGAATTTACATGCTGCATGCTATCAGTTGGTCTCGTTTTATTTCATCGATTCAAATTCGTTTTGTATTCGCTATGAGAACGCATGTTATCGTCTTTAAATGATAGAACCTGTCTTAACCGACCAGTATTAATGGTTCAAATGAATGTTTTAAAACAGGTGGTTGCCTAATGCAGGTCTAAATTGTGTGGATAGCACCGTTATAATTTTCTACATTACGTTTGACTTGCATTAGATATTACATGTCTTCAATGCTTTTCTTTTTATGGTTATTATTAATTGAACAAAATAATCTTTAAAAGCAGGCGGTTACTTACTGAAACAGGACCACGTTTATACAGACAACTCTTATAGGACCTTTATGTATTACATTTGGCCTGTATTAAACCATCACCTGTTCATACATAGTATGTGAGTTACTGTAGCTTGACACATGCTTTACTGTACAACTGAGTCAGTACTCTGGTTTTTCTGTACAGCTGAGTCAGTATTCTGGTTCTACGTGAACAACTTGTTTACCCACTATGATCGTTTTGTCGCTAAGTTATGTTGTGTGTTTGGTTTTGCTTGGATGTGTATTTGTTTTTGTGTGGCTGTGTCTTGGCTTTTTGTGTTTGTGTCTTTATTGCGTTTGTCTATGACACACTCTCGTGCTTTTAATGTCAAAAGTGGAACAGAAAACTTGCGGTATAGCAGATGAACATCCGACTACGCACAAGAATAATTACCTGACAGTCTTTTTAAGGTTTCCTGATTACTATCGTATTATTATTATTATCTTCATATAATCAAACTCTGGACTATAAAAAGTTTAAGAACCATGAATTGTCGCTATTGCAAGTGTTAACCCTTTCCCTCATATAAACGTGTTTTCACGCATTTGCAAACAGAGTAGACCCAGATCAGAAGGCTCCTAGAGGAGCCGTCTGATCAAGGTCTACTCTGTTTGCCAATAGAATTTGATAGATCTGTTTCTTTGCTTTCTAAAATGTCTACAATGTTCCACCTTGCATATTTCTTTATAACTGTTTTGTTATTGAATATTCATTAGGTATTGAAATTTGGAATAAACATAGAACAGGGAAAGGATTAAGCATATACAATGTTTGAATGTTTTAAATAATTCTGAGATTCAATCCGTCGCTGCGCACAATAACATTCATACTCTAGACCATATATATATATTGATACAACTGGTAGGTCTGCTGCTTTGTCGTATAGCAATACATATTCCATCAGTAATAATGTTTCTCAAGTCAGCTTAGACACGACATATTTCTGTTGTTTTGTTGAAAGTTTTAGTATCGTTGATTGTAAACATGCAATGCAACCTGAATAAGTGTGTGTGCCTTTAACGGCATGTTGTTGTTTAATTCCTCTTGGAACATTCTGCATAACTTCCGTCCGCATGAAGCTACCACCCACCTTAATGACCGATAGTTAGATATTTCGGGGGTCGTTTTAGAGCGGTTACTGTACTATGTGTATTAAAATCTTCAATGGCTACTGAATATTCATGGACAAAATAGTTATAATGAAATATGGAAGGTGCAAAATGTGTAGCATTTTAGAAACTAAAGAAACAGATCTATCAAATTATTCCAACAGCAAAATCAAACAGAGCCAACCCTGGTCTGACGGCTCCTATAGAAGCTGTCTGACCTGAGTTTTCCCTTTTTGCAAATACATGAAAAGGCGTTTACATTGTATATGAAAGACAGTTTTTGCTCAAAGATTTAGCATTTTGTCATCCAAAGAAAATAAATTATTTGCTTATGTGGCAATATACATTAGTTTACATTGAGGATGTACGCTGATATCGGTACAATTTGCAATGAGATTTTATGGAACGGTAAAATTACTTATTACGTATATGAAACTTGATGTTTTAGAACATAGATATAAGGATTATAACATAAAGACTAGATGGAAACTAACCGATGATGAACTTATACGAAATGTACTGATATTGACATTTGTACAGCATGACTCTATGTATTCTACCATAAAGCTTTACCAGCTGAATACTCACGTAACAAACAATGACACCATGCATATCAATTGAATACGTTTCTGTTAGTTTGATTGAACACATATTTAATTAGTCATGACAGCAACTGTAGAATCGGATCCGCATTATTCCATAAACAAACAGAGCAGACCCTGATCAGACGACTCCTGTAGTAGCCATATGATATTGGTATACTCTGTGTGCACATGTATGAACGCGTTTCTATGAGATAAAGGGTTATGCAACCATTACAGTTGCCCTGCATTAACCCTTTACTCCATAAGTATGCCATTCTTTGCCTCATAATCAGAGTAGACCCTGATCAGACGGCTCCTATAGGAGCCGTCTGATCAGGGTCTGTTCTGATTGCTTACGATATGATATAGATCAGATTCCAAAGTATTTGTCAGTGCAAAACATTCACTTGAAAGAAATCATTATAAAAACCAGCTAATAAATATTCATATTTTTTACATGAATATGGAACAGGTAAAGGGTAAATCGGTTGCTTCTTCAGCCTCCTATCTATGTTTATTCATTAAGAAAGTCGTCCGTTTCGTCAGTCTTCTATGTTTATCCATTTAGGCAGTCTCTTGCTTCTTCAGTCTTCTATGTTTATTCATTTAGGCAGTCGCCTACTTCTTCAGCTAAACCTTCCTTTGATTGAACAGGTAAATCGCTTGCTTCTCCAGCCTTCTATCTATGGTTTTTCATTTAGGCAGTCCCTACTTCTTCAGTGTCCTATGTTTATTCATTAAGGCAGTCGCCTACTTCTTCAGTCTTCTATGTTTATTCATTTAGGCAGTCGCCTGCTTCTTCAGTCTCCTATGTTTATTCATTTAGGCAGTCGCCTGCTTCTTCAGGCTCATATGTTTATTCATTTAGACAGTCGCCTGCTTCTTCAGCCTCTTGTGTTTATTCATTAAGATTTCACTTAAAACACATGTGTTGTACTTATCTGTTTTGATGCTGTTTAGTGAAAACTATATGAACGTCGTTATTTATCCGTCCGTATTGTTTCACGATAAATTAATTATATGCGAAAGTTGTTATTTATCTGTTCATGTGTGTTTTTGTGATAACTTAACAGTATGTGAACGTTGTTATGTATAACGATTTGTTTAAATATTTGTAAATCTCCAACATTCATACTTCACAAATGTTCTGTCATTATCTAAAGAGTAAAGACCAAATAGATTCGATTTGGTTGGACTTTCAATATTTGTGCGAAATTCGTCAGTATTTCTTGCCCTATTCTTTAAGCCATGGAAACTAAAAATAGAATAGGTCCCCTACTTCAAACAATTACCAAGATTGGGCCTCAATAATCTAAGCTAATTTAAGCTTTAAATAATTGCACAATGCAAACAGTGAAACAGATGGGTCTTTACAGAATAACATTCCTTACAATCGGTCATTTATAATAAATGAAACATTTGTCACCTAATCATTGTTGTTTGTGGGAGAAACTGATACAATAAAACACTCTGAATCGGAATTTTAATAAACATGAAGAAAAGTCTTTTTTTGCAGGTGGCTGCTTAAAAAAGGGTGAAGGTCATCCAGAAAGCTCCAAAAGGGGCTTTATGCATGATTTTCACACTGCATTAAGCTGCCACCTGTCTGTAAGACGGGCATTGATACTAATTGAACGTCCGGTTTAGAGAGGTTTTACTGTATTTCTATTTTATCATGCTGTGCTCATAATTTACTTGGCTCATTTTACTTAATACCGACATTTAGACTTCCAATAACTCTTATAAGTGTGAGTTGATTGGCATTTGCAATCAGCTGGAATCCTGATGGGACGGCAAGTCGTTCCACGTTCTGTCAGGTGTCAAGCTGTTTGTTACTTGGTGATAATAGTTAATCCTTACCCTGGTAACCGAGACCTGCCTGACATATGCAAACAGATTGGATCCAGATGAAATACCGAGTAACTCGGCATATTATCAAGAGCAAAGCTACTTGACCCTCGCACAATAGAATATCAAACACTTGATCGAATAGTAATTAAAATTATACTTTATCTAATATTGAACAGACAGCCGGTTAAGGGTTTAAATAGCATAGGTGAATATAAATAAAGTTTACAAATACAGCATATAAAAGTTAGGTCTGCATCAGTTCTCAACATGATAATAGTTAAATGCTATTACTTCATACTGTATCAGGTAGTTTGGCCACCAGATTAAGATTGGGAAATCATATATAAGGAATATAAAAGTGAGTATAATGACATAAACTTGTTACATATATAGCAGTCTGATATCACAAATCATGTGGTTCCTACCGGTTAGTGATTTCATATTTATTGTATATCATATTTATTGTATATATATTGCTTATAATTCACCGACTTGGTAATTAATCATGTGGTTCCTACCAGTTGGTGATTTTATACTTATTGTATATTTATTGCATATCTTTCATTGACTGGGTAGATAATCATGTGGTTCCTACCGGTTAGTGGTTATACATTTATTGTATATCTATTGCATATCTTTCATTGACCGGGTAGATAATCATGTGGTTCCTACCGGTTAGTGATTTTATATTTATTGTATATATATTGCATACATTTCATTGACTGGATGGACGATCATGCCGTTCCTTTCGGTTTATGATTTCATATCTATTGTATATCTTTTGTATATCCTTCACTGACCGTCCGGCTAGTGATTTTTATATTTATTGTATATCTATTGTAAATATTTCATTGTCTGGATAGATAATCATGCGGTTCGTTCCGATTATTGATTTCATCCATGTACAGCGCTTTTGAACGCACATATCCTGTGCGAAAAGAGCGCTATATAAATGTGGTATAATAATAATAATGGAGGTTATGTTTTCTATTAAACATTGTTTAGAAAATATACAAACATTTCTCTGGTGAAATGAAGACCATGCTACGTAAAGCAGTACTAAGTATTCGAAATAGTGGATTTTAATGGGCCCTGTTGTTTGCCTCATTCTAGTGGCCAATTTTGTTATTTAAGCTTTTGTATGATGCTAAACAAAAATATTAGAATGACTCTATGAGAGTTCGTGTCCTAGACATTATGTTTTGCTGATGAATATTACTACCCGGCATAAAGCCACAAAAAACTTCAGGTTACTATCGTTGCTAGGCATTGATATTTATACTTATTATGCTCCCCAACAACGGTGTTGGGGGAGCATATAGTCGCCGCTTTGTCCGTCCGTCCGTCCGCCCGTCTGTCCGTTGGTGTGTCCGTCCGAACTTTTTTCGGAGCATATCACAAAAGCTGTAATAGATATCAACATGAAACGTCATAGGTAGATTGATCTCGATGAGATTCAGGAGTTATTGCCCTTTGTTATTTTTCATACTTAAATTTTGTCCGGAGCATAACACAAAAAGTATAATAGGTATCAACATGACACTTCATAGGTAGATTGATCTCGATGAGGAGAAGTGTAGAGCACAAGAATCATCACTCTCTTTTTCATAACTTAGGAGTTATTGCCCTTTGTTAATTTTCATACTTAAAATTTGTCCAAAGCATAACAAAAAAACTATAATAGATACCAACATGAAACTTCATAGGAAGATAGATCTTGATGAGGAGAAATGCATTGCACAAGAATCATCACTCTCTTTTGCACGAAAAAAGCCCTTTTGGAACAAGCATTTATTTGGGGAGCATCCATCGGTTCTACCGATTCTCTTGTATTGATTCAATAAGGAGTTGCTATCACAGTAGTGACTGCGTTGCCGAGACAACATGGGGATGCTTGAAGTAAGATGCTGTCTACCTTAAACTTATTCGGTATCTTGGCATCACCGTTTTGTCTTGGTATATTGCTTACTGCACTAATGCGAATAGAAAACTTGTTATCAGAAAGTAACTATGCCTTTGACAGCCAATTCAATTATTATACTTTCCACAGAGAAATCTGAACAAATATAAATGTATTTCAAAGATGTTTACATATTTACATTCACGGGGATGCAAATATATTTGAGCCGTTCCATAAGAGAATTAGGCGTCCGTCTGACAAAAGATTGTACGACTGAAATAATCGTTATTGTCTAACATATGACGACCGCAACGGGATATTAGAAGATGCGACATGTTTTACCATACAAAGATAGCATGCATTGTTGCATACTAGAATAAGTGATGATTTCGGCTATGCGAGTAATAGAGGCCATTGAGGGGAGATCATAGTTATTTTTCTCTTCAATCGTGTTTTTCTCGTCATCTCACTTGACTTCAGATTGGTTTGTAGGCTTCCTATGAACTTTAGGTGCTTTAGTTAAAGACTGATGTATATTTTCCTATGATTACCAGCATATGTTTTGTAAAGTGTTTTGTTCTGTGGCAAACCTAATTGGAACGTCCTTCTTCAGTATTTTCTCGTTCAATCACAATTAGAGGAAGGCAGTCGACACAAGCATTTTGAGTACATCAGTCGACTAACTGAGCAGAACAGTTAACAGCCGTTCTAACAGACACATGCAATAGTCGATAAAATGTATAATCAACTAGCATTTTCAATTACTGTAGATGACAGATTTCGGTGCGCCTGATCGGCAGCTGCTGGGGTTACAATACTGCATGAATCTTACATCACCTATTTTGTAAACAGTAATTCAAAGATGAGTTGGTTGAAGGAAATATAGTCATAGCAGCTATTTACTGTATTTCTATATTTAGTTAAAAATTCAAAGAAGTGTCTTTATTGTGGGAATATATTATCTTTATTCTTTAAATGTTATTAAATCATTCACTGATTTAAACAATTTCTGACAAAAATGTTAACAAAATCCATTCGCATTGTTTTTCACAAAATATACCGACTACCACCCATAATTACTGATCAAGCATGTACAATTATTTTTTATTTTGTTTATCTTAGCCCTTATCTCGCTGTGAAAAAAATGATAACTTTGAACCTAGTGCAAGCTTGAATCCAGATGAGACGCCCAGTCGTTCGGTGTCTCAACTGGGTCCAATCTGTTTGATGTGATCCAATTCGCGGAATAAGCGTTAAAACAACTTGAAACATCACACTAGTTTCGTGTTTTATCTACTGCTCCACTCCGGTGAGCACATTGTTCGTGTTATTACTTACAAATACGGGTGAACTTCAAGGGACCATACGAATTACTTCTAGATGACAGAAGTTCAAGTCATCCGATTTCTACTCTGAACAAATTTCTCATATTGACAGTTTGATGTAAGTCTAAATGTACATGTATGAGTCATGTAGGAAACACCGCATACAAAACGCACAATCGCCCAAACAGCACCACGATGACACACAGCAAATGTACATGAATATAAAAGACACAAAGAGATGCACAGACATAACAAACAAACAATAGGGGAAGATGGAAGTACCGCCTTGGAACGGTCAGTGTCACTGGGGGGGGAGGGGGGGGGTAAACCGATGTAGGTGCGCCCAACCTCACACTTATTCCATCCTCACCCTAAAAGATAAACAATATAAATAAACGTATCCCCTCTCCGACTAATCTACAACAACTGCGGCGGCAAATATTATACAGTGGTAAAGTGCATGTAAAACGAAAACATATTTAAGTGAAACAACTGTATCCACCTATCGCTAGTGTAATCAATGATTGAGCTGCAAACAGAGTTACTGTAGAAAAGTAATAAAGGGTACCACAAAAATGGGAATATCCGACGTCCTCCTTCCTTTTTCCGGATTTAAGAGGTCGCCTTCATAGAGTACTAAACATTTCTTGTCGGTGTACATGCAAAGACGGCAGCGTGATTGCCAACTGTAAAAGGTTTGACAACCAGACATGCAGTATGTTGTAGTATATATAAGTTTTCTGCATTACGTTTGCTCTGCATTAAGCTGTCACATGTGGTTCTAGATATGCGTAGTAATACATTATAGAACAAATCTGTATTGTAAAATTTGGAATGATCTAACTTTTACTTCGAGTTATCGCGAAATTCAAGTTGTTTTGGTTCGAGTTATCGACGTTCAATCTGTATAGTTTCCTAGTATCTGATTAAAATATTGATTTATGCTTACTGATTTGGGGTGTGCAGCTTCTAATATATCGTACACTCACCTTCTATCGAACCTCACCTGTTTATCGAACCTTTCATTTTTTTGTGTTTTTACGCATGTACAAGTGCATACTACGTCATAAAATCATGAGTACCGTTGCTTTGTCTGTAAACAACGCCTCGTAGTTTTAAAAACGAAATATACGTCATAAACAGGTCAATACAGTTTATTTTCCGTTCAACTATGCTAAACATGAGAAAACTCTTAATACGTTATAGAATATCAACATGAATGAAATGTGTACCACATTAAAAATGTTTGACAGCTCTGACCCCTTCAGCTTATGCAAAGGTCGCGTGCCCATGATGAAATAACGTGACTATGAGTATTATGTTACAGTAAACAGTTTCTAAAATAAAGGTTCGATAATGGCAGTCATTTTTGTTTTTGTTATGCGGGTGGTGGGGAACACTGGATTGTTTGGGGATTAATAGATGAGGATAAAAATATTTAATTGTTTCAAGGTATGTATAAAAGATTATTTTGAACTGCTGATTTATTTTTTTCTTCAATATTCACAGTAAACGTTTTTGTTCCTGGTCAAAGGTTAAGAGGTTCGATAGACGGTAAGACCATGCTACATGTTATGAATTGATTCTGATAATGTGTCTGAAAAAACATGTTCCCATATATCGAAATCCACCATATTTGTTACATGTTGCCTTGCAAGTTTTTATATCCAACTAATGTCCCTATACATATTTGAAAGTTAGCAATTAGTGTAAATGGCAATAGTACTTGTTTTACTGTCAGTCCTAAACATTCAAACTAACCTCTGAAACAATGACTTCATTAGTAGATTTTCTACGGAGTACATATATTCATCGAAGCTGAAACCTTTTAGGAAGTAACGATAATAACATTGGACATGAGATGGACTGAACAACAACTATGTAGATCTATACCCTGTATTATCTGGCACAAACATTCTTTTTACAAGTGTGGCAAGCTATCCTGTTTGCTAGATTTCCTAAATAATTGTTTCCAGGATCGCGACAACGTTGGAGAGAGTGCATATTGTTTTAACCTTTTACCTCATGAATATTCAATTTAGAAATAATGACAGAATGAATAGTTACTAGTCGAATTTTACAATGGTATATGAACACTGCATGTTTGGCTCTAGCAGAAATGTAGAATCAGATCTATATAATGTCATAAGCAAACAAAATTGACTCTGGTCAGACAGTAGCCGTCTGATCTGGGTCTTCCCAGTTTGAAAACTGTATTATCAGGTAAAGCATCAAGGTAGTGTTATTGAGTTGCGATACACACTGATGCGTTCTGTATCAATAATGATGATGCAATACTCTGCAGTATACCATTTATGCGTTCTGAATCAATAATGATGTTGCAATACACACCAGTCTATTATTGATGTGTTCTGTATCAATAATGATGTTGCGATACACACCAGTCTGTCATTGATGCGTTCTGTATCAATAATGATGTTGCAATACTAACAAGTCTATTATTGATGCGTTCGTATCAATAATTATGTTGCGATACACACCAGTCAATCATTGATGCGTCCTGTATCAATAATGATGTTGTTGCAATACACACCAGTGCATTATTGATGCGTTCTGTATCAATAATGATGTTGCAATACACACCAGTCTATCATTGATGTGTTGTGTATCAATAATTATGGTGCAATACATACCAGTCTGTTATTGATGCGTTCTGTATCAATAATGATGTTGCAAAACACATCAGTCTATCATTGATGCGTCCTGTATCAATATTGATGGTTCGATACACACCACTTTATCATTGATGTGTTTTGTATCAATAATGATGTTGCGATACGCACCAGTCTATCATTGATGTGTTTTGTATCAACATAGTTTGCAACCATACAGATTATATCCTTTAGTTCACTAGCACAATGCTCATATGTTTTGCTTGTTTCTGCAGATGTCCCTGTAGTAATATTGTGATTTAAAACTACCATTACACCTCTCTAATGCGACCATCAAAATATGACAGGGAGCTCCCATAGGGGCTGTTGTCAAGTATTAATCATCCATCTGTTTTAACCATATATTCGCATATTAGTTCATGAAAAAAACGCCCAGATTTTATTTTGGAACCCATCCATTATTTTATGTTGAAGTGGGTACACAGTAAACAAACTATTTGCTTGTATTTCCATTGACATTAATGGATTTAACAAACAGTGCAGACCATGATCAGATGACTCCATCAGGAGCCCTCTGACATTGGTCTACACTGTTTGCCTATGTCTTTTAAGAGAATACTGAACACAAATGAGCTAAAGATGTCAATGTTTAGTGTTTATGTTGTCGATTTAGAGAGGCTTTACACTCAGTATATAGCATATGTACGCACCTATTCTTCTTTCAAATGGAACATATTATAGGCGTGTATCAGTGGAGAAGAGTCATATACGTGAACGACAATGATTCATATACTTAATAAATCTAATCACATTCAGAACAATAGATGAGATTGTCATCGCTATGGCATCTGGAATAACAGTTTCCTTCAATTATGACTAATTGTAACTTTTGCTGTGCAGTAACAAAGAAAACCAGATCACCCATGCGGCAATTAGTACAGTGTTCTCATGTGCATGTGGAATCACGAATTAATACAAGCTTAGACAGTCATTAATTTACGAGAAGTTAATAGCAGAACGGAAGATATCTGTATTCGTTCGACGGATCCTTAAGCCCTTTGCCTGTTAACCGTTTCCATCTTATAAAAGTGTTTTCACGCATTTGCAAACAAGGTAGACCCAGATCAGACGGTTCCTTTAGGAGCCGTCTGATAAGGGTCTGCTCTGTTTGCTAGTGGAATTTGAAAGATATGTTTCTTTATTTTCTAAAATGCCTACAATGTTCCACATTCCATATTTTATTATAACTGTTTTGTTCATGAATATTCAGTAGGTATTGGAATTTGGAATATATATAGAACAGGGAAAAGGTTAAGTTGGACCTGACGGCTTGGTCAATATAATACTACATGTAACTCCGCGTCTCAATTGTGTCTCTAAAGTTTGAACGAATCGGAATTAACCCATTTGCTCCCTGTGGATTCTTCCATGTTTATATATTGGATTGGTCCATATTTTATCTAAGGGGTGCCTGGCCTAAATTTTCAATTTCGTTTTGTTTTATATTGAAATTCCTATCAGCAAACAGTGTAGAATCTGATCAGACGCCGCATGATGTGGCGTCTGATAAGAGTCTACACTGTTTGCCTACGTCCCATATATGGGATCGTAGGAGCAAATGGGTTAAACAAAAAAGTGTAACAGTACGGAGTTTGAGCAGACATCAATTTATTCAGCAGGCAAAGTGTTAGGTGCTAACAACAGTATACATTTAACCATTTCCCTATTGATTCCAAATTTAATACCCATGGACATACTAGTTATAATGAAATATGGAAGATGGAACACTGTACCCATTTTTAAAAATAAAGAAACAGATCTATCAAATTTCATTAGCAAAATTGAGACTCTGATCAGTTGGCTCCAATAGGAGTCGTCTGATCTGGGTCTACTCCGTTCGCAAATGCGTGAAAACACGTTTATATGAAGGAAAGGGTTAACTATTCATGAATACTAACTTGGAACGGAAGTTAAATGTATCATCTTGAAAAATACCCAATATAAGCATGTTTCAAAACCATCGGCTACCTTTCCGCAACCAAGGCAGATGATGTGTTTATGGGACCTTCTCCTCTACTATTACAAAGATGAACTGTTGATGTCACTTGCAAGATGAAACCAACACGAATTTAATGTTGATTGCCAACAAATAAGCTACTCATGTCAAATCGCATGACGTATAAACAGAAAGGTATAAATGTCGACACATGTACTACTAGCAATAAATGCCAGACACACTCGCCGAAAAATCTTAAAGAAGGCAAGAAGGATTCTTTGATCACGTTTATGGACAAAAGGGCAATGTAATATATGAATACACAACAATAACGTAACAACTTCTTCCTGGCTGGTCTGAGAACACGTAATCTTACCCTAACCCACTATTATCAAACTCGCATTTTGCAAACTCCGTGTGATACATCTTCTATGGATACAAGCTTTTTGACACTAGGTCAATATTTCCCAAACAATGATCTAAATGTAAATGAACGTAGTCAAAATTGCACCCGATCAAACATTGAGTAGACATTATGTATTTACAGCGGAATAATGTTTAAACTCATTACTGCTCCAGTTTGGATATATCCCATTATGTATTAGATATTTACTGTATAATTCCATGCACATTGTAACGCTGAATATTAAGAATGGAGTAACCTATCAGTGCTTATCTAGAGTTTACTCAATATGAAATGCTCAAATCTGCTAGAAGAATTTGAATGACAAAACAGTACAGACTCTGATTAGAGGGACCCTCCAGGAGTCCTCTGATCTGGGTCTACACTGTTTTCAAATGACAGTTTACATCCATATTAACACGTGTCCATATGCTTATAACCATTTCCGTCTATTACTTTACTGCCGATACAGTAACTGTCTATTCAAGGTCAAACTATATTCTCACAACGCTTAGACCACTTTTTAATGTTTGCTTGAGACTCCTACTTCTAGAGGAATCCTCAAATGAGGGTCTGCACTTTTTGTCATTCAAAAGCCTCTAGCACGGTGAAGCCTTTCATACTGGGTGTTATCTATAGTTAAACACCAATTGGCCATTCAACACGGAAAATGCTGCGTTGAAATTATCAACAACTAATACCACAAACAACGGTTTATTTACATGCACAGTTGAACTTCGATATCTCGAACTCGGATAACTCGAACTTCGAGATAACTCGAACAAAAAGTTCAGTCCTTCCAAAACTTACAATACAGACTTGCTCTAAAATGTATCGCTACAGATGTGACAGCTTAATACAGGAGCTTTCAGCATTACTTTAAACCTGTATTAAGCTGTGGTCATGGGAAATTGTTCAGATTAGAAATCGGATGACTCGAACTTCTGTTATACTAATATGCATAGTCTCTTGAAGTTCGAGTCATCGAAGTTCAACTGTATATCAAAAAGGGTCTAGTACTTTGTTACTATAATTGTAAAACGCGAGTTTATCGGTGCCAACCTTACCACAAACATTTTATCTTTAGATAATTGATAAAAAACACCCGCAAAAAGAGCAAACGTATTTATGATCTTTACGTATTATTCAGTATCAGAGAGAGAGAGAGAGAGAGAAATCGTTTGCTGGCTGGAAGAACTTCAGAAATAAACTCTTGGGTTTTCTCATGCGTTCACATCTGGAGTTTCTTTTTGTAGTGGAGCACAATAGCATTTTCAATTGCTACATCAGAGGATTTCTATTAATATTAGAAAACCCAACGCCACGGCTGTATAACACAGGTTCATTACTCATTAGACAAAGTATATACAGTGCTTTGATTGGTTCTTGTAACTCTAGCATTTCTTTCATCTGTTGTTTCTAACGTTAAAATTGAAAGACATACAACAGATATCATCTAAATGTACTGATTTTAACTCTTTGTGCACTTCATTTACCTTTTTAACCTAGCAAGTGACGTAAACCTTACACCAATGTTCACGCAAGTAACACCCGGAAAATTCCTCTAATCAATTATTAATGTTTACGACATCAAGTGTGTGTGTACAGTAGAACTTGTCTTAAACGACACTTCATTTATTGAATATAGGAGTCTATAAACGCAGATAGTAACCAATTGTCTTAACAATTAACCCTTCACTTGCTGAACTTTAAAATACATTTATCCTTCTTTACCCATTGCCCTGTTGTATAATTACATATATCTTCACTGTGTACAGGTATTTCGCTGTGCAATCACTGCTGTGGAGTGCACTGGTTGCACAATCAATTTGTAAATAGTGAAGACCCTGATGAGACAGCTCCTGCAGGAGCTGTCTCATCTGGGTCTTCACTATTTACAGGTAGGTATATTGACGTGAATAGCGAGCGAAGGGTTAAGAATTAGACCTCTTTTTAACGATCGCTTAAAGCCACTGTCAACTACATTCGCTCAACAAGGACAAAATAAATGATATATTTATCAAAATGATTTCAAAATATTTTCTACTAGCAGTCCAGTTTAGAGGGGTTTTACCATACACAATTCTAAACATTTCCGTTTTTAAGTAAGTATTGCCTTTCAGTTTATTTACCAACCAATTTGCATTCTGCCAAGATGCTATTGTTTGCAAAGGTCATCAAAAGTGGTCCATGGTGGTCAATAACTTCTCATTGAGTTGAGCCGTCTTTTAAATTAAAAGGAGTTGTCACCATATGAATTTTCATTGCATTTCGTACGTTTATTACTTTTTGTAATTCTAAAACAGATACGTGCATCAATACTATGTGCACGTCTGTTTGCTTAATATGTGTCTCCGTCCCTCTTACTGCCCGCAATGCTTACCTAATTTAACCTTCAACACACAGTAAATAGCTTACAGAAGAACCTTTCTTAAGCGCCATCAACAAGAGGTCTAAGTATGGGTCTGTAAGGCATATAGTATTTAATGCATGCAGATACCTCCTATACATGTAGGAGCATTACATTACTTTTGCCCCGCATTAAGCATCCATCGTATTGTATCCATTCGTCTTAAAAATGAATGGCTTCTCATTAGTACTGAAACTGTTTGAAAGTTTGACAATGTTCTCGGAAATAAATGCAAAATATATCAAACGTGAACACTAGAAGACGCAATTATAACATATTCACCGACGTAAGCTTCATAAGCAAGATAAAGATAAACGGGTTTAGTTTTGTTATTAGTTATCTAAGTGTCAACACCACCAGATGGCAGTTGTAAGAGATTGCCTCGGACGAAACACGCATTCTGCAGACACTAATCTGACAAACAAAACATTATACAGGAACACTGTAAACCATACATTTTGTAAATTCTTCATTGTTTCCATAGTGTCTGAAGATAGAATACCAACATATGTAAAAAAAAACACCATCAAATTGGAAATAAGTAAAACAAGAACATTCGCTGAACTGATCAATTGATATCCCCAGCCTAACAAGCTATTAAGTTGAGTTATTGAACAAAAGGGACAAAGAGGTTTTTCGCAAACAAAGTGCCATATCCCTCGCGTTCCAATGTGAATGTGAGTGGTACTTGCAGTGCCGCATTTGTATTGTATACTATACCCACAGGATAACGAAATTTCCAATGAGTTTCTGAGATATGGTTCCAGTCAGTCAAAATGGTTACATCCCGCAAACATAGGGGTGTAATGTTGGTGTTCCAATGTCAACATGAATGATACTTGCAGAGTCACATGTCCTTATGCTACTTTACATTTATATAGAAAAACTCCATACAATTTCTGATATATTGCTCCGGACACGCAAAAACGTTACATTTTGGCAAACTAAGGAACATAAATCCAGTGTTCCAAAGTCAATGTCAGTGACTCAGTGATAAGTGCAGACCCATATTATGTTATGGTAATAAACATATATATAATGTTTCAATGAAACAAATCCAAACTGCTTCTGAGATATCACTCCAGGATGCAGGGACACACGGAAGGACGGACGCACGGACGCATGGACACACGAACGGGACGGCGCCTATACCCCCACATGTGGCCACATACTGAATAAACAACGGTAGCTAAAAGAACATGTGGTTGCTTAATGCGGAGCAAAGGTAATGCAGAAAGCTCACTATGGGAGCTTTCTACATTACCTTCTTCCTGTACAGTGAAGCTCACTTATAACGAAGTCCTCGGGACCCTCTGATTTCTTTCGTTATATCCAAATTTCGTTATATCAGGTCCGTTTTACTATATGTAATCAGAGAGGGGGAATAAATTCTATTTTGTTATAAGCAGTATTTCGTTATATCCAAGTTCGTTATAAGTGAGCTTCACTGTATTAAGCTATAAACTGTCTTTACTATAGTCATAACTATATTTGTTTAAAGCGGTCGCTGAAGATAGTTTAAAGGTCTTCATGGTAATCGTGTAATTCAATATAATAATATCATGGAGTGCCTGTCCTGTCGAAAGATTCTTCAGAGCGGGATATTGTTATATAGTATCATCTGCAAACTGAAACAAATAGAATGAATCAAGCTTAACGCGTTGTTGTCTGGCCATATGTCAACACCTCGCTAATTGATAGCCAGCCAAACATTTCGTTGCTTAACTAGGTCAGAAGAGCCTGATAACTGGAGAGTATGGGTATGTAATAGCAACAAAGCATGACCTCCGTAATAAGATATTTCTCTATCACATCATTGACATATACATGTACAAAGGGCCCTAATTTTGGTGTTCCAATGTCAATATGAATTATACTTACAGTCACATGTCCTTATACTACTGAACATTTATATAGAAAAATTCCATACAATTTCTGATTATATTGCTCCGGACACGCAAAAACGTTACATTTTTGGCAAACTAAGGGCCATAACTCATGTGTTCCGAAGTCAATGTCAGTGATACGTGCATGCCCATATTCTGTTATGGTAATGACTATTTATACAAAGTTTCAATGAAGAAACTCCAAACGGTTTCTGAGATATCACTCTTGGGTGCAGGGACACACGGACACACGAACGGTACGGCGCCAAAACTATACCCTGCCTGTGGCCACATAAAGAATAAACAACGGTAGCTAGAGCACGGGGTTGCTTAATGCAGAGCAAAGGTAATGCAGAAAGCTCCCTGTAGGAACTTTCTGCATTACTTTCGTCCTTTATTAAGCTATACACTGCCTTTAAAGTCATACCTATATTTGTTTAAGGCGGTCGCTAAAGATAGCTTAAAGTGCTTCATGGTAATCATGTAATTCAATATAATAATATCAAGGAGTGCCTGTCCTGTCGAAAATTTCTTCAGTGCGTGATATTGTTGTACGTTTCATCTGCAAACTGAAACACATAGAATGAATCAAGCTTAACGCGTTGTTGTCTGGCCATATGTCAACACCTCGCTAAATGATAGCCATCCAAACATTTCGTTGCTCAACTAGGTCAGAAGAGCCTGATAACTGGGGAGTATGGGTATGTAATAGCAACAAAACATGACCTCCGTAAGAAGATATTTTCTCTATCACATCAATGACATATACATGTACATTTAATTCTAGTAGATACGTTTAGGCAGGTGGCTCCTTAATGCAGGGTGAAAAGCATGCAGTAAGCTCTAGGAGAACTATAAGAGTAGGTTGTTACCTAATGTTTGGCGAAAGTAACACAGAAAGTTCAAAATGGAGTTATCCGCATAACTTTTGTCCTGCATTAAGCTAACTTTGCGCTTAAATACGGATATGCAATGTGCCAATATACCGATCTTTATTGACATTGTATCAGCTTTACAAATGCTATTTCAGAAGATTGAAAACAACAAATAAAAAAAAGGCGAAGAGGGAAATATATTTATGTTTATCCAGTCAACAAAACACTGTTCGACAGTTGTTTTATTAAAACCTACTGTTCAATTCCGTTGTATGGTTTGTTTTTAAACCAAAACGTATATTTAAATTCACATTCACAAGCTAGGATTAGTATATAAAAGTCAAATAACACCGTTATATGAGTCATTTGTTCTGCAGATAATCACATGATCACTCTATACACAATTTGTTTTATGAAACAAAGCCTCGACTGCGTATACGTTTTTCATCTATCAACAACATACAAATGGCTGGAGGTTTTAATTTGAGTCAAACCTAATTATATTAAACACACGTGCCGTTGTACAATTTTTCCACAGGCGAAATCACTCATTACCTAGGCGATAAGATATTTGGTTTTACAGGGTGAGTGACCTCGAAATGTGTAAACTTAGATATAGCCTGAATCTCTGTTCATGTAAACGTTAAAAGTATTCGTGGGCGCGAAAAGAAATGTGTATCCTGAAGTAATTGTTTGCTATCATAACATCCAAAGTGGCATCAATATGGGCCTGTAAATTCTTTTCGAATATGAATGTTTTGATAGCCATCAATTAAACAAGAGTTGAAGGACGACCTTGACAGTTGTGAGTGAGAGATTACTCATTGCCACCCAAACGTCTGTTGTACGTATGCCAGAACAGTATACCCATCCGCATACTATTTGGACGCTTAGGAACGAATCTTGCAATTCAAACATGTGATAATGTAGGTCTGGAGTCAATAAAAATAATAAATTATATAAGAATTACCCTATGGAAAATATTATCGTTTCAGCTAAAATGATGGTGATAAGGATGTTTGAAGTAGAGCAAATAATATCAGACTTTCTGGATGATATGCGATGGATTACAAAAGGGAACGTTTGTTCTGTTCTTGTCATCGAGTATTTGTTTTGGAATCACTTAAAGGTCATGAGCCAGAGCCCCAAATTTTGGCCACCGGTACCATCATTGGGTAACAATGCTATCAATGATTTTTGGCAAGATATAAGTATCTAGAATCAGAAAATATGTGATAGCAGTGAGTTGGTGGTAGCTTTTTATATTGTTTCACCAATTTTAACGCTATGGTAAAAATAATGTTTTCCAATGCTGGCATTTAAGAGAAAACAATATTAAATTTCAAAGTGATGGCTCTCTCTTGTTACACCTTGTATCTACTTGAACATTTAAAGGATTGTATCAGAGGTAATTTTTTCATAAAAAGAAGGCATATAATGTAGATTCTTGCTCATAAGTGCATGCAAACATGTTAACGTTCATGTGTATTTTGCAAATACAACAGAACACTGTTACCCGGTTAAACTGAAGTCATAGCTTTTTCCCCTTTATTTTGTTCATTCCAATTATGCCACCATGGTTGTAAATCTTGCCTTGCGTTAAAGTACTGAATCATAGTTTACCCGTTGATAGTGATAATATAAACGTTATTGCGTACTTCACAATGAATGAGGTTCAGTAAGGCTATGTTTCTAATTCCAGGGATATATAAGCATATATCAAAATTATTATCTTAATATTATGGTAAAAATCAATGTTTTGTTATTGTCGTTCTGAACATAAAACAAAGAAATCATTATGTCTGCTAATCTAATCTCTGTTCCATCTTGTTTCATATAATATTTTACTAAATAAGTACGTATGGTGCGATCGATTATATCAACCCTTTACCTGTTTTGTGTTTATTCCAAATTTCAATACCTACTGGATATTCATGGGCAAAATAATTATAATGAAATATGGTAGTTGGAACGCTGTTGTCATTTTAGAAAGCTGAGCAACACCTATTAAATTCCATTAGCAAACAGAGCAGACCCTGATCAGACGGCTCCTATAGGAGCCGTCTGATCTGGAACTACTCTGTTTGCAAATGCGTGAGAATGCGTTTTATATGAAGGAAAGTGTTAACAGTTGTTTTCTAAAACATTTACTAAAGGTATAGAAAATATCTGAAAAATATAGTAATGTGCCATGTTTACCATTTTGCCTTACACTTATATGGTCATTCAGTAACTATAGAATATTAAGATCTTTAGAAAGCATCTAAAATTTAATAAACATATCCAGGCAATGGAAATTCGTGTTATGTTAGCTATTGCCTGCATTCTCAAACGCTAGTTGCATTAGAATTTTGTTTCTTGCTTCTTCTAAACATTGATCAAACAGACAAGATCTGATCCACGACGATGTATATTTGCTGATTTTTTATAATGGCATATTAACATAGGATTGGTAGTTTCAATTCTATTATAAACCCATACGGAATTAAAACATACCCTCATCTGACGGCTTCTACATGAGCCGTCCGATCTGGTTCTACATTAAAACCTCTCCATAACGGCCACTAAATTACATCAAGTATTTTGTGTTAAAGGCAGGTGGCTGCTTAAAGCAAGGTGAAAGTAAAACAGAACGCTCCTATAGGAGCGTTCTGTTTTACTTCCACCTTGCCTTAAGCAGCCACCTGCCTTAAATACCAACTATTTAATACATTTTAGTGGCTGTTATAGAGAGGTATTACTGTAGTCCGTTTGCAAAGGCGTGAAAAGGTGTTTATATGAGGAAAACTACACAGTATGTATAGATTTTAAATAAAAGCAGTTTGGTGTTATATGAAGCATCTAACAGCCAGAGACCCACTCGGTTTTGTACGTTTATAAGTTTGATATGCATATAGAAACGATGCTGTCCTTAAACCATTGTCGTCAATAATACTTAGAATTCTCGTTTTAGTTCTGTTTTAGACATCTGCGTTCTTTCTGAGAAATTACGATTTAATTCATGAAAAAAGTACTTGGTATAACTTCAATATCACAAAATATACGAATGATTTTACGCTCTTGATATGCAATGCCAAAGATCGGGGTGTTTTACTAAATGCTTAGTAATATGTCTCCCAATGAAGAAATTAAAACACGATTTAAGAAAAGATTCATCCCTATGTCGTTTGTTAATGCCATTTAGTTTAATGGAAATGTGGGTGCTTGTTTATGCACATGTGTGCCTAATCATTAGTCATTTATAAACACGACTTTTGACGACTCTGTAAAAGCCACTTTGTGAAATCATTGTGATAAATAGAGCTTTTGCTCCTATAGGAGCAAATGCTCTATTTATCACAATGGTTTCAAACTACAAAATTCTGAAATTTTCCTTTTCTCTAGTTAATGCTCCTTTTCGGTAGATTTATTCAAAGAGGTTGTATCTAAAAATCGCCGATGAGGGAATGGGTTAAGTAAATTATTTCCGTCTGCAAATGTGGTCACCATTTACAATTCTCAGAGATATTGTTTTCACATTTCCCTTCACAAGAGTGCCAAACGGATTGAACCTTGATGGGATAACAAGTTACTCCGCGTCTCATCTTAACCCTTCTCTTGCTGAATTTATAAATACATTTCTCCTTCTTTACCCATGCCCTGTTGAATAATTACATATATATTCACTGTGTACAAGTATTTCGCTGTGCAATCACTGCTGTGGAATGCACTGGTTGCACAATCAACTTGTAAATAGTGCAGGAGCTGTCTCATCTGGGTCTTCACTATTTACAGGTAGGTATATTGACGTGAATAGCAAGAGAATGGTTAATCCAAACTGTTTGCATATGTAATCACGTATTCGACACTGGTGTGCAAAGAGTTAATACATACACATTTCTGCGATCTAACACGTAATCAAGATTACACTAGTCACACCATAGCATCATATAAAATACATTATAAACATTAATTGCGTATGCCAGCAGTTGGTATAGTTACACTACCTTTTGTGCATGTCAGTTGTTGGTATAGTTACACTACCTTTTGCGCATGTCAGTAGTTGGTATAGTTACACCACCTTTTGCGCATGTCAGTAGTTGGTATAGTTACACTACCTTTTGCGTATGTCAGTAGTTGGTATAGTTACACTACCTTTTGCGTATGCCAGTACCTAGTATAGTTAAACTACCTTTTGTGTATTTAAGGACCTGGTATAATTACACTACCGTTTGCGTATGCCAGTACCTAGTATAGTTAAACTACCTTTTGTGTATTTAAGGACCTGGTATAATTACACTACCGTTTGCGTATGCCAGTACCTAGTATAGTTAAACTACCTTTTGTGTATTTAAGGACCTGGTATAATTACACTACCGTTTGCGTATGCCAGTACCTAGTATAGTTAAACTACCTTTTGTGTATTTATGGACCTGGTATAATTACACTACCGTTTGCGTATGTCTGTACTTGATAATGTTACACTACCTTTTGCGTATACCAGTACTTGTTATAGTTATACCACATTTTGTGCATGGCAGTGCTTGGTATAGTTATACTGTACTTTGCGTATGCCAGTACATGGTATAGTTATACTACCTTCTGTGTCACCAGTTATGACGAAGATTAACATTACATTTTACCAACAATATTGTTCCTCGTTACAGTGATACCTTATCCACCCTTTCTATGCACAAGCATACCCATTTGTGTTCTACTGCACTGGTACGCCAAACACGACAAACCATACCTGATTTCTTAAAGTAAATTGACGAGAAGTCAATACGTCAGGAAATCAATCGGTACGACATAATTAGTAAGAAGATCAGGTATTTGTGTCAAGCGAAAATAGCCTGCATCTACAGGAGATGTTTTTAATGTGAGCATTTGAAGTAAAGAACGTTCAATCCTGTGCATAATTATATTATAACGTTTCAAATATATCACTTACACCAACGGTTTTCTGTTATCATTTTCAATGGTGTGTAATTAGTCTCCTTAAACCTCAAAGTAGAATGTGGGAAGGTAGCAATATCGAATAACATGTTGTGTTGGTACACTTTGAAAATTATATTTAGAAACTATATAGTCTATTAACCCTTTCCCTTATATAAGCGCCTTTTCGCGCATCTGCAAACAGAGTAGACCAAGATCAGACGGCTCCTATAGGATCTGCTCTGTTTGCTTATGGTGTAATATAAATCTGATTCTACAGCTTCTGCCTGAGCCAAAATGGCATGTGTTCATATGCCATTATACAAAATAATCTTATTAATATTCATGACGTCATTATTTCTTACATTAATATACAACAGGGAAAGGGTTAACCGTTGACTTAATCAATATTCATGTCAGAAATAATGAAATGTTGAATATTAATTATAGCAACATACCAACAAGGGACCTTTGGCCATGGAATAAGCTGTAGTGAAATATCATAGCTATAATACTTCATTAGCATACTGAGCAGACTTCGGTTAGACTGCCCCTACAGGACCAGTTTTATCTAGGTTTACTCTATTTACAAAGGCAGTGTCCCATTCGTGTACAGTGTCCCTGAAAAAGTGCTTAGATAAACAATATAGATCCAGATCAGAGGGCTCCTGAATGAACCATGTGATCAGGATATGCAATGTTTACTGAACCCATTTATGTTAATGGCTTATACGAGCAACTACAGTTGAATTTCGATATATCGAACTCGGATAACTCGAACGTCGAGATAACTCGAACTAAAAGTTCGGTCCTTCCAAATCTTACACTACTCTTAAATGTATCACTACGGACATCTAGAAACACATGTGACAGCTTTGTGCAGGTGTAAAGCAATTTGTATGGTCCCTTGAAGTTCGAGATATCGAAGTTCAACTGTATTTTGATCGCTGTGCCCCCTCAACATCAAAAAATAGATGGGCTCCATAATACGATCTGGACGGGTTATCCCTACATTAAATGGGAATAAAAGGGTTAAATTGAGTAATGGCGTGTGCACCACTGGTTGCAGATTTATTTTTATACTGCTATGAGAGAAATTTCATTTTAGGTTTGAACCCGCAACCACAGGCCGATGTCATAAAAGCCTTCAATGAAACTTTTCAATATTTGGATGATTTTTTCAACGTAGTTAACCTTTTCTTGATTCCTACCATTTACCCAAAAGAACTCAAATTATATATAAAGAACTCAAATTATAACCCTTCCGACGCTTATGCAGCTTTTCTTGATCTGGACCTTAAAATTGTTTCTTCTAAATGTTATGACAAAAGAGACGATTTTGATTTTAATATTGTAAATTTGCCTCATCTTGACGGAGATGTTCCCCGTGTCCCCATCTTACGGGGTTTAAATATCTCAAGTTATTCGTTTCTCTAGAGCTTGTTCTTCTATTAACGATTTTAACAGTCGAAATCTCATTTTACCTGAAAAGCTGCTTAAGCAAGAATATATATCATTAACTAAGAAAAGCATTCCTCTATTTTTATAATCGAAATATCTGACTTATTGGCAAGTATAATTGTAATCGTAAGGCGCTCTTGCGACATGGCATTTCATATCCTGAGTTTATTGTGATGAGATTTATAAACATCGTAAACTTATTGGACATACCCGTTGTCTCATTTTGTTCATCAAATATGTTAAAAAATCAGTAAAAGCGGATATGATCCTATAGTACTACAACATACTGCATGTCTGGTTGTCAACAATTTTACAATTGGCAATCACGCTGTCCTCTTTTCATGTATGCCGACAGAAAAGGCTTAGTACTCTATGATGAAGCGCTCTTTAATCAGGAAACGGAAGGGGAACATCGGATCTTTGTACTCGTTTTTTGTCGTACCCTTTATTACTTTTTATTTTATTTATTTGTGTATGTTGATATGCATGAACATTTACTTTTTTCTGTCGTGGTGCTGTTTGGGCGGTTATGTGTTTTTTGTGGTGTTTCCTGCATGAGTCATACATGTACTTTTAGTGAAGCAGTTTACAGACAGATGCAGACGAGGGAACGGAAAGGTGATTCACTCCCCAGAGGCTTGCAAATTGCATTTCTAAATGTGCTTGTAATAATAAAATCGCCCCAATGAAACCTGCAAGACAAGACAGCATTCAAAACGAAAATATAACTATTTTGATTTCATTAATATTTATATAAAATAAATGACGTCATGAATATCTATTACCTGACGAATGATATATGAACACAGGAATGTTTGTTTGTGTTGATAAACGCCCGTTTCTGCCAACTATGGGGCTAATTGGACGCCCCTTAATCTTATTATCGACAGTTTCTCTGGTTCGTATATATGCCCAGTGTAAAGCACTGATACATCGGACCTCGGTTTATAAAGTCTCAGAATGTTTTGGTTTTGGCAGAAACTGTAGAATCAGACCTCCGTAATGTCATGAGCAAACAGCTCATACATTAGCCGTCTGATCTAGGTATCCCTGCGTGACAATGCGCACAACATGCGTTTATAGACGGAAAGGGTTCAACTCCGTCATTGATAATTAATTATCAGCCATGATTAAATTATGACTAAATGAGAGAAGACAATACGGAACAATAGTCAACCAGCCCCATGCGATAATGGACATTTAAGCAAGTAACATCTGAACCAAAGGGAAACCCAACACATCCGTGAGTTCAAATATGTGTGTGACTTTCACGTATTGCCTAGTAAATGTAACCGTTATGTTGAAATCTTTAGCGCCTGATTAATGACGTCGTATTTCTCTCTGATACATTCATTTCACTACACACATTGTATTGTGAAAACAGCCGTTTAAACTTTCCCAAGTCAGACGTTTTGCTTAGGTAAAAGATGCCGTGCTTACCAATGAATATTTCATTCAAAGGCGCGAGAGCAATTGACACCTTGTTGATTGATGCAAAACATTTGGAAAGAGGAAACTTTGTTTCTGCGAGATATACAGAAATAACTGATAAACACACTTAGTATCAAAGACCATTTTCACTCAATGAATACCTGTACCGGAGTTCTATGTTTTGTCTCACGTTGTCTGCTTTGTTTCTTTGTTGAACTAAGTGTATTTGTAAGTAAGGTCTGATCGAACTCATCGCAATCATGTCCTATTTATAATGTAAAATAATGGTTCCACGATCGATCTCTAAGTGTTGCTGTAAGATACCTGAATCAACATCAAGGATACCATATTAAGTGGGGAGTGGCGTTTATATCGCTGTACTCTTAATTTGTATCTTACCAAACCACAATGTAAGCTTAATGTCTCAGTCTCCAATTACTTTGAAAACAGCTGTGATTTTTTTTTTAACTGTCGCATAGTGCTAGGTTTTATTTCAGTTACAAATAATTGCCTAGTATCAGAAATAGATGAGACGCCGAATTTTTCCTCGTCTGGTCAGGTTCCAAACTGATCGTTACTGTGGTAATGATATTTTTAGAAAAGGGGGGTGTAGCAGTCGGTAAATTTTGAAAAGGAAAATATTTGCAGACGACAATATTTGTCAGCAAAAATGTTAATGTGTTTATTCACTTTACTTAATTTACCAAGCGTGTTTTTCCTATTACCAAACTGTAATTGCTCATATTTATTTTTTGCTTAGCGATATTGCTTAACCCTTTCCCTATTCTATGTTTATTCCATGAATATTCATGGGCAAACTAGTTATAATTAACTATGGAAGGTGGAACATTGTAGCCATTTTACAAAGTTAAGAAACAGATCTATCGAATTCCATTAGCAAACAGAGCAGACCCTGATCAGACGGCTCCTATATGAGCCGTCTGATCTGGGTCTGCTCTGTTAGCAAATGCGTGAAAACACGTTATATGAGGGAAAAGAAATTAGCCAGTCGTAAGAAAATAATATATATTTATAATCCAAAGCGTTACACGGCAGATATTCTCAAAGGGATACAATTGTATTTTCTGTTTCACCTAAAACATGGGGTAATCCACGGCATCATTTTCATGTATTACAAGTAAAGGGACTATACAGTTTCCAAATTACATACTCCTTTTAGATCAAACTATCGTGAAACGAGTATTTCACTGCTGCACGTCTTGTTCACTCTAATTGGCCTTACCGTCGGAAACGAGACACGCCAATTTACACGACTTTATCATTATAACTGTCAGACCATTTCAACACATTGCTAATTGATAGCATTATGGTTCTAATCTAGATCAGAATAGCACAATAATACAAAATGTTTCGTTATATATTATTAGACGAAGGCTGTTTCACCATTAACGTTTTCAAATGCGGGTAACGGGTGACTAATTTCTTTTTCAAACAGCGTAGACCCAGATGAGAGGGCTTTTAGTGGATGGTACATGAGGACGATCTCATATCAGTTGGCAAAGGTGTTTGTAAAGGTAAAATGTTAACTTGATACACGAGTCATGCGTGCAATCTATAGTTGAGCGCCGATGTACAAAACCAAACACCTACGAAATTGCAAACCGTGTAAATATGTCTTGGAAGTTGGTCTGTGCTGATTAAGTGACCATACGATCTTTTTTCACCGACTATTTTACTCTAAGCTAGTAATATTTGATTTTCACATTTGCCAGTAACATTCAGCGATGGGAGCTTTATGCATATGTGCCATATATATCCTTCCCGTCCAGCTTATATAAAACATGAGCTGTATGGTAATCGAATAAGATATACATGTATTCTCTGTGTCATGCTGCTTATAAATACGAACTCTACAGGAAATGAGTATATTATACCCCCTTTACATGTGGCTTATATTAGCTATTTTTAAACTGAGTAAGATCTACTCCGTTCAAATGTGGCTCATATGACCGTATAAATATTCCCTTCACATTTGGCTTTTATGGGCTGTATGGGAAAAGAATAAGACATATTCGCATCGCATGTTGCTAGCATAAGATGTTTGGCAATCGTGTAAGACATACACTATTCACAGTTGGCTTATATGAGCTATATGTGAATCGTGTAAGACATACTCTATTCACAGTTGGCTTATATGAGCTATATGTGAATCGTGTAAGACATACTCTATTCACAGTTGGCTTATATGAACTGTATGGGAATCTTGTAAGTTATACTCTCATCACATTTGGCTTATATGAACTGTATGGGAATCTTGTAAGTTATACTCTCATCACATTTGGCTTACGTGAGCTGTATGGGAATCTTGCAAGACATACTTTCTTCACATTTGGCTTACATGAGTTCCATGGGAGGTGAGCCAGATGGGCAGTTATAGAGCTGGCTTGCTTTTTCAAATATTCTTATTTTCAAATATGTATTAAGCTCAAAGTTTGAAATATAGATGATGTTTTAATGGCACAAAACGCAATAAACTAGAAAATAGGTATTTATAGTCGATTTATATGGAACAAAATTCAATGCTATACTATATTAGTAATGTATTTGTATCAGTCATTTTAAGTACAGTATAACCCCTCTAAAGCGACTATTTAATATATAGAAATTGGTGTGTTTAAAATCAGATGGCTGATTAATGCAGGACAAATGTGATACAAACAGCTGCTATGTGAGCTTTCTGTGATACAAACAGTTCCTATGTGAGCTTTCCGTGATACAAACAGCTCCTATGTGAGCTTTCTGTGATACAAACAGCTCCTATGTGAGCTTTCTGTGATACAGCAGCTCCTATATGAGCTTTCTGTGATACAAACAGCTCCTATGTGAGCTTTCCGTATAACATTCGTCCTATATCACGCTACTTTCTGGTGCTAAGACCTGGCATTATACACGGTCGTTTACTGTGCATAGAATATCTACAATAAAACATCTCTATAACGACCACTAAATTGTATTAATTAGTTGGTATTTAGGGCAGGTGACTGTTAAAGCAAGATGAAAGTATAACAGAACGCTCCTATTGGAGCGTTCTGTTTTACTTTCACCATTGCTTTAAGTAGCTACCTGCCTTTAGCACAAAATATTTGATGTAATTTTGTTGTCGTTGTAGAGAGGTTTCACTGTACAATAGAACATACACTGCACATTAGTTCATATAATGTGTGTAATAAGAAGTGACTACATGAAGAAGTCGTAGATTTATAATAGATATTTATTTCCACCTTCGTTTGATACAAGAATCTTTCATGGCTTATGTTTATGATATACAAGGTCGTAAAATTTGCATTTTGCTCAACAAAATGCATTTCTAGAGCATATTCTGTCGTAAACATGGAATAAAATACATTTATGGATGTAAAATATTTACGATTTCTCTCTTTTAATAGAAAAGAATTCGCATTAATACCAAATGCCATGTACTTTCAGTAAACCATTGTCGTATATTAGACATGAGAATAAACCTTTAGAATTTTGCGGCATATAATCTGATTTTAAAGTCGATATGTAGATGAAAAGTTGATATGCAGATGAACATAACAATTTTAGATCCACCTTGCTTTATATTGCACTGTTATGATTTGTACTTTGTTTCGGTTCGAAACAGCATTCGTCTGCAAAGTTGATGGCTTTTATATTCTTAAATCATGATCATTAGTTGTATTAATTCTTAAATCATACACACATAGTTTTCTAATCAAGCTATGCACTGAATGAGAGTAGAAGGCGTTTTTATACTAATGAAGTCCTGTGTTACTCGGTCTATAAGCTGGGCCAAAACAATTTGCATGGATTGCCAAAAGGCCATCTATTCTGGTGTTGGAAGAAAGAGGTAATGGAAATGTTGTCTCTGAACTCCTGGTTTGTTTGTTGATTTTATAATGGCTTTAGATAACGGCTTGCAGAATCATGTAGACCCTAACATGAATTCCGGTTTACATGTACATCGTGGAGTTAAAGGGATATATAAATATGAGAACACGCTTTGAGAAACCAAACAACGCATTATAGTAGGTGATTACAGTTATAAAGTTTACTTCTGATAGATAAAATGTCACAAAAGTATTTATTCCGTTGAGGTTATTCAGATATTAATACCACCGTCATAATATAGTTTTCAGCGTAAACACTGATATACTACGACAAGTATAATCATAATTGATGATGTATATGCCACTGGTAAACTCTTTGAACATATTAACCCATTCTCTCCAAAACTACGTTTAGACCCAACATATTTAAATAAATCTACTAAAAAGAAGCATTTACTAGGACAAGGGAAAAATTTAGAATTTTATAGTTTTGAAACAATGGTTTGCTCCATAGGAGCAAATGCTCTATTTATTACAATGGTTTCATAAAATAACTTTTACAGAGGCGCCCATAGGCACCAGTAGAAGGGAGTAGGTTTACTGCAATGTAGATAAAGGTATACAGTACGACATGTATGTAGTGACTTATTTTATAAACATAAGGCTCTAAAAGAGCAGTTGGTTGCTGAATGCAGGACGACAGTAATGCAGAAAGCTCCAACAGAAAGCTACTGTAGATTCGGCATTGCTCGTCCCGCATTAACCCTTTCAACACTGAAATTTCAAATGGACTACGGTATTAAAACATTCAAACAGGTCATGCTTACCGTGAACATTTAGGGTTTCTTAACAAAAGTGTGCACTGTTTACAAAGGACATTAGTGACTCGTGTCCCGCACACTGTACGAGTTACGCTACCAACCTGAAATATATCTATTTTGGATGGTCGTTGTTTTACTATATTCGGAATAGGCATTATCATAAACATGATCAAACGTGTTTATCACTCTGATCTAGAGTTCTTTCAAACAAAATGACAATCAACTGTTCTTTGAGCGTTCGTCTGACCAGGGTCTACTCTGTTTGCATACGTTTCAAAAGGCGTCTCTATTAGGTATAGGGTAAAGGAGGAGAACGTTGTGGTGCTGTTCGGGTGGCTATTTGTTTTGTATGTGGTGTTTCCTGCATGACTCACATTCGTACTTTTAATACATTTACATGTTTCAATCATTGTTTCATTTGGAATGTTTATATAAGGAAGTCTTCCAGCTGGCCCAGGTAGGTCGGTGGTTCTACAAAGGTGTTCTTCTGTTTACGTAACAATTATATTTGTTCCATACACAGAAACACTTCTTGGGTCTTCCTCTACCTGTAATTATAAAATGGGCCTAGCGATATGACTGAACTACTGATAAAGCGAGTGTAAAAACCCCTATGCAAACAAACATAAGCAATAATTATTCACTTTTAAAATTGCAATGTCTTTTGCTGAAATATAAGCCATTACGAGGAAGATAAGACAATAAACAATGGAAACACATATATTGTCGCAAATGTAATGACTTGAATAATATGCAATAGATACTCACGCAATGTTTCGATGTTAACACAGTAAGTTTTAATATGTTTGTTGGCGATTTTGTAATAAGAATTGGGAACTGTTTAGAGCAGAGTAGACCCTGAGTATCTCGACGTATCACTTGCATTCAAACTGCTTGACACCTCTCTGATCGTGATTTTAAATAGGGAATTGAAGACAGTCCGGTTTAATAATTAATTAATATGATTATTTTCCAATGAAACGTCAGCATGATGTAGGTTAAACTGCAAAACAAAAAAAGTACGCCAGTATCGAACACATTATCTCTTGCTCTTCAGCCCTCGTCATGAGACAATGATAGTAGCAACGAATCGGGTAACGTGTATGAATTACATAAACTGAAATGTTAGTATTCTGAAAGTAGGAGATCAAAAGCAAACGCAGCAATAGAAACTGTATACTGTTATCCTGTGTTTATTGTAGAAACTCCAACATAGAGTTTTACTAATACTGCTTATTGTATGAGTACCTTCAGCTTACGACAAGAAGTCATTCAGGAGCATGGCTGCTCATGTGTGAAATAAACTTACACATTATCCCTTTCCTTCATATAAACGTGTTTTAACGCATTTGTAAACAGAGTAGACACAGATGAAATGGTTCCTATAGGAGCCGTCTGATCAGGGTCTGGTCTATTTGTTAATTGAATTTGAAAGATCTGTTTCTTGACAGTCTCAAATTGCTACTATTTTCCACTTTCCATATTTCATTATAACTATTTTGTCCATGAATATTCAGTTATTGAAATTTTGAATAAACATAGAACAGGGAAAGGGTTAAATAAGGCAAGTTGAAAACTATAAGGTGTTAATAAAGCTCAGACCCAACCTGCAAATGCACTTTTTGTGTTGCACGACCTCTTGCCGTTCTGTTTGTTCTTAGTTTTTATATATGTATACCTACACCATGTGTTCTGCCATGTTGTTGTTGTGTGTTATCTATACTCACGAAGTTCTATTACATTTGCTTTAGCTTTTCAAGATAATTTATTGTCCTGTGTACATTATGTGTATTACCTACTACTGTGCCTGTTTCTTTTTAATGTATTATGTGCAGTAATGTAATTCTATTTCTTAGGTCATGTCTTTATGAATTTGTGCATTATCTTTATATGTGAGTTATTGTTTTAGGCCACTTTATGCAACTAGATAGTTGAACAAAGAAAATTAGCATGACATTCTGATTTATTAACCTATTATTTATATAGGAAATTATATAGTTTATACTAAGAAACTTTACAGATGAATTTTATACAGACAGAATAGTTCCTTGATATGGACGTTTAAAGAGTACTTATGTAACAATGGAACAAGTCAGGTAGGCCATAAAGAATCCACACAGCAACACTAGAAGCACAGATGAAGTGCGCTCTCACATATACATGCACGACCTTCACAGAACTGTGCCTTGCCTGGTCAACACGACATACTAAACTGGATAGTTTGGAGTTTAGTGCACCGTGTCACTGAATAGGTCACGTAGCACCAAAGGATGTTTAACATAAAGGAATATCACAAGCACTGAGTCACAGCAATTGAACAGCGCTCATACACACATATACATGTATACCACACACATACACACATAAATCATTTTTATTTCAAAAATAGTATTCTTATATAAAATATGTTAGATCCCCTTTATAAAGAACTGTTTTAAAATTGATGTATTAAACATTGTGTTCACTCTTTAATGCGATCATTTACATATGCGGTATGTAATATTTTGAATCCTCAAATAGTCTTGATCTGTAGACCTTGACATAAAAAATCCAATTTACACTATTGACTATCTTTGATTGATATATGCCTTGTACAAATGCTCATTCAATCGCTTATTTAATTGGTTCACCTACTGGTCGAGTGTTGTTTTATATTGTTATGTAATCGGTGTATAGATTATCATAGCTAATACTTTTTGTTATGAACCCGACACAAAGTAAGGATTCGTTTATTGTGTACTTTGGTTGAGTAATTGGTGTTTTGACACTCGTACTCTGATGGCGATGGTGCCCCGTGTGACATTAAAATCGTGGTATGGAGTCGCTCGGAGATCGAACCCCCGAGCTCCGACAACGAACATTGCGTCGACTTATAATGTGGTAGTTGATATGATCTGCATTTAATAACTTCGTCTTATATGATAAGCGTTTATTTTTCAATAAAAACTGCCCAATGCCCTATCAGGCATCAATGTTGAATATATTTGTATTTTTTAGATTTGTGAAAAATTTAGAGGTTGAGTTGGTTTCCATATAGTATGTATCTCTTTTTAACAGAATCAGTTAGATCAAACAGAATGTTTGCAAGTTTGTAACGAATATAGTTATGAATTTGATATTGTTTTCGAGGTTGACAAGATTCATTTCAATAGAAATAGTTTGAAATAGATGAAACGACTTACATATTGGGGAATGACGGTCAATTATCTTTCCAATCAATTAATATTTCCTTGAGTGTGGAAGGTGTGACTTTGTGTATCTTACAATGCTGTTTCTATAACATGTGGTAAACCCTTTACCTGATGAGTGTTCATGTAAATAATAATGACACCATGAATAGTTTTATAGTGACACATGATCACGCGCAATTTTGACAATGGATGAACCTGTAATATCAAATCTATATAATTCCATAAGCAAACTAGAGGTTTTTGTCACAAAAACGGATGTCTCCCCCCCCCCCCAACCCTTACCCCTTGCACCCACACTTACACACTGCGACCTATTGCAACATTTCTGTACATGAGAACTCGACCGGACGAGATGTGTGACAGACAGACAAACAGACAAACAACTCTAACAAAAACAATATGTAAAGGGAAATAACTAAAAATGTTATGGACTTGATATATGATACTTCTTTTCATCATGCTCTTTCCATAAATGAAATGTCATTCCAATACCATCAGTAGAACAACAGTAAGTGATCAGACTCAAAATGTAACGAAGGGCAATAAATCCAAAAGTAGTAAGACAAGAGTTATGGCCCTTGTTCATGACACTTTCTCTCAATATGATCTTTCCATATATGAAGTTTCAATCAACTGGCACCATGCATATTGAAGTTATCGTCCGGACAAGAAAGTGTGACGGACAGACGGACAGACAGACGGACAAATAGACAGACAACTCTCACGAAAACAATATGTCTCCCCCATATAAATATGTAGGGAGACATAATAATTCCATAAGGAAAGAGAGCAGACACTGGTTAGATAACTCCTACAGGTGTCGTCTGACTTGGGTCTGCTCTATTTACAAAGGCGTTAAAAGCTGTTTCTATTAGACAAATGGTTGGTACTGCATATTAACAATAATAATTATACAAGTGCCGTTTACAGTTTATTGGACGGGGCGAGCATTACATATTATCAAACAACAAGTTTGAAAATGTTCTATCTTTAAGTAACCACATGTAAATAAACAATGCAGGGTAAAGCAAATTAGATAAAAAAAAAAAGTATGCCATACTTTCGCTCTAGTTCTCCGTTATTGTCTTTTTGGTATGCTAAATATGAGCTCTTCTGTATTATTGTTTGTTACTGTTATGTAAATATCTTGGGGAATTGTACTTTACTGGAATAACTTTAAGGATATGGTGTATTTCAATTAAACTAAGACTAATGCGTTTAATGTTGCATTTTATGCATAAAGCGATTGGTTAACAGCAAGTAAATTCTATATGTAGGTTTTGTTCAATCCAACCCTCTTCAAATTAACTGCGTGTTGGCGGGTATTTGCTAACAGTTTGGATCTAGATGAGATGGAGATGTCAACTAACTCGGCGTCTCATTACGATCAAAGTCGTTAGCCACTCGACCAATAGGATCAATTTTGAAACGATTGACATAATATTGATAGCCTGAGAAGGGAGGGTTTCATTACGTTTCATTACTACCGCATTACATTCCTAATGCGTACACAATGACTGGTGTCGCTTTACGCCTCACCTTCTAGTGTCATATTATCAAATATTTATTACGCACCAATCCATTTTCTAATTTCAAGAACTCGTTTCCCTGTGTGGTCTTTGAAAAATAGTTTGTGAAACAAACAAAGCAGCCCCTGATATGTGGGAGTCTCTTTCAACCGTTTATTCAGCTTGCCTTTTTATTAAATATGTTATTTCCAGAAACAAACAGACCATGACTCCTGCAAGAGGAACCATATGATCTGGGTCGAATGTAGTGTTCTATCAGATAAAGAATCCATGTGCATGATATATTTTGAAAAGTTATTTATAACATAACAAATATGAACCTATTCACTCTTTTGTTAGATACATTATTTGATATTCGGTTAGTTTCAGACACCATGTTAGCATTGTCCGATATAGGTCCATTCAATTTACAATAATCTGAAATGTGGAAGTGTATTCAACTTTTGGTTTTGAACTTTGGGTGTTTAAACGAAATGGGACGATTTCAGTTAAACATTCAAGAAAAACAATTACCTGAGAGTGTGCAAACGCTTTGTCTAACTTTAATCATGATTTGCATTTGAGCATTAAACGTTTAAATCAATGTGGGGTTTTGTTTGTAAATGCCATCTGCGTTCTGCTCAAAGACATTTCCTTTAGAAAAAGACATTAATATAGTTTTCTTACATTATTTCGACAAGACATTGGCGTTTGTCATTTCTTGATTTGTATCATTCCAAACAAAAATGTTTTACCACTAATTCTTTTACCAGCACGCAAAATTAAAACAGGACAATTTTACCCCTTAAGTGCCATGGAAACTCGTCTGTGATAGCATATGCGAACAGTTTGGATCCAGATTAGACGCCAAGTAAATTGGCATCTCATTAGGACCCAAACTGTTTGAGGATTTGTTTATCTTTTTGTAATGAAAATGCACAAGCTCCCGCTCTACAACTTGAGAGACGACAATGCTGTCACTGAAAGTGTCAAGAAAATAGCGATGTATTGCTATATCGCGAAATCGAGAAATATTTATCATATAAACGACAATTTCTTCGGGAAATATGTGTCATGTAGTTTGCTATTTGTCTTTGTGACTCTCCTTTTTTCTAGACGATAAATCTAAATATATCTGACAATACGACATCTTCTTGTGGAACAACTTCTAAAATAATGTCTTTGCAAGATCGAAAGTATGGTCTGATGCTTAATTGTCACGATATAAAGTCAACAGGAACATTTCAGCCTTTCCATGTTTTTGTAAGAGTAAAAAATAGACTTACATTCACTTCTTTTTGAACTTTTAGATAATATTTTGACAGACTATATAAATGATCAACCTTTTCCGGTATCAATATTTGCAAATCATTGTAACTTCAAAAGAAAATGACATACATTATAACTAGGATGCATGGTTTTGCAACAAAAAAAGCGGATGTGAAGCAAAACAAAATACTTTCTAAGATTGCTCTAAACGCTCTGTTTCTCCTAGCAAAAATTAGGATCGGGATGATTTGGAATATCAAATGACAATTGATAGTAGAAAAAACGGACGATTTCTGATTTAATAACGTATTCCTCAGCAGTTTTCCAAATTAACAAATCGACTTGTGAAAAATACATTGTATAATATATATTCCATGACAATTGTGAAACGAAAAGAAATCGACGCGTATCAGAGAACATTAATGCGTCTCTGGTGCGTTTCACATTCAAGAAGATGGTGCCTCATTGAACCAGACAATCAAATACGTATCTATTTATGTTTGGACTGTTTATTACAGACTGAAGTTCATGCAGAATGGCCCCCAAAATGAGCTTCCTACATGAGTCGTGTAGTAAGTATTGTTTTTCTCTTTTGCTTTCGAAGGATCACCTGCTTTCAGAATTTATGTACTTCACAACAGCAGATGTTAAGTGCTCGTGTGACGGCTATAAAATGTCTCCCTTGTACTACATTCTCAGTGTTGTTATACTTACTAGTCCTTCGGGATCATCAGTTTCAATGATTTCAGTTATGAACATTGAATACCGCTTAAGCCGGGGCTAGGGAACGTGAATAGTTAAATAACTGCTAATGAAAACTTAAACCAAATTAGCCTGAAGTTTTCTCTTTTCGCATTACTGCTTTTGCTTCCAGGATTTTTTCACACTGCATTTCGCAGTAACCTGCCTAAAAGACTTACATTCTTCTTTATTAAATTCTGGTTAAGAAACGATTTACCATAATAACTGTCTGAATAATGCAGACCACCTCCTTGCTTACACAGATAATGCGTTTATTCATGTCGTGTTTACTTTTAATTTCCAAGATATCACAACAGGTTGTAACTGAAAGTTTCGTTCAATTTGTTAAGTTTCGCGACACCATCGCCCATTTATGTATTGATGAATTATTGAGCGTACAAGAAGAGTTGCAATTAAACTAATCCCAATGAGACTAAATTCAGCATTTCCCTCATCCCACTATCCGCGACCTTGCCTGCACTTGCAAATAGTTTGGATCCAGATGAAATGCCGAGTACTTGATATACACGCCTGTAGGCGCCATTGCAAACAATATATACGCCTGTAGGCGCCATTGCAAACAAGCGGTAACCCTGGTCAGACGGTTCATATATAGAAACCGTCTGATCATGGTCTGCTATGTTTGCTTACAGAATAATATATATCTGATTCTACAATTTCCGCTTCGGTAAAAATTCCACGTGTCTTTATGACATTTTAAAACTTAACCTTTTTGATATTCATGTTGTCATCATTTCTAACAAGTAGTCCAAATTGCACCAAATCCAAATTTGAACAGACAGTCTATAAGGCAGGTGGTAGCTTAATGTAGGTCAAAAGCAATACAGAAAGAACGATCTTTCTGCATTACTATTGCCCTGCATTAAAAACTTGCTTTTTAAGACTTCTATATTCAATAAATAAATAGCCGCTTAATCCATTCCTTCATATTGACGACTGTTGACGACTCTGTAGAAGTCTGTAGAAGTCACATTGTGAATCCATTGTGATAAATAGAGCATTTGCTCCTATAGGAGCAAATGCTCTATTTATCACAATGGTTTCAAAACTTCAGAATTCTGAAAATTTCCTTTTCTCTAGTAAATGCTCATTTTTGGTAGATTTAATCAAAGAGGTTGGATCTAAAAATAGCCTATGAGGTAATGAGTTAAGACAAAATTTACTGTGTCTTGAAATGCACGTATGCAAAATGACATCGGTTTTTATACTCAAACGTACAATGAAAAGTAGTTTATACACATATATCCTAACGTGTTTAATGTAAAAAAAAATACAATACTCCGTCTTTGATATAAAGTCCCACTTTGCAAATGCATTTGATATAGAATATTATGTGAATACATAATTTGAAATATTACCTTTAGTTGCTTATTTCGCAATAATTTCCCCTGCCTACGACAGGAAATAAAATGTTATCATATTCTTGTGGCAGTGAAATATTGAGCTTTATTGCGTGTGTTATAATGTGTGTTCATTACAATCGTTACGTTTTCTTTACATGCTGTGTTTTGCATGCTATTCACAAACGAATCTGCAAACAAGAAACATTTCCACAACTACCACAAATAAGCACACATTTCTTCTGTGTCATTTAGCATCATTTATCCCATTCCCTCATATTGACGACTTTTGACGACTCTGTAAAAGTCACTTTGTGAAACCATTGTGGTAAATAGAGCATTTGCTCCTATAGGAGCAAATGCTCTATTTATCACAATGGTTTCAAACTACAACACTCTAAAAGTCTCCCTTTCTCTAGTTAATGCTCCTTTTCGGTAGACTTATTCAAAGAGGCTGTATCTAAAAGTAGCCTATGAGGGAATGGGTTAACTCATTACCTCCTAGACTATTTTAGATTTTAGATAAAAAATGAGTTTTTCAGAGGCGAAAAAAATGCGTCAGTAGGAGAGAATATGTTAACTCTTTCAACGCTGAAATTTCAAATGGACTATTCCACAATTCAAACAGGTCAAGTTTATCGTGGTATTATGTGAGTTTTGTAAGAAGAATATAACATGATAAATAGTACAGATCCTATGAGAGGGCTCCTTTGGGGTTCTACACTGTTTCCAGAGGACATTAATGACTCGTTTCCCGCACTGAGGCGTGTGAGGAAAGCTCTCATATGTTTTGCATTAAGCAGCCATCTTTTAAAGAAACACATGTTTACCATTTAAGTGGTCGTTGTATAAAAGATTTGGGTCTTCTCTTTACTTATGGATCTATATACAAAAAATATTCCAAACAGCGTCTGGGCCCATAACTCCTTTGAAACAATTACATCATGAAATCAATAAATTATCGAATATTCAAGAAGTGCTATATTCCTATATAGATGTTCATTATGAAAAGAGTAAATTATTCAGGGTTCTGGTTTTATCTTTTGTTTAATAATACATATATAATATTCCTCATTAATTCTTCTATGTTTCGTTTCGATAGGGCGTTAAGCAAGAACATTGTATGCCACAAATATTGAACCACATTCACTGTCCTGTCATTTCAGGCATGCGCGTGTATGTCAGTGTGGGAGGGTTGTAGTTTTGTTAATTCTGTTTATCCGTTTTGTTCGTTCTTAAATGTTGTGTGTGTATTAAATTTATACCATGCACTACTCTCGACATATGTAGAGTTACAGATACTAAAATCGTCATTTCCCCACCATTCACAGTATAGGGTTTGGTGGAGAAATATGGAGTTATTCTTGAAAATGTTTAAATTTACGCATCTTTTCTTGACCTCTGATATAATGTATCGAGGGCTTGGTGTAAAACTATTGTAACTCCTTCACTTTGTGAAGGAGTTACAATAGTTTTGCACCAAGCCCTCGGTATGGTAACTGATAAATAGATACTGATTGGACTGGATGAAATGGGTGAATACCTCTACAGACAGAATGGCCCAGATGAGACGCCGATTACATCCTTGTGTTATCAGGATATAAACTTGTCGATGACTTACGGTTTAGGCAAGAAAATGAAAGAAAGTCCACTCTGAAACTTAGAGCAGACGACAGTGTTTGCAGAAAAATTATTTTGTCGCCCAAAGTGTTCAGCTGACATTTTCAATCCCATACTCCTCCCTAGATACGCAATTCTCCTTCTGTACTTTATAACTTATCACCTACATGTACTGTTTTTTACTTGAAAATTGTGTTGCGGTTAAATGTTACAGTTTTACAGCTAGTGTGAAAAGGTATTATCGCCCCATGCTGTCTATATAAATTAAACACTGAAAACCACAATTTCATTATATCTGCATGCGTAACTCTTTAGGCGCCAAAGACTTTCGTCTGCAAACATTGTCGTCTGATTTAAGCGTAAGACTGAATTTTCCTTCAATTTCGATTAACGACATAATTGGTGTGCCAAACAATTTGAATCCAGGTGAGTGAGACGCCGAGTTAGTTGTCGTGTCATCTTGATCCAATCTGTGTGCAAATGTAATCACAGATTCGCCCATTTCAACAAACCCTATAAGTCGCATTTCGTCAGTATCGCCGGTGAAAGAGTTAAGAAAGACTTACTGTATTAACCCTTTCCCTCATAGTGACGCCTTTTGACGCCTCTGCAAAAGTCACATGTTGAAACCATTGTGATAAATAGAGCATTTGCAATCTGAAAGTTTCCTTTTCTCTAGTTGATGCTCCTTTTCGATAGATTTATTCAAAGTGATTGGATCTAAAATAGCCTATGAGGTAATAGGTTAAAGCCCCTGTCACATTTGTCGAAATGTGTGTATATCAATGACATATGTGGGGAATACTTGCTTGACTAAAACTCCTGTCATATTTATCGAATAATATGTGAGAAATACTCCCTTTGCTGAAGTCCAAGTTATTTGTCGAACTATATGTATATCAAAGACAGATTCGGAAAATTCGATTTCATACATGCATGTGTCATACAGAAATTGCCGTCATATATCCTTATCCTTATCTTGGGACTTACAACATGTTCAAAATAGTTTCAAAATCATCGGTAATTCTTGACATAAGCCCATTTCGAAGGACTGTCTTGCGCTGTCATACAGTGTCCTAAGATTAAGTTACATTGCGTAAAAACGTTGATTATCTGAGGCTCCCAAAAGCGTAGTAATTCCCTACAATAATTCTACAATTCTCTTGATAACATCAAATTTTACAAAATATTCCTTTACAGACAGATCACCAGTTGGGGATTGCTTCAGGCAATCCCGTTTCAAGGTTTCAAAAAGAAACGATAAATGATGAATAGATACAATATTATTTTAAGTTCATTTTGTTAAGCGCGTGTGCTACAAACCAGCGAATAAGACCAATCACCATTCCATACTTCTATTTGAACGTTCAACAATAGAACGAGACCATCCCCGATGACAATTAAAACCCACATCTGTAGCGATGAAATGTGAACTTTGTAGAAAAGGGACAGGACATATGTCGCATGTTACAAAATGGAATCTCAGATATTCTTTCAAAATAACACTAACCCTAATGTGGCTAAACGTGGCAAAGCTTGAGTGAGTATGTGACACCATTCAAAGAATCCTTACATGCACTTCTTTATATTGAAAACTGTTGAAAATTTAACTTGTTGAAATGCCATCGGATACTCTCGGCCGTAAAAATATGTTCGCTGGATTTATTTCTAAATCAAAATAGATTTAATAAGGTCGATGTGCGAAACTTTTATAGTATATCTGAGATTTTATGAAACAAATGAAACAGAATGGTTCCACAGCATAAAGGTGTATTTCACGTTAAGACAAAAGTGAATTCCTTTCATAATTCGCAAGAGAATAGAATATTAATGTTCTTTTTCTTTTAACAACCTACATAAGTTTCAAAGTAGTAAAGGCCACCTGCTCACATATATTCATGCCATGTTTATTTTTAATTTCCAATACACCACAATATGTCGTAAATTCTAAAACAAAAACCTTAGGTATATTCAAATTTCATTCAACTGAAGTCATATGCTAAAGAACCTGCGGCACACCCTGTGAATTGTTTGTCTTTTAGCACTGCACGGTTACGCATAGATGTAGGCGTTCCTGGTTAAATTCAACAGATATTGTTTTAAGTACAATAAAACCCCTCCAAACTGGAAGTTAAATTTAGTATAAATATCGGCCTTGGAGACAGGTTGCAGCTTAATGCAGGGTGAAAGTCATGCAGAAAGCTCCTCTAAGGCTTTTGCTTTAACATATTTGTATCATGTCAACAGCAAACAGAGCATATCCTGATCAGATGGTTCTTATAGGAGCGATCTGATCTGGGTATACTCTGTTTACAAAGGTGTGTGAAAATACGTTTATATGGGGAAAGGTTTTAAAGCTTACTTCACGTTCTACTATATATGCCTTGGCGTTAAAAACATTATACGGCAAATTGGCAAATATATCTTTAAATCCAGTGACGCTGTTGATAGACTTGAGTTGTATATATTTACACTGTTCGTCTGATTGGGTGAGGACGGGATTTATAAATGTGGGGTTGGACGTTATCTTAACCATGTTTAAACCCCAAGTGGTTGCCTGTCTTCATCCTATTTGTATGATTGTATCGTGTATATATCATCCTTTTGAACATATAAGTGTGTGTAGAGAGTATATGTATGCGTGTATGTGTGCGCACGTGCTTCACTGTCTGTGACGCGGTACTCTTGGACTTCCTTTATACAACAATGTATCTAACATCATTTTGGCGCCACGTGACTTGCTCAATGTCCCTGAGTCCAATTCAGTGTCACAGTGCCCTAGATCTTGCCCAACCTTTGCAATGTATTTTAGTGTGTATTTCTTATCTTACTCATGTGTGTGTATGCGTGTCTATGTGCGCGCGTGTGTGTGTGTGTACATACGTGCGTGCGTGTGTGTTGTGTGTGTTGTGTGTGTGAGAGAGAGAGAGAGAGAGAGAGAGAGAGAGAGAGAACAGCAGGCATGCAACCACTCTGTGAAGGTTGTGTGTGTGTGTGTGTGTGTGTGTGTGTGTGTGTGTGTGTGTGTGTGTGTGTGTGTGTGTGTGTGTGTGTGTGTGTGTGTGTGTGTGTGTGTGTGTGTGTGTGTGTGTGTGTGTGTGTGTGTGTGTGTGTGTGTGTGTGTGTGTGTGTGTGTGTGTGTGTGTGTGTGTGTGTGTGTGTGTGTGTGTGTGTGTGTGTGTGTGTGTGTGTGTGTGTGTGTGTGTGTGTGTGTGTGTGTGTGTGTGTGTGTGTGTGTGTGTGTGGGTGGGTGTGTGGGTGGGTGTGTGTGTGTGTGTGTGGGTGGGTGGGTGGGTGTGTGTGGGTGTGTGGGTGTGTGTGTGTGTGTGTGTGTGTGTGTGTGTGTGTGTGTGTGTGTGTGTGTGTGTGTGTGTGTGTGTGTGTGTGTGTGTGTGTGTGTGTGTGTGTGTGTGTGTGTGTGTGTGTGTGTGTGCGTGTGTGTGTGTGTATGCGTGTGTGTGTGTGTGTGCATGCGTGTGTGTGTGCATGCGTGTGTGTGCGCACACATCATTTGTGTTTCTGGCATAGCTGCTTACTTGTGTGTGGCATCTCCATTCTGACGTCTGTTCTATTTTTGATACCTAATATATTTATAATGTTACATATTGATGCATATGTTCAAGTAAATCATCGGTATTGTATCTCTTTCGTGTTTGTAGTACATGCGCTGGTTTCAAAGACAAATGAAGTGGAAATTTGACTTTAGAAATAGAAACGAGCTCTTGTTTCTTATCCAATGTGTATTGTGAAATAGACGTTTTAACTTCGCCCATTAATTTCACGCAAGAATGTACTGGGGAAATTTAAGAGAAATTCGTTTAACCTTTACCCTTGTCTATATTAGTGTAAGAAATAATGATACATGTATCATAAATATTTATTAATTGAAATTTTAAAATGTAAATGTTCAATGTAATTCTGTGCTGTAACAAAAACTGCAGAAAACATGTCATAAGCAAACAGAGCATACCATGAACATTAAAAGATAATTGTTTTAGTGTCCATGTATTTAGTGTCCATGTACAACATCATGTAATAATGTATTATTTTATGGAGAAAAAATCAGATGCAATTCAAACAGGTTAAACGTGAATATATTCGATACGTTTGCTAAATAATTCATAATCAACACAAACGAACTGCATGCAGAAACTTTCCATCATATTAAAATTTGAGTGAGTAGAGAATCCATTTATATTCTAATATATTATTATCATCTTGAATTGAACATTCAGCTTCCACGGATGACACATATGTTTGTAAGAGTATATGTTACACGATATTTCATTTAACCCTTTATCTGGTGAATATCCATGGAAATAATGAGATCATGGATATTTATATCTTACCCTTTCGTGTAAGATGATGACATCATGCATATTAAGTGGATTATTTTCATACTAGCATATTAACACAGGACATGATGGCTCAGGTACAAACTGTACAGCCAGTTCTTTAACAGATCCGATCCTAATCAGACAGATCCTTTATGAGCTGTCTGATCTTGATCTACATGTACTCCGTCGTTTTCAAAGGCATGAAAATGTGTTTATATGAAGGAAAGGGTTAATCTTTATAATGGTACATGTTTTTCACCTTGGAATATAGATCCATAAACAAACAGCTCCTACAGGTGTCGCCTGACCTAGGCCTTTTCGTTGCAAAGGCGTGAAAAGGCTTTTCTATCAAGTACAGATTAAATTTGTTATAAATCAAAACCCATCACTTATAAAACAAGCCCATATTTAGCAAAGTTTCACAACTGATTATAGAACTTAAGTTTAACAAGCGTAGTTAGAGTTTACAATTGCATCACTCTAAAATGTTTGCAAACTCACTTGGGTCACACTGTACCGCACAGTACTATGTACAAAGTTTAGACACAAGTATCATTACTCGTAGTTTAACCCATTCCCTCATAGTGACGCCTTTTGCCGCCTCTGCAAGAGTCACTTGTTGAAACCATTGTGATAGATAGAGCTTTTGCCCCTATAGGAGCAAATGTTCTATTTGTCACAATGGTTTCAAACGACAAAATTCTAAATACCTCCTTTTCTTTAGTTAATGCTCATTTTCGGTAGACTTATTCAAAGAGGTTGTGTCTAAAAATAGCCTATGAGGTAATGGGTAACCCTTCTCCTGCTAAACGCGTCTTGGATGGCGTTTGTAAACAGACTGGATCCAGATAAGGCACTGAGTCTCACCATGATTCAAGCTGAGTGACACTCGTACAGTTAAACCCCTCTAAACCGGGCATTTAGTCATGAAAAATTAGATATACTAGAGCTTTCACCCTGCATTAAGCTGTCATCTGGCTTACAGAGCGGCATTAGTACTAATGTGAATGACCGGTTTAGTGGTAGGGGCTTCTGTACGTGAAGTTTCTCAAAGGATTGAACGAATCGGAAAACAGTGAAAGTTTCTGCCATTCGGGATTGAGGAGCCTGGGAAGGGTTAATGTCTACAGTAGAACCTGTCTTAAGCGATCATCAAACAATAGGTCCAATTGTGGGTCTCTAAGGCAGGTGGTAGCGTAATGCAGGTGACAAGTAATACGGAATGCTTCTATAGGAGCTTTCTGCATTACATTTGCCCTGCATTAAGCAACCACCTGCTTTTTAACACGTTTATGTTCAATAAATGAATGGTCGCTTAAGACAGGTTATATTGTAAACATAAAATATTCCACATTAAATAATAGAGTGAAAACATTCCGTTCAACTTACCAATTCATTTAAAATATCATTACCTCTTTTCGTACTGAAAACATTATGTCTGCCAAAACTCTTATTTGTTGCAGTTTTTACTTACTTTTAATGCGTATAAGCGTTTGAGAAATTGTTAACTGACTGTCAAACAGCTTAGATCCTGAATCCAAGCTGTTTGCAAAAGTGAGTCAGGTCGCTTAGCATGATAGGAACTGAAATAACATCAAGTGTGCGTAGGTGAATTGAAATATTGTTCTGTAGTTGATTGTTCGAGATAATTCCCCTTATAATGACAGGGAATAAACAATAATTATCTTCTTTATCGACAGAAATTGTCCATGTAGTTTTATTTAGTTGCAGTGTGTGCGATAGCAATATAATATCAGACATTTATGAGAACCGAAACTATTCGCGACGGTTTACATGTTATGTGCGAGTTTCTATGCTTTTTGTGTTTGTTACCTATCGGTCTTCATGGAACAGAGGACGGTGCATGGTTCAATTTATGTAGTTTTGCATGACGTTTTACATCTTTACACATCTTTGAGAGTATGGCTTACATCTTGTTTCATTTTAAATGCAATGGTTTGATTTCAAAACTGATTTTACATTAGAATACGCTCTTATAGCACTCATAACAATGTCCTAAAGGGAAACAAACACCGACCATTAAAATGATATTGAGTTGAAATAAATATTTTCACAAACATTATTACAATTATTGATTCACACCATATATTTCAGAAATTAAAGTGCCTTTTTGTAACTAAAATTACTAAAATTACGAATATCTCGTAATATAATCTGCTTTTCTAGTTAAGATAAAATGAAGTGAAACATAATCCAGACATTGGTGAAGTTAAACAAAACAACTTACTAAGCTTTGATACGATTAAACCTGTTTACAACTACCGATAATAATTCTAATTCTGGATAGTATCTTAACATATGACTTTCGAGCTGCATTAGGCTACTACCCTTCACCCATGTTCACACACTAGATGGTCGCTATTGGCAGGTAATGTTGTACATCTGATTCCACAGCACATCCCATTTTTAACGATCTGTAATACTAGTGTACAGAGGTACATGTATACCTACGCATTTTTTTCAAGCTTCAATGAAATACAGCAGAACCCCTCTGAAAAGGATTTTATTGAAACGCATTTTAGATCCTTTTAGGCAGGTGACTGCTTAATACACGATGATAGTCATGCAAAAAGCTCACCCGGAGCTTTCTGTGTGACTCTTTCCTCTATAAGCTGTCACCTGGCTGAAAGTCCGGTTTTGATAAAAAAAAACCAAGAAGTCCGGTTTAGTGGGGGTGTTACTGTACTTTTGTATACCCATGTACAGTCACTGTGGCGTATGTTTACAGCGATCACCCGTAAGGTAGCTTTATTCAGGACAACGGTTATGCCAAAAGGAGCTTTCTGTATTACTTTTGTCCTTCATTAAGCAGATCCCTGCTCTTTTCAGACCCCTTGTTTATTCATTGCTGGGTGGCTATCGGCAGATCAAATGTATTTGTGGTTTTGCCTTGAGATTGCAGTTCTAAAATACGTCGTACTTATATGCTGACATCTTCCATCTCAAAAGGCTCCCTTGAGAAGTCTTTCTCATTCTGTAATTTATGACTGACTTCATACGTACAGTTATTATGTTCTTCACTTATTCAATAATGCCTTGCAGTTACTGTGTCACATAGGTAGTAAACGCGAACAGTAATTGTGTGACTCGGTTTAGATAAAAGGCATTAACACCGAAGAAAGAAAATACAGTAGAACAGGTCGTCTTAAGTGGCTATCAAACAGGAGTCTAAATATTGATCTGTAAGGCAGGTGGTAGCTTAATGTAGGTCAAACATAATGCAGAAAGTACCTATAGGAACGTTACTTTTGTAATGTATTAAGCAACCACCAGTCCTGCTTTTTAAGATTCCTGTGTGGTACAAACTCAGAGGTACAAACTCGGAGAATGGTCAATTATACCTGTAGATCACTGGCTGAGTGTCCGAACTGTCAAATACTGCTTCGGACATTCTTTTTTAACGCTTCCAAGTGACTGTCAGATGAATAGACTGATGAGTCGTAGTGTACGGGACCACGACACTGAATGGACCATATCTTTCTGATGAATGACGAAATTATGATTCTGATTACAGTAAAACCTCTCTATAACGGTCACTAAATTGTGCTGATTAGTTTATATATAGGGCAGGTTGCTGCTTAAAGCAAGGTGAAAGTAAAACAGAACGCTCCTATGGCAGGTGGCTGCTTAAAGCAAGGTGAAAGTAAAACAGAACGCTCCTATAGGAGCGTTCTGTTTTACTTTCAGGTTGCTTTAAGCAGCCTTTTACACAAAATACTTGATCCAATTTAGTGGCCGTTATAGAGAGGTTTTACTGTAACGCTATACAATAATATGATTTGGTTTATGATGAGCACAAACCAGGACATGTGCTCAAAATTCTTATAATCAATACCAGAGATTCAGATAAGGTGCGTACATTTATACATTTTCAAGAATAGCTCCTTTATTTCTCCACCAAACCCTATGCTGTGTGTGCATAGGCATAGAAGGCGTATTTATTGAGTAAAGGGTAGATTCGCTTCATGTTTTCATTTAAAGTGTGAATATTATATCCATAAATCTTTTAAAATTAAACTTGTTGAAATGTCAACGGATACTTTGATCTACAGACAGTCATGAATGCCAGCCATATCCAATGGGTTTTCCAGTTCCAGCAATGGATGGGAATATATTTAGACACTTTCAACAACTTTTAGAGCAAATCTCGCTTGTGGCAAATCAGGAAGCTGACTTCAGTTGAATTATTATCCTATATCATCTACAAGCCTCATCATTCATCACCAGGCTGTCCAACTGTCGCGTGTCATGCAAACGTTGAGCATGTTGAAAGTGGTACCCATGTTTATCTAGTGTCTGCATGCAACAACATAAACGTATTTCATCAGGACATAATGCATTCTCAAACTTGTTTGTTTCAAATCAGAGTTGATTTAACCCAGAGTTAAACGGTTATTTTCTTTGAATACGTTTTCAGTCTGAAATATGTGAAGTCGAGCTTAGTAGCGTCGTCCGATCACAATCAATTTTGTATAAAACGATACATACATAAAGCATTGATTATAGAACCATAATAATGATACAATGAAGTAGGTAGCAGTGTACGGGTTTGTAATGAACTGTTCAGAAAGTGGACATCCTATTAGGAACCATACCGTTTGATACACACATTCTATGAGCATAATTAGAGGAAAGGAGATGATCTGTTAGTAAATGTGTCAACAGGTCTCACTAGGGGGCAAAGAATTAATGATCGATAACCTGACTTCTTGTAACCCTTTCCTTCATATAAACCCATTTTCACGCATTTGCAAATAGAGTAGACCTAGATCAGACGGCTCCTATATGAGCCGTCTGGTCAGGGTCTGCCCTGTTTGCTAATGGAATTTGATACATATGTGTCTTTAGTTTCTAAAATGGCTACAATATTCCACCTTCCATATTTCATTATAACAATTTTGTCCATGAATATTCAGCAGGTATTGAAAGTTGAAAGTAAATATAGAACAATGGAAGGGTTAATAGCCGCTTTATAGAGTATGTACTGTACACTAATCATATGGAACGCCTTTTGGGTTCTCATGTTGCGCTTATCTGATCTAGCTGTTGGTATAGAACGCACATAAGGCATTTGCGATTTGACATAGATAATATTGCTGTAAATGACAGAATCAACAAAAGCAATCAAAGTCTTATTGTATAGCTGTCAATTAACAGAAATACTTGAGAAGATTAAGGCTTTAGATATGTTTATTCGGTTGAAGCACAATCGTTACTCAATTACGCATTTACAATGCATGAACCATGCGTAGTGACACTGTCATGCATGGTATAATAATGAAAGATATATTTACATTAATCATTTCCCTGTTGAATATACATCATGAATATTAATTTTATTGTATGCGGTTTTATACTGACATATACGCACACAATATTGTTGTGTTGATGGAAACTTTAGAGTCGGGTCTATTATAATTTGGTAAGCAAGCAGAGCAGACACTGATCAGACAGATTCCTATAGGAGCCGTCTGATATGTGTCTACTGTGTTTGCAAAGGCGTTTATATGAAGAAAAGGCTAACCATGTACAGTAGCACCCCTCTAGTGCAACCACTTAATGAATAAACATGGGTGTCCCTATAGGTGTCCCTATAAGCAGGTGGTTGCTTAATGCAGGACAAAAGTCCTGCATTAAGCTACCACCTGCCTCTACCACCCAGAATTATACCTCTTTTAGGTGGTTGCATTAGAGGGGGTCTACTGTACATGAAAGACGTGTCTTTTGACGCCTTTGCTGACAAAGTAGACCCAAATCAGACTGAAATATCAGCTAATGAATATTATGATATCATTATTTCTTACATGAACATTCGAGAAAATAGTTTTCAATGCAAAACTATATTTCGACTGGAAATTATAAAGGACTGTATCTGCAATACACCTGGTATAGATCTACAGTAGAACCTGTCTTAAGCGACCATCAAAAAGAGGTTAAATCATAGGTCTGTGGGGCATGTGGTAGCTTAATGCTGGTCAAACGTTATGCAGCTTTCTGCATTAATTTTGGCCTGTATTAAGCAACCACCTGCGTATTAAGATTTCTGGGTGCAAACAATTCAAAGTCGCTCAAGACAGGTTCTACTGTGTCTAATACACGTAACACATTTATTAACTTCTCTTTATTTTAGTAATTACTTCACACTTCACTCTGTAATTTTATCTTTTCAATGATTGACAATAATGGGATTATATTTGCCCACAAATATAAAATACGTAATTCAATATATTTAAATACAACACTTTTAACCCTCTACCTGGCCTTTGAAGGCAATGTAGACCCATATCAGATGGTTCATGTAGGAGCCGTCTGATAAGGGTCTGTTCCGATTGCTTATGGAATAAGATAGATCCGATTCCACAGTTTCTGTCATAACAAAAATCCCTGTGTTCATAAGCCAGTCTAAACTTTCAGCTAATTTCTATGAATCGTATTATTGTTTCTTAACTGAATATTCATGAAGTAACTGATCAAGCCTAGCTTACATCGTCGTCTACCGGAATACATTTTTGTTTTAAATAATCATAGCACATTGGAGAACTGAGCACGCATTATATAGCATGTTCATCTGTTGTTTTATTTTCTTTGAATCATGTGTTGAGGTATCAGTTTACGTCTTAACCCCTCGCCTGCTAATCACGACCTGGGTCCCTGCTTATAAAACTTTTAGTTGAGTCTGAGAACGTTCTCAAGCATTTGATTGGTCAGATTTGAGCCTTTGGCTCAAATCTGACCAATCAAAAGCTTGAGAACTCAAATCTGACCAATCAAAAGCCTGAGAACGAAACTCAGACTCAACTAAAAGCTTTATAAGCATGGACCCAGGATGTCATTTGCAAACAGCTTGGATCCGGCATCTCATCAGGATCCAAGCTGTTTGACACTCAGTCAATAGTGTCTCAAATGCTTCATTGAATCGGAAGTAAGTGGTAACTGTAAAAGTTTGGAGTATAAACAGACATCATATTCATAGCAGGCTAAAGGTTAATGCCAGAAACCATAAACTGCAGACCGTAGGTTTTGAGTAGCCTATGCATTATGCACACGTGCGGCACGTGTTTATGCATGCCTCTTTGTTTACCTAACAAGGCGCGCCAACTCAAATGTCATTACGAAAACCAACACCATGCGGAGAAATTCAATACAACGAAGTTACAGCACTCACAAGCCATTACAATTTGTGCACTTTACGGTATTTCAAAATGATATTTGGTAATAAACACAGACGCGTTAGTGAATTCCTAAAACTTGTAATTGCCTGTGACTTTTAGCCGCTGCACAACTGTTAAAAATATTGTCTGCTAAATATTAGACCTTGTGCAATTTTTACTACTTTCAATTCGATCAGATATTAAGAACTACTGACTGAGTTTGGATACGGATGAGGTATCGATTGACCAGGTGTTGTTTCATTCACACCCAAGCTGTTTGCAAATACGGATGAGGTTGCAGTCAGCGTGATAAATAAGGGTTAGAATTATGGTGCCGTTGGGATTTTGTTTCAAGGAAATTGACCAGACGTAGGTTTTGCACATTTCCAAAAGTAGTAACGATAATTATTATTTCTGAGAAATTGACAACATGGCTCAACGATGTATGTTAACCCTTTACTCCATAAAATGCCTTTGAAAATAGAGAAGACCCATATAAACGGCTCCTGTATGATAAATCAGATCTGGTTCTGCTCTGTTTGCTTATGAAATAATATATATATGATTCTACAGTTTGGCGCCAAATTTAAAAGTGTCGTCTGCAATAATAATTTCATATTAAATATAATTCTAAACCAAATAATAAAGGTATACTAGTAAAACATTTGTTTTTAAAAACCTGTATGCTTGGACTAAAATAATACAGAAAACAGTGAAGTCCCAGGTCAGATGCCGCCATGGAAGTAATGTAGAATTCTCAGTATAAGCTTTCAGCATAATTTTCGCCCTGCAATAAACCACCACCTATCTTTCAATCCCAGAGTTTGTGCTTTTAACCTTGACCGAACCTTACATATTAAAACTCTCGTAGGACGGAAGGTGGCTCATATGACTGTCTGCAATGGGCGGATCTGTGATAGGGAGGAACTCGGCATCTCATTATGTTCCAAACTTTTTGATATTCAACTCATGTTTTGAGAAGAAAATGAAGAAACATCCACCCTAACACTTAAAGCTGATACAAATATGTGCAGACTGCAGACAGAAATTAATGACGTCAACAGAGATAGTAACTCAATAATATACCACATAATGTGCTATAAATTAAGTCAGTTCATTATTATAGTAATGAGAGCAAAAGGACAACTATTAGACACAAGTCAGATTGAGTTTATTATATCTTTGAATGCCCTGAAAAGCTAATGGATAGAGCAAATAGTGTTACCCTTGCCTCGGTGTATGTCTGTACGAACGCTGGGGTCCAGATAAGATGTGTAAAGTTGAACATTATCAAGGATAGCTCATTTATGTCTTCACCAAACCCTATACTGTGACCACTCCTTAGAGTCGTCTCTTCTGGACGATCCTAAAGAGTGAACACAGTACAGTAAAACCTCTCTATAACTGCCACTGAATTACATCAAGTAGTTTGTGTTAAAGCCAGGTGGCTGCTTAAAGCAAGGTGAAAGAAAAACAGAACGCTCCTATAGGAGCGTTCTGTTTTACTTTCACCTTGCTTTAAGCAGGTACCTGCACTAAATACCAATTAATTAACACAGTTTAGTGTCCGTTATAGAGAGGTTTTACTGTACACGCTTTGGTGGAGAAATGACTATTTTGCTATTTGGGTACACACCTTTATCTGTAGCTCTGCGAAACGTAAGAAAGCGACCACTGTGTCTCAGAGGCAGGTGGTAGCTTAATGCAGGACGAACCTTATATAGTTAAGCAGTAACCTGCTTTTAAAGACATCTATGAAATTTCGAGTACGAGTAATAACGTTGTTATGCGTTGTGAGATTTCAAGAACTATTCACTAGGTCAAAGGTTAAGGTGATGGACGAGTATCCGTGTCATGTGAACAAATTTCGAATGTATAAGCCCATACCTGGCTGTGAAAAACATCGTGAATGCTCAAATTTGGATATGGTGCAATTGTTACTACTTCCGATTCGTTCGATCTTTTGAGAAACTATTGACAGAGGGTCTAACAGCATTGATCCTGATGAGACGCTGAGTTGCACTGTGTCTGGTCTGGATCCAAGCTGTTTGCAATACAACTCAGGTCGTGAATAGCGGGATAAGGGTTAAAAGATTGCTGTTGATTTAAAGATAAAATGCAATGCGTAAAATAGTAACACAAACTAAGTAAAATCCAAATATATAATTCTTCAAACGCTTTCTATACCGGTATGATATCTTATGGTATGTATTTTCAGGCATTCAGCTTAGGCTTCCGGTGGATAAAGCAACTGGTCTGAATAGGGGCAATGATCCAACCACCACACACTCTCATGCAAAGAAAACCACAGCGTCTACAACGCTTTTATTATTTTCTGCATGTTCTGTGTATCAGTGAAAGCGCAGTATCTGATCAGTATCCAGTACCGCATTAGACAATACAAACCTTTAAATGACTTATGACGGCTGATCTTGGTCTATACTGCTTGCAATATCCAGTGACCCTTGCCGCAGGTCATTCTATTTTCTATCAATGTATTCCAGTTTCATTTGTTTTTCAAAATCCTCCTTGCAATATTAACTCATTCCCTCCTAGACTATCTTTAGACCCAAGCTCTTTAATTTAATCTACCGAAAAGGAGCATTTACTAGGGAAAAGGAAAACTTTAGAATTGTGTAGTTTTGAAACCAATAGAGCATTTGCTCCATAGGAGCATATTTATCACAATGGTTTCTAAATGTGACTTTTACAGAGAATCCAAAATGCGTCACTAGGAGGGAATGTGTTAACCTTTCTCCTCATATAAACGTCTTTTCATAGTGGATCCAGATCAGACGGTTTCTGTAGGAGCCGTCTGATCAGGGTCTGCTATGGTTGCTTATGAACAAGCAAAGGGTTAAACCAACACCGTGTAATAAGTCCTTAGTCCTTACCATACACTTTGGAAATAGCTGTTTTCATAGAGGGTACTGTTGATATAGAAACGAAGGAGAGTTGACGAGACATCTAGACCATGTGCTGATGAAGCGGTAAAATATTAATGATTTTTGAATTTTCAGCAGTAGTTGTTCTTTAACCTGTCAAGTGTGAATTTTGGTGGACTTTCCGTACAAGGCCCCCAGTACAAAATGTGTCTGGCGTGTCCAGTAAAAACTAATACAGATTAACCTTACAACAAACTGTTTGAATAATATTTTTAAAAATAGGATAAGTTATTAGAATATAGATTGAAAACGAAACACCAGCAAGTTCCAACAAGTTAAATGGTCAATGAGTCATTTGACAAAAGCTAGTAAACTGCTTTGATACACGGAATATCTGCACTGGCATTGTATTGAGGTCTGGTAATCGCATAAAAACTAGACACCTTAAAGTAGGTGGATATTTTCACTTCTGTAAGTCTTAGTAAGTTGATTTAGAATAGTCTTTCCGACTGGCTTGCCAAATAGCCTTGTATTCGGGTACCCTTATGACTAAAGATTAAGACAGAAATGAAGATGATGATAAGTAAACGATGTAGGACTTAACAGATGGTTCCATAAGGAGTCTGCTTCTCATGATCTGTTGTTCCATCCATATTCCATACATTGCACCAACATAACAAATAACATAATATACATGTAACATAATATTAACCATTTCCTTCATATAAGCGCGTTTTTACGCATTTTATACTCCTATAGGAGCCGTCTGATCAGGGTCTGCTCTGTTTGCTAGTGGAATTTGAAATATATGTTTCTTTACTTTATCAAATGGGTACAACGTTCCACCTTCCATATTTCATTATATTATTTTTGTTCATGAATATTCAGTAGGAATAAACATAGAACAGGGAAGGGGTTAATTTTGACATCCGATTCGATTAGGCTTTTAAGAAACCACTGAACGAGTGTCAAACAGCAGGATCAACGCTACTTGCAAATCATCCATTTTGGAAAAGAAACAATCCTCCAAATAAAGCGTTGACTATAGATCAAAATACAGATTTGGTTCCGTTGATAGAACTGTTATATCTACACCAAGTTGAGTCAAGGCAAAAACGCCTGTCAGAAATACAAAGTATCCCTTTGTCAAATCAGACTCCCATCCGGCTGGACATTTATTCAAATTAGCTCATTAGAAGTATGTCTGGTAGTTAATTTACCGTATTCTGTCGTATATAAATTTAATTACATAAACCTGAACCCAATGTCTTTATCGTTCAGTCGTAATATAAATCACAGCTCGTTTTTGCTGTTCATTTCCCTCAGAGGAATAGCTTAAGGATATTGCAGTAGTCTGCAAAAGTTTCTTTTTTTAACTCTTTTGCTGCCAATGTCTCATCTGTGATTACCTATGCAAACAGTGTGGATCCAGATGAGACGCCGAGTAACTCGGCGTCTCATCCAGATCCAAACTGTTTGTTACTGTGACTGTTTTTCAGAAAATAAATGAAGAAAAAATAAACAATGGAAATTGGAGCAAACGACAAAGTTTGCAGACAACAAAATGTGTCAGCGAAGAGAAAAATGAAGTTAAGTTGCATAATATATTAAATGCGTAATTTGTTAATCTTCAGATCGCTTTTTTGCTGAACTTCTCACTGACTTCAGATTCTATCAAACATATTAGAAATTATTCACCAAATGTCAAACAGTTTGGATACTAATGAGAATTGAAATTACTAATTGTCTCACCTGGGTCCAAACTGTTTGCAAATACCAATCAAAAAGAGCGAACAGAGTTAAGTGAGTTACACATTGCAAATGAGACACAGACTATATTATAAGTGAGTTACGTATTGCAGATGAGACACAGACTAACACAGCTGTGAACAGAGTTAAGTGAGTTACACATTGCAAATGAGACACAGACTGAGTGAGTTACGCATTGCAAATGAGACACAGACTAACTCGGATGTGAACAGAGTTAAGTGAGTTACGCAATGCAAATGAGACACAGACTAACTCGACTGTGAACAAAGTTAAGTGAGTTACGCAATGTTAATGAGACACAGACTAACTCGACTGTGAACAAAGTTAAGTGAGTTACACATTGAAAATGAGACACAGACTAAGTGAGTTACGCATTGCAAATGAGACACAGACTAACACAGCTGTGAACAGAGTTAAGTGAGTTACGCAATGTTAATGAGACACAGACTAACTCGACTGTGAACAAAGTTAAGTGAGTTACACATTGAAAATGAGACACAGACTAAGTGAGTTACGCATTGCAAATGAGACACAGACTAACACAGCTGTGAACAGAGTTAAGTGAGTTACACATTGAAAATGAGACACAGACTAAGTGAGTTACGCATTGCAAATGAGACACAGACTAACTCGGATGTGAACAGAGTTAAGTGAGTTACGCAATGTAAATGAGACACAGACTAACTCGACTGTGAACAAAGTTAAGTGAGTTACGCATTGCAAATGAGACACAGACTAACTCGGATGTGAACAGGGTTAAGTGAGTTACGCAATGTAAATGAGACACAGACTAACTCGGATGTGAACATAGTTAAGTGAGTTACGCATTGCAAATGAGACACAGACTAACTCGGATGTGAACAGGGTTAAGTGAGTTACACAATGTAAATGAGACACAGACTAACTCGGATGTGAACAGGGTTAAGTGAGTTACGCAATGTAAATGAGACACAGACTAACTCGGATGTGAACATAGTTAAGTGAGTTACGCATTGCAAATGAGACACAGACTAACTCGACTGTGAACAGAGTTAAGTGAGTTACTAATTTCAAATAAGACACAGACTAACTCGACTGTGAACAGAGTTACGTGAACAGAGTTAAGTGAGTTACGCATTGTAAATGAGACACAGACTAACTCGGCGTCTCACGGTATGGCCTTCTCTTCGAATAGAGATGGGATAAAGCATTCTTCGAAACTTTGTTACGCAAACAGAGTAGCCCCAGACCAGATGGCTTCTTCGAGAGCTGTCTGTCCAGAGTCTGAACTGTTTGCTTATGGAATAATATAGATATGATTCTACAGATTCTGCCAGAGCTAAAACTTCCTGCGGTCCTATGTGATCGTATTAATATACATCGAATTTATGCTCATGGTGTCATTATGTTTTGCATGAATATTCAACATTTGATCAATTGTTATTACATTAATTAAACTTTGCCTTACTCGACAATCCATTTTTCTGATACAATCATACGGGACCGTTTCCACTTATGTGGCTATTCAGTCTCTTTGGAGAAGGACATTAACCCTTCACTCCATACATACGCCTTTCTACGCCTTTGCAAACAGAGAAGACCCAGATCAGACGGCTCTGTTTACTTGTAATATCAAAACGTCATGTGTCGATGTGCTATTATAACAATTAATCTAATTAATGTTCATTATGTCATTATTTTCGAGGAATGCTAAAACAACAAAGATTAGATCATTATACATAACATTTATTGGCAAGTATTGGCCACAGCTTCAACTTCATTAGTACCTATTTAATGTAGATTTCCGTCTACAATAATAAAATAATGGTAGACCCTGGGAACAGCTGCCTACCATCAATTTAGCCTATTAAATATTGTCTATTTTTCACCATTCTGTTATTGTTTTAAGTAAATGTGTGGAAAGTGCTGAGAACGCTAAACCACGTCACCATCTTGGACTGTCGATTAGGCAGTTGAAGTACTTTTGGCTAGGCAGTTGAAGCTGCGACGATCCTATCCCCCCGAATGACCCGAGCTACAGCAGTCCTGCAAATAAGCGACAAAACACAGCGCAACAAAAAATATATCAGAACATGAGATCTCAACGTGAATAAAGGTAGTGGGTGGGTGGGTTTTTTGTATGCAAGGAATAGTATTTTTTAAGATTGTTCAACACTGAGCAAACCCTTTCTGCCAGCTGATGGAATATTCCTGGAAAAGGAAGTTCCAAGTCGGTGCCTCGTAAAAATAGCCACATCATAATATTAACACAGCCATATAATATAGCTATTAAAAGTTACATTCCCAGAAAATAACCGGTTTTAATTTCCTTATTGTCAAAAACCAATTATTTCTTACATGAATATTCATGGAGTAAAGGGTTAACTCATATCCCGCAATGAACATTATTGTCTGCTCATTTTTGGATCCGATGTAATTTTAACTACTTACGATTAGAAAAAGGCTTTAGAGAAACCATTGACCAAGTGTCAAACAGCTTGGACCCTGATAAGACACCGAGTTACTCGGCGTCTCGTCTGGAACCAAGCTGTTTGTAAATGCGGGTTAGGTCGCGGTAAGCCGGAGAAGGGTTAAAACTATGATAAGTGTTTGCGAGTTGACCCAGGCAACGCGTGGTTCTGTAACCCACTTACTGAGCAATGAATCTATAACTGTTGATTGAACATCTGCTTTAACGGGACAAGTAGCTTCGATCTATAAAAAGCTGTTTCCTGTTTCATTACTCCCGTTTGTTTTAACAGACACCTTTCACAACAGAGTTTACGTGATCAATTATATAGTATTTGATATTAGCACTATATCAGTGTAGACACGCCCTCTCGATATAATTGAACTACTGCTCTCTCTCTGTCTCTCTGTCTGTCTCCCTCCTCTCTCTCTCTCTCTCTCTCTCTATCTCTCTCTCTCTCACTCTCTCACGTACACACACATTCACACATGCGCACACACACACACACTTACATTCTTATAGATATTCATAATGTCATTACTTCTTACATGTAGTAATGTTTTGTTTTGATACTGATACTTACACAAGATACTGAACGATATAAGTACCCAATAATCTACCGTATCTCGCCCATCCGCAAAGTCTATACATTGAATAGTAATTATGGGGCTAACTTAATGAATAATTGAATATGTCCCTCATTAATATTAATGTAACAAAATTCACTTAAATATGAATACATAATGCTACGGCAGAAATTGTAGAAAGTGATCTATATAATTTCATATCCAAACAAAATGAGCCCTGATCAGACAGCTCCTACATGAGCCGTCTGTTCTGGATCTACCCTATTTGTCCTGGCGTCAGACGGTGGCACTTCAACAAATTTCAAAATGAGATTGTGTTGTGTTTGAATTGTAGTGCACCATGAACACATGGCATTTCATCTAACTGCGTAGAAAAACTATAAAAACATATTTTCTGCATTTGTCCCAAGTTTACTAGAATCTGTCGTCTTGGTAGTTTGTGTTAAGAGGAAAATGATAGAAGTCTGCTAAATATTTATAATGACCTGTCATAATCAGGCATAAACGAACACGTGTGTATTAAGAAATTTATCAACAGCCCGTTGGTTATGTATTTTATCAGACTTTGAGTTTCGAATTTCCCATTGACTTGCAGTTTTTTTTAAAAAAAAACAACAGACGTTATTAATTATAAGTAAATGAAATAAATAGCTACCATTTGTGTTTTACTGTAATGCATCTCCATAGGAGAACATTCTTGATAAAACGATATGGTTATGCTAAACAAGTCTGCTAGTGCTGTCTGGAAAACTTATTTTGCATTAAACACTATTGCACAAAGGACGCACTATAAAATCTGCCTTTGCCTTTTACTTCCTGAAAATTAATGATGACATCGTGACTCGTGAGTAATTTAATTACCAGAGACCATGCTTATAAAGCTTTTAGTTGAGTCTGAGTTCGTTCTCAAGCTTTTGATTGGTCAGATTTGAGTTCTCAAGCTTTTGATTGGTCAGATTTGAGCCGAAGGCTCAAATCTGACCAATCAAAAACTTGAGAACGAACTCAGACTCAACTTAAAGTGTTATAAGCATGGACCCTGATTATTTTATAACTGCATATGAACACATGAAATTTAACCATTGCATAAATTGTAGAATCAGAACGATTTCATTCAATAAGCAACATTGGTCTACCTTGTTTGGAAACGCGTTCATGAATATGCTTATTTGTGAGGTAAATGATTAAAAGAGCACAGAGGGGCTTAAAACGCCGATAGGCGCTTGGTGTATAACTTAATGTATGACAACGGTAATGCAAAAGAAGTTCCCGAAGGACGTCAGGATTGTACGAAACTATTACATTTTTCTCTTAAAGACACGGAATAAGACCTCAATTGAATAGCCGATTAACCCATTTGCACCCAGTGGATTCTTCCATGTTTATATATTGGATTAGTCCATCTTTTATCTAAGGGGTGTCTGGCCTAAATTTTCAATTTCGTTTTGTTTTATATTGAAATTCCTATCAGCAAACAGTGTAGACTCTGATCAGACGCCGCATTATGCGGCGTCTGATCTGAGTCTACACTGTTTGCCTACGTCCGATATATGGGATCGTGGGAGCAAATGGGTTAAGAAAGATTTGATTGTAAACTACAACTGTCAAACTCCACAATGTTGAATAATTATAGGAAATACAAAGTAAATCCCCGCAATCCGAACATCTAGAACATCTTGCTAGGCAGGTGACTGCTTAACCCATGGTCAGCTCCTGTTGGACTTTTCTGCATGCATTGCACCTTTCGTTAAGCTTTAACCTGTCTCAAAGACCAGCATTGGTACTGTTTTGAAAGTTAAATTACACAGGTTTTACTGTACAGTAAAACCCTCTAATGCGAACACTTAATAAATAAACATGAGTGTCTTTATAAGCAGGTGGTTTCTTAATGCAGGACAAAAATAATGCAGAAAGCTCCTCTAGGAGTTTTCTGCATTACTTTTGTCCTGCATTAAGCTACCACCTGCCTCTACCACCCAGAATTATATCTCTTTTAGGTGGTCGCTTTAGCGGGGTTTTACTGTATATGTGCTTGCGGGTTTTCCCTAACTTTTTCCTCTGCATGGTTTAGTCTCTGCTACTCTTTTTAACCCTTTTCTCCATGAATATTCACGTAAGAAATAATGAAGCCTTGAATATTAAATTAAATTGATTTTTGTAATAGCATATGGACACAAGAAAAATAGGCATGACAGAAACTGTAGAATCGTATCTATATTATATCAGAATCAAACAGAGCAGACCCTGATCAGACGGATCCTATGGTAGCCGTCTGATCTGGGTCTTCTCTTTTTGCAAAGGCGTAGAAAAGCGTATTTATGGGGTAAAGGGTTAAACTATTTGGACTGAAGCATTTGACACTCAAACACTGGTATTGAAAGAAACTAAAACAATTAAAACATGTACCGTAAACTTTGACACAGTCCATAAAATATGCAAAACAAAGATCATTAATGTTTTAAATGTTAACAAAACAACAAGCTTTTCCATCTATAACTGTTATTTCCAACCACTTCCAAAATAGCGTCACTAAATGACAAAATGCGAGTATTAAGTTGTGTAGAAAGTTAGATGATAAGTAATTGCACCAGGTAAACATTCCTTTATCAACACGCTGCTCCATGAAAGAAATGATGACATTTTCAATATTAATCAGATTAATTTCGTAAATGGCATATTAACATGGAATACTTGCCAAAGTAGAAACTGTATAACTAGATCTATATTATATTACGAGTATATACGCAAACAGAGCAGAACCAGATCAGACGGCTCCTACAGAGGCCGTCTGATCTGGGTCTACTCTGTTTGCAAAGGCGTAGAAAGAAGGTATTTATGGAGTTAGCGGTTAAACAAGGTATAATATAAAGCATGGGAATATGTCAGTCCCCGTTGCAATTCAAGACATCCAGGGTGAGAGGCAGGCGCTTTGCCACTTTGCTACGAGGTCTATCAGTGAAAGCTATTTCTAAAGCAGGTGTTAAGTGCTTGTGTGGCGGCCGTAAAAAGTCGCCCCCTACTTCATTCTCAGTGTTGTTATATTTTCTGGTCCTTTGGAATCATAAGTTTTCATGTTATTATTTTTGAAAATTGAATACTGCTTAAGCCGGTGCTAGGGGGCGTGAGTAGTGTTGCACTTTTAATTACTACTCATGAACAGACTCAATAAAACCGAGTCTGCAATTTCCTCATTTTGCATTTCTACTTTTGCTTTCAAAGGATCACCCACTTTCAGAACATTTGTTGAACCTTTATTTTCATTTTGTTTGGGATATTTCTACAGAACCTCTTTTGTCGATGAGACTTTTGCCGGTTTTTGGAAAATACTTTGTAAAGCAAACTGTGCAAGTCCATGTCAACGAGATGGAGCGCACCTATAATCACACAAATTGTTCAAAATTTCCTTTGAACGCTTTTTTATGGTATTTTGTCTTCGCTCGGTGACAATGATCTTTTTTGACACAAACTTACAAAGTAGCTTTTATATGCAATCGACTCGCACTCGAGTAATAAACATGCCTTCATTATGTCATTCCAGTGTGCAGTATCCGTCGTAAAAGCATTGCGAATGCCCGAATTAATTGATGGCATTCCTCATATTAAAAACGTGAATCTGTTATATGACCTTAATAACACATATATACCGATTGTTAATTATTGAGAACACATTTGTTTGCACTATCAAAGTGTTACTTAAGGCATGGATTATTCAAATTGACAAGGAATGACATTTACTCTCTCTGTAGCTGACATTTCTAACCTGATATACTGACAATAAAACGATGAACATAATTTAGATAAAACTTATTACATCACATTGTTTTATATGGCTACACGATATATTGTTTTCTATAGTCCGTTAGCAATGCAGAGAACACAAGTGGAAATGTCTTGTTTTATTCTCAAATATTTAGAATGTTATTCTGCCTGTCCTATTCAAGCAAGCCTTTGTAATTCTTAAATTGAATCATTTGTTTAAAAAATTCAAATACGTATACCTTCCGAATAAGTAGTAATATGTTTACCAAAGCGACACTGCATAAATCGGTCAACCCTTTACCTCATACAAATGTTTTTACACGCATTTGCAAATAAGTTGGATAAAAACATATGATCTTACATGACTGTTCTTCGTGATATTTTGCCTTCATTAACCCATCCCGTCATAGTTTATTTTAAACCCAACATCTTTGAATACATCTACTAATCAAAGCGTTGAAGACGCTACAGTATTCTTTGCATGGGAACAATGTTTTGAAAAATCAAATTTCTGAAATCTGGCATAAAATAGCGGACCTAGAAGGGAAAGGATTAGATCTAACACTCTCTCTAGCGAATTATCAAGTTGCAGCTGTCATTTCGGTCGTTTCCAGCTATGCTTATCAAACTGACCACTCGGAGCTGCGTATGAAGTTACAGGTGTCATTACCTAATCGCTTGCATAAGGTCATCCGACGCGCACTTCTTCATTGAGTATCCTCTTGCAGAATAATTTCATTCATATTACGATCACGTGATTTCGCCTTGAGGCTAATATTTGTATATTCGTGTGTACTCCTTACGTATGGCTATATTTTGTGGACTTTCTTACACATACTGAACCAAAGCTAACGTTACGAAGCCTTTTCATGTCAGAAATAGTATACATTGATTGTTTCCGGATGTCAACACCTTTTGAATCTTTCGAATGCACGTCAATAACTTGTACTAGACTGCTATAAGGAATGGCGGTTGTCAGGTCGGCGAGAGTAGCATGTGGCCGACACGAGAATACATCCATAACATAGTATTCATTTGCTTACCCAAAGAAAATAAAAACGAAAAGGAACATTTTAGAATTATGTAGTATTTTAAAGGTGACTCAGTGTTGTTATATTCTCTGGTCCTTCGGGATCACTAGTTTTGATGGTATAAGTTTTGAAAATTGAATACTGCTTAAGCTAGGGGCGTAAGTAGTGTTGTATTTTAATTACTACTCACGCACAGACTCCATAAAACCAAGTATGCATTTTTTTCTTTTGGCATTGCTACTTTTTGTTTTCGAACGATCACCCACTTTCAGAATATTTTTTACAGAGAAATGTGTTGCTTATGCTAGAAGTTATGTATTGACATTAATCTCAGACAACTTGCTGCGCGGCTATTATCAATAAATAAGGTGTTAACTTTAACAAACCCCACCAACGATTTTTACACACAACGTCAGTGTTAATTATTTGACTTTCAGTTGTGTGTAAGTCATCTCTTTCATTATTATGCAGTATAATTATATATATTATATACTCGTCAATTCGTTAAGAAATAGTCGGCGCTTCAAAGGATACCAGTGTCACGGGATACAAATAAGACATGTCTGGTAAGCAATAGAAGATCTAGAAAAACATATAGTTAGCCAAAAAGGTGTCACTGGAGATCAGAATATAAGTCTAGATATTTTGTTCCTAATATCTTGTTGTCACCATGATGTATATCTTCAGATTTATAACGAAATATGGATATTTGAATTAAGTCCGCTATCCGCATTTGACACTAGGTCATAGTTTCTCAAACGTTTGGTCGAGCGCCGCAAGTAGTCAAACTTGCACCCGATCTAAATTGGAGCAGACTGTTTACAGCGTTATAAGGGTTATACCTTGATGAGTATCACGTCTATTAATCCTTTACCTCATAGGCTATGTTAAGATCCAACCTCTTTAAATAAATTTACCGAAAAGGAGCATTAACTAGAGAAAATGAAAACTTTTGAATTGTGTAGATTGAAACCATTGTGATAAATAGAGCATTTGCTCTATTTATCACAATGGTTTCACAAAGTGACTTCTAAAGAGTCGTCAAAAGTCGTCAATATGAGGGAATGGGTTAATGGCTGGGTCTGTTGGCGAGATTTATGTTGGCTTGTCCAGATTCTGCTGATAGATAGATTTATTTAGCATCTAAATTTGCATACAATTTACATGAAAATGACATATCTAAAAATATGGTACAATAAAAAAAAATGTAATGATTTCCATATAAATATTTAAATATTACATAGAAGCAATTTTTAATCATTTATTTTTAAATATTACAGTAGTGTAGTTCGACCCAATAAGATGATATAATATGTTAAAATGATGATGATAAAAAATAGATCTAAGTTGACTTTGATCATGACTTGGAAGAGTATGCCGATGCTGGGAAAGCCCAGAAAAGTCCGAAGACTTATTTCCACTGGGGTCCCGAAATTAGAACAAATACTTAAAATATATTAGAAAAAATGAAAGTAAATATGGTTCAATTGAAAAATAAATTTATTTGTAATAAAGGATGTTCGTTTTCAAAAATTGTAAAATGCTTATTTTAATCCTTCGCTTGCTGTTTACGTCAATATACCTACCTGTAAATAGTGAAGACCCAGATGAGACAGCTCCTGCAGGAGCTGTCTCATCAGGGTCTGCACTATTTACAAGTTGATTGTGCAATCAGTGCACTCCACGGCAGTGATTGCACAGCGAAATACTTGTACACAGTGAAGATATATGTAATTATACATCAGGGCATGGGTAAAGAAGGAGAAATGTGTTTTAAAATTCAGCAAGCGAAGGGTTAAAGCATCTGGTCAATATTAATATAGTTTGCTAATGGGATTATATGGATTTGATTCTACAGTGGTTGCCATAGTACACTTTCCTGTGTCCATGTGACATTATAGAAAATGAGAACTTGATATTTATTTTGTCATTATTTCTTATATAAATATTTTTATTGGACCATATAATGGTACAAATGATTGAGGCGTATCTGTTACCAAATAGTAATTTTCATATTCTTGCTGACAAGGACATTAGTATATACTATACATATCGTAAGGAGTCTTATTATTGATTTTTTTTTGTTGTTGTTTTGCACTAATGGCATGAAAGTTTGTCGGTGATTTTAATTCAGACTGCTGCTTTGTAGTGGGTGATTATTTATCACTGATAATATCCTAAATCCCCCCCCCCTTTTATTCTCAAATACATGCCGTGTTTTGTCTTTACAAGTCTTTCTTGTTTCTATTAATAAAATTTCAAGAATTGTTGAATTATTCAGTATTTGGAGTAATGTTTTTATTAACAAAAAGGATTGTCTTGTTTAGGAAAACGTCGACTGTCTAGTCTGGTATTTAACATTAAAAAAATGTTGTTGTTTTTTCTTGTACGCTAGCCAGTTTATTGTTAATAAAAACGGGAGGCCATGTCAGTTTATATCTGTAGACCCGAAATACAATCATCTCGATTTCCGCTCAGTATGGAATTCGCAAACTTATATTAGACACATGAAACCTAAGTAAACCTGGTTTATTTGTCTACTGTCATTCAGCTATAGACTTCATTGCCAAAGATAAAGCCTTGCATTAGGTGAGGATTAATACAGCTACAAACACACTTAAATAACAATAAGATACTGAGACATGTAAAACGCAGACACGTTTAATTAACCCAAACTATGGAGGGTTTAGTGGTACCTTCACATACAGTTTGGATCCAGATGAGACGCCATACATATCCAACATGTTTGACGCCCAGACATTGATATTTAAATCAAATTGGTGAAAGGTATACTTTTAATATTTTTGCTCACGAAAAATGTTTTGCATGCAGTAATTACTAATATGCACTTTAGGAATAACCTTGTAAACGCTAGGTATACCCTCCGACGACGAAACCACTTGCAGAATGGTATTCGCATGTGATCCGAACTATTTGACACTTTGTTGATAGTATCTGAAAACACTTTTGTCTTGACATTTGGTCAATATTTTTTTTTCAAAAGTTGGATCGAATCGGAAGAAGTCAACATTGCAGCTTATCTGATTTGTCAGAACAGAGCACGTATAGAAAGAAAACTTCGCAGTCCAACCTGAGACTGTCCTACACGCTTTCTGCACGCATGCCTATTTTAGTCTAAAATATCATAACAGACATGTGCGACTTGCAGCTAGATTGCACTAGACTGAAACAATCCCCAAGTTTCAACAATATGATTATACGCTGTTGCCAGGTTTCTTCAAAACATAATAAGCCTATTAACCCTTGCCACGTTTTGGAAACAATAGCATCTGCTCTATTATGAAGCTGATGCGATTTTGACAGCTTCGATTCAATCAAGGTTTCTAGAAGCTACTGACCATGTGTCAAACAGCTTGGATCCTAGTTAGACGAGTTATTTGGCATCCCGTCTGGAGTCAATATGTTTGGTATTGCGAGCCAGGTCATGAATAGCGGTATAAGGATTAGTAATGTCTGCAAGGTTTATGTAATTTACATACCAGTATACACAGAACATCAATTCATATTGAAACAAATTCGTCTTATCTGACTATTAGCCTATTGTTTCAGAGAAACGTGTTGTGTATACGGCAGAACATGTCCGAAGTGGTCATTTGTTTATTGAACATAGGAGTCTCACTTAAAAAGCAAGTGGCTGCTTAATAAGGGAAAAGCTAATGCAGAAAGTCCCATATTGGAAGTTTTTGCATTACTTTTGACCTGTATTAAGCACCCTTCTGCCTTACAGATCCATAGTTTACCTCTTTTTTGATGGCCGTTTAAGACATGTCTATTGAACTCCAGCGTAAAGAGCATTCAAAAGTTTTACTTGAGGTGCGCTCTTTGTTGTATGGTGTCCAATTTTCCTATAAACATATGTATTTGTCGTATGTCTATATCAGAGAAGCACGTCTTTTATTATTTTCTATAAATCCTCTTTTGATTAAACACTATGTCAAAAATAAGTATGCCCACGAGCTATGTATTTTAGTTTGGCATTGAATTAAATTTACGTAAAATCCAAAATAAGTATCCCCTACTTACATATCAGCATAGTTATGTTATGACCAATAATAACAGCTATAACTTTTAGTTTGTACTGATTGAATATCATAACCACATCCTACAAAAATTTACTACTCTAGCTGTAACACTGTTGGGGTGTGACGGACAGGCAGAAGGACGGGTGGACGAGAAATATACATAAATATGTCTCTATGCTTATAATTTGATAAATGCTCTCTGAAATATTATATCATCAACTGAAATACGTGAAATGAAATACCAGCATTCGTTAACCATTCCCTGATGAACATGTATGCATGAATTGATCACTACATGAATATTCATTAACTTAATTTCATAAGGTAAACCTTTAACAGTGAATTAGACAAACTCTGTAGGACTATATATGTATAATTTCATAAGCAAACAGAGCAGACCCAGATCAGATGGCTCCTACAGGAGCCGTCTGATCTGGGTCTACTCTGTTTGCAAAGATGTGACATTGCGTTTTATAAGAAGGAACGTGTTAACTGAAGGGTCAAACAAAAACCTTCTAGAACAACATAATAAAATAATTTGAGTTATTGAATGGTTTCTTCCGTTCAAAGCAAAGCAGCGACTTGATAATTCTATTCGTGTGGGCATCTAATTACTCAGTGTACATGCTTATATCAAACGGTGCTTTGCCTTCAAGATGATTCAAATAGATCCCTCAATTAAACGAAGAGCAAAGAGATTATTATATATAGACTTTAAAGAAGAAACAGAATAAAAATGTTATGATGACAGACATAACCTGAGAAATTGACAGAATGACACTCCCTTAAGAAACTACAGCCCACTCACATGTTTAATTAACTTGTGTGAAAATCGTCTCTTGTGAAGATCTGTATACCCTAAGGGAAGTGGTTTCTTGTTATTTACATTTTTGTGTTAATACAACTCACTTTGTCTTAACTCAGTGCATTCTAGACTATTTTAGACCCAACCTCTTTGACTTAATCTATCGAAAAGGACCATAAACTATAGAAAAGGAGAACTTTGTAGTTTTGAAACCATTGTGATAAATAGAGCATTGGCTCCTATGGAGCATATACTCTATTTATCACAATGGTTTCAATAAGTGATTTTTACAGAGTTGCAAAACGCGTTAGTATGAGAGAATGGGTTAACCATTACAGTGCGGCACACATTTCATGAATGTCCTTTGCGAACAGTGTAGACGCAGATGACATGGTTCCTAGAGGAGCCATCTAATCAGGGTCTTCAATTTTTGTCATATTAGACTTTTCTTTATGAATATCCCTAAATATTAACTATAGTCTTGACATGTTTAAATTTGTTTTTGGAATAGTTCATTTGCAAATTCAGCGTTGTGTAAGGATTTTCAATCTCTTCGGCAATGTTCTTTGGACCAGTTCTGTTGTACAACCACAAATGATATAATTTCAGTAGTTAATTATCACAGTGTTCTTGCTTTTAATAGTATTCATTCTTTATACAATAAAACATCTTTCCTCTGAACGTTTAGTAACGAAGAATGTAGGATACATTTCTGGGCAAGTGGCTGCTTAAAAGGGTGAATTTCATACAGAAAACTGCTGGATGAAAGCTCCCTTCTTATATGGCTTTCCTCGTGCATTCCTGCATTAAGATAATGGTTTAGGTGTAAGTTTTGGTGATTTATAAGATTTTACTATAAAACATATTTCTCATCTGTATAAAACATTTTGTATAAATATATGGGCATTGCCAAATAACACAAGCAGGTCTTATTAGTATATAATGGAGTAAATACTAGCCATTGTATAATTAGAGGAACTTCTTATCGACTAAGGCATTCCCTCTTATAAACGCATGTTCGCGCCTTAGCAAACAGGGTAGCCCCAGATCATATGTCTCATGTAGGAGCTATCTGACCAGGATCTGCTCTCTGTTTGCTTACAGCTTCTACCCAAAACCATAACAGTATGTGTACATACATACTCGTACATATGCCATTATAAAAATTCAGCAAATAAATATTAATGATGTAATTAATTCTTGCATGAATATTCAAGAGGGAAATGGTTAAACTTCAAGAGGTAGCTCAGCAGGATCTTCTATTCCCGCTGGTGCAGAAAGTTCGCCTTTGAGTTGACTCCCAATATCTGAAAATATTCCAAGAATAGTTTTATAATATGAAATTTTGAGCACATTGCCTGTGAAAAGCTTTTAATATTTTTGGGATAACATGCGATACTCATTACAACTACATTGTACCCAGATAAGTTTGAGTTCCATTCAGACCCAAATATTTGGCACTCTCAGACTGACTGAATATGATTGAATAGAATCCATATTAGCTAAGTTAGGTTTACAGACAAAGCTTTACAAACTAATGTCTCCCACAACGCGTAAACTGGAAAATGGCAAGGGAGACTTGGGTATTACAAACATTAACCCTAACAGCCCTGAATTGTTAAAATGAATTAGCCCATCATGATTTGACTAAATAGCCAACTTAGTATGAAAGGCTTAAACGTGCTAGATGGTTTGGATTGGCAAACGGTGCAAATCCTGAATAGAGGAGTCCTCTAGGGGCATCCGATTTGGGCCTACACCGTTTGCAAATAACAGTACATGTGTGTACCGGGTTAAAATGGTTAATTGCTAAACATGTGTGTTTGCAATTAACAAAGCTGTACTCAACCAAATTTACTGCACGTAAATGCAATTTAGCCAGTGCAGTACTACATTAAACGATAAGATTAACTAAATGAGACTATTTAAACTGAGGTAAAAACCATGCATCTTCTTGCAAAATTCAATTACGCTGTGTGTTAAACGAAACAGGCAATTCCATTTGTACCAAAGACATGCATTCTTATGCTTTCAAAACAAACCTAAAATAATTATTGTAGAATAAAGATTTGTAAAAGACATGCAATCATACTTAAGTCGATGCGTGAATATAAGAAAACTATATAAAACGATGTTTTCTTTTAAATATGCCAAAATACTTTGAAATCTTTGATCGCAGAACTCTCGGATACATGGTTCTGTTCAATGAGTTATCCATGGGTGTTGAACATCCACCCATACTCATTATAACAAACCGAAACGCTTTGTAAGTTTAATATACCTTAGGAACTTTGATATCATAAATATAATTAGTTGATTTTTTCTTATAGTTATGGTATATACGCGCCGGACATTTCGACCATGGCAGAAACTGTAGAAAAAGGTCTATATAGTTCCATAAGCTAACAGAAGATCCCGATCATCTGAAAGAGTCGATTCTAAAGAGTGGTCACAACATTGGGTTTTGGTGGAGAAATGACGATTTTTAGTATTTGAGTACACACCTTTATCTGCAGCTCTGGTCAAATAAATATTTTGAAACAACCAATCGGGGTGGCTACTTGAGTAGTATATATGGCAGGTAAGTCGTTCAGTTCAATATCCTGTGCAAACATGGTCATTAGCAATGACTAATAAAAAAAATATGAAGTGTAAAAGAAAATGGGTTAATTTCAGAATTTAGCGTATATGGGAATGCGATTCTCATGAGTGGCATGCATAGTATTGAAGTATTTTAGAGCTGATGAGGCAACATATGAGTGGTTCTAGATTATTAAAGGGTTCTGTTTACGTCAGTTAATGTAGAATATGTGCTCAAAACAGCAGCTCACTCTTTCGCAATCACGGTCACCGGAGGGAAAATCATGGTGCTTACTGTACTGACCGACTATCTGACAACATTGGTTTGGATGTAAATGCAGAGCTACAGATAAAGGTGCATACTCAAATACTAAAATCGTCATTTCTCCACCTAATCCTAGAGAGTGGTCAAAAGATAGGGTTTTGTGGAGAAATAAAATAGTTATTCTCGAAAATGTTTTAATTTACGCATCTTCTTTGGTGCCGTGTAGATCAGACTCAGGGTGTTGGCGTCTCATCAGAAGCCACATTATTTGTCTCTCCTATGGTTTGAAGGAAAATGCACCCTGAAACTTAAAACATACGAACTATTTGCAGGTGCAAATTATTTTGAGCCAAAAGACTATCCTGATATATATTGGATATAAGCTTCGAGACACTATGTGCCGAGGAAAAACGTTGGTCATGAGCAGGAGAAATGTTACTGTTTGCAGTACAAGTCAAGCCATATGTAGCAAGTTAACCCTTCGCTTGCTATTCGCGTCAATATACCTACCTGTAAATAGTGAAGACCCAGATGAGACAGCTCCTGCTGGAGCTGTCTCATCAGGGTCTGCGCTATTTACAAATTGATTGTGCAACCAGTGCACTCCACAGCAGTGATTGCACAGCGAAATACTTGTACACAGTGAAGATATATGTAATTATACAACAGGGCATGGGTAAAGAAGGAGAAATATATTTTAAAATTCAGCAAGCGAAGGGTTAAAAGGTTAATAAACTTTAAACGTAAATTATCAGTCAAATTGAAATTGTAAATAAATTAGTTGCAATTTCTGGGGTAATTTTAAGCAGTTTTTGACATCAAAATAATGGAAATTTAAGAATAAGAGAATTGTGTTATTTTCTATTTTGTTATAACACGTATACATATATTTTAATACCGCAACATTGACAGATAATGCAATGGCTGTATTTATACCGGTGTTATATTACATTACATACAGTGAAAACCTCTCTAAATTGACCGCTTTATGAATTAAAAAACAAGTGGTTGCTTAAGGCAGGAGGAAAGTAATGCAGATTGATTATATGGGAACTTCCTACATAACTTTCGTTCTACATTAAGCTACCACCTGCCTTTAAGACACAATAAAAAGCATCTATTTTGTCGGCCGCTTTAGAGGAGTTTTACTGTATGCCTAACTTACACTTCTTGTATTAGAACAGGCGACTAGGTGACTAAGTAATAACATTACCAGAATAAGAATAAAAGGATTTGCTGACACAAGTTTCCTGAAATTTAAGTAAGGATAATCATTTGAGGTTTCTGGTAATATACGTTCTGTCTACGAGCTCTGATTTATTTTAAAGAGAAGTTTACAAGATGCAAGAAAACAGTATTTTAATATGAACCAACATTAATTTTAAAACAGATTTTCCAAGTTGGTTAAATACGAGTATGATGCACTTTTATAGTATTGGGGTGATTTTAAATTGATGATCACTATTTCGCAATCTACAATCATCTACCTAGATTTGAAATGCTTCAGGAATTGATACCTTAGTGCCAAGTATTCCTTAAAAGGGCATATACAAACAGTGTCGACCCAGATCAGAGGGCCCTTGAACCCATCAATGACAATAGTTCATTCCAGAAAATATTTTATTTGCTGTGCTGCCTCAACATGAAAAATGGATGGATTTGGAATCTGGACGATTTAGAGGGATTGTATCGTACTGCTGCATTCTGAATAGAGATGCCGATCGTGTCGCTTAACCCTCTACCCGTGCTATAGAGAAGTTTAAGACCTGGACGAATTTTCTTCAACCCTTTCCCTCATAAAAAAGTGTTTTCACGCATTTGCAAACAGAGTAGACCCAGATCAGACGGCTCCTGTTTGCTAGTGGAAATGGAGCAAATGCCTTATTTATGGCACTGGTTTCAAAAATGACTTTTACAGAGGCATCAAAAGGAATGCGTTAAGTAACCGTACACCCACTAATCTCAAACTGACTCGCTGTTTTGCAAACAGCTTGGATCCAGATGAGATTCCGAGTACCTGATCAAACGTTATTTTTAGAGCGAGGTGAAGGTTAAAACCACAATATTAGTTTAGTCACCTAACGACATTTCACAATAAACTGTATGTGAAAGGACACCAACATAAGCTTGCTCCTTCAACAAACACAAACTAAACACCGTCTTTCTCTGCCATGCATTTAACCATTTCCTTCATATAAACAGATCAAGGTCTGTTCTGTTTGCTTATGATGCGATATAGATCCGAATCGGATTTTGCCAAAGCAAAACAATCCCTTGAAAGTTTTGCATTTTGAAAATTCAGCTAATAAATATCAACGTCATTATTTCCTACAAGAATATAGCACGGGTACAGGGTTAAGCGACATGGTCTGCATTTCTATTCAGAATGCAGCAGTACGATAAAATCGCTCTAAATCGGACGTTAAGTTTAGCACAATTGTTAGTCTTGGAAACATGTGGCACCTTAATGCAGGGTGAAAGTCATGCAGAAAGCTCCTCTAGGAGCTTCCTGCATGACGTTCACCCTGCATTAAGCAGTCGCCTGTCTAAATGAATCTAACTCCTCCTCTACTACAATTCCGGTTTAGAGAATTTTAACTGTAAATCATATTAATCATGGCCACGTACAGTAATTATAAGTGTCCTCTGTTTCAAAGATGTTTAATATAACTGGAAAACTAATCAACGGAAATCCATTGCTTGTAATTAGGCCCTATTAATTCCATCATAAAACATTCATTGCTCTCAGTAACAGATCATTTGTGATACTCACAACCATAAAGCATAGGTTTCATTCTTATATGGTTTAAATGAACATATACAAAATACAGCATTTATCGACATCACTGCTGCATGTACTGAAGACGAAAACTTGGAATTGATACATAACATATAACTGGTCCCTGCGACAAACCTGCAAACAGTCAAACAGTTTGGTTCCTGATAATCTCCCGATTTACTGGTCGTCTCATCTGTATCCAAAATGTTTGCAACGGTAACCAGAGTTTGCCGAATGCATGCTAACGGTTGATAAGAAAATGAACATGTTAGAGACAAACCAAAGTTCCCTCTAAAATACGAAACATTATTAAAGATTGAAATGCATTACAAAATGTACGATAGCTGCATATTTAGGCGCATTTATAGAATATTAAATGGGTTTTTGTTAGACATAAATCACTTCTTTCCAAATCATTTAATTTTAAAATGAAAATTTAGGTTGTAGTTACTTGCAATTCAGTATTGTAAAATGCATAGTCATTAGATAATGTATTTTCACCAAGCAATTATTTATCTTGCATTAAGCCTTATCCAGCTTTTCACGACATGGCTTGTATTTGCAGACAGTTTGAATCCAGATGAGACACCGATTAACTCACCAGTGTCTCATCAGGATCCAAGCTGTTTAATACTGTGTCATTAGTTTCCCCAAAGCTTAATCGAATTGGACATAGTCATAATTGAACAGACATTATATCTTCCACATCGGCGTAAGGGTTATGTTTAAAACAAAAGTATCCTTATAACTATGTTTATTAGAATAGCACACTATATATACAATTGTGTGATAGTTAACCATTCCAGTACTATTCCATAACATAAGGATAAATGATAGAGTAGATAGTGTTCAAAACAGTGCACATTTGAGGAATGGATACAACAGGGAATATCTAATTTCCATTTATAAACGTTGTGTATCCCCTCTCTTCGTTAGTGGTTCTGCTCCTTTGTTGGTAGTGCTGGTGTCATTCCTGTTGTTGTTTATTGTTTTGCTGTTGTTGTTGATGATGATATTGCAGTAATTTTTGTTGATGTTGTTGTTTTGTTGTTATTTCTGTTATTGTGCTGATGTTATTGTTGTTGTTATTCTTGTTTTTGTTATTGTTACTGTCGCTATTGCTGATATTTGTATTGTTGCTGTTGTTATTGCTGTTACTGTTGCTGGTATTGCTTTTGGATGTGTGGTGTTGTTGTTATTGCTGTCGTTGCACTTGTTGATGTCGTCGTTGTTGTCTTTTGTTATTGTTGTTGTTATTATTAATGTCTTTGTTGTTATAATTATTGTTGATGTTGTTGTTGTTGTGTTGTTTGTGTTGCCGTCGTTATATGTATGACAACGGCACATTTTATTAAAACAGACACTGTACATTTTTCAAGAATTGACGTTTGATATGGGATTGGTTCTTGTAGGCTAGTACATCAATAAACGGCAAATCTAGCCTATTAGTCAATAAAGAGCAATTCTAGACTAGTTCGTCGTTGTCTTATTAATAAAGAGCAATTCACGACAATTTACATATAATCCTAAATTGACAGTTTGGATGTTTTATATTCTAAACAGGACACTTAACCCTTCGCTTGCTATTCACGTCAATATACCTACCTGTAAATAGTGAAGACCAAGATGAGACAGCTCCTGCAGGAGCTGTCTCATCAGGGTTTGCACTATTTACAAGTTGATTGTGCAACCAGCGCACTCCACAGCAGTGATTGCACAGCGAAATACTTGTACACAGTGAAGATATATGTACTTATACAACAGGGCATGGGTAAATAAGGGGAAATGTATTTTAAAATTCAGCAAGCGAAGGGTTAAAACATAAACAAGCGAGACTTAGACACTCTGATGGTGATATCAAAGGTAACACATAAACAACTATTGAGAATATAAAGACATGATATAAGAGTTTGTGTTTAAAAGATACTCTTACGGTTTAGGAATGATACTAAACATGCTCGCCATGCCTGTCCATAAATCAAAACGGGCTATAATAATAGTAAGCGTTATTCATTTACATTTGTGTTAAGGTACGGAAGTCACCTGACTGCCATACATATAGTAATTACGTATACATATGTAGCAATTACGGGCTAGTACTCTCGTAAATCGAACTAACATAAGTGCAGTAGGAAACCTGTAGAATCAAATACTATTCTCTTAAATATACTGGTAGATTTTATTCAGTATAAAAACGCTTCTGCTGTTGTACTAAATTGATGGTGTTTGGGTGCCGTGTCCTTTTTATGTGTGTCGCTGTTTTCCCACTATTTGTATGATCAGAAAGTATACTAAATATGTATACTAATTATGTATACTAACTATTTTCATAATCAAGCATGGTTCATTTTTAGCTCACCTGAGCAAAGCTCAGGGTGAGCTTTTGGGAGACTTGAATGTCCGGCGTCCGTCGTGTGTCGTGCGTCGTGCGTATGTGCGTCGTCCGTCGTCAACAATTTGCTTGTTAACACTCTAGTCGTCACAATTGTAGTCCAATCTTCATGAAACTTGGTCAGAATGAATGTCTTGATAAAATATCGGACGAGTTCGAAAGTGGGTCAAGTTGGATTAAAAACTAGGTCACTGGGTGAAATAGTAGGAAACCTTGTGAACCCTCTAGAGGTCACATTTTGAGCCCAATTTTCATGAAACTTGGTCAAAATGATTGTTTTGACAAAATCTCGGAGGATTTTGAAAAGTGGGTTACGTGGGGTAAAAAACTAGGTCACTAGGTCAAACAGTAGAAAACCCTTGTGAACACTCTAGTGGTCACATATTTGTCCAATCTTCATGAAACTTAGTCATAATGATTGTCTTGATAAAATCTCAAACGAGTTTGAAAGTGGGTTATGTGGGGTTAAAAACTAGGTCACTAGGTCAAATAGTAGGGAAACCTTGTGAACACTCTAGAGGTCACATTTATAGCCAAATCTTCATGAAAATTGGCCAGAATGATTGTCGTAATAAATCTTGGACAAGTTTGAAAGTGGGTTATATGAGGTCAAAAAGTAGGTCACTGGGTCATATCTTAGAAAAATTTAGTTTACACTCCAGTGGCCACATTCTTAGCCCAGTCTTCCTCAAACTTGCTCAGAGTGTTGGTCTTGGTGATATCGAGGTTGAGTGTGATCATTGGTTGGGTGTGAATAAAAAGTAGGTCACTTGGTCGAATCTTAGAAAAATTACCTTAGAAGGCACATTTTTAACCCAATCTTCATTGGTCAGAATCATTGTCTTGATAAAAATCAATATACTAAATCTTTGAAAATCTTGTTCTGCAGAACGACTGCTCATGATCCACTATCAACATTGTTCAAATATTGTCCCCAAAGTCAATATTGGCCCTACCCATGGGCTACCCAGCAAAAATCTTAAATCTATGGTAATCAGTTGAGCGATTAAGTGCCATCTTGGCCCTCCTGTTTTAATTTTCGCAATACCAATCATCCCTCAATAGAAGATACAACAAGATTGGTTTATGTTTAATCTTTAACTGCGAATTTAAGGGTCAATTTATTTTAACCCAAGATATCTAATTACAATTATAGTAAAACCCCTCTAAACCGGAATTCAAGTAGGGAAAATTTAGATACATTTAGGCAGGTGGCTGCTGAATGCAGAGTGAAAGTCATGCAGAAAGATCATACAGGAGCTTTTCTGCATGACTTTCACCCTGCATGAAGCTGCCACCTGTCTCCATGACCGATGTTTATACTAAATTTAACGTCCGGTTTAGAGGGGTTTTACGTTTATCTTAACCATTTCTGAATAAGGCATGTGCCGTTCTATCAGTCATGGGACAATGTCGTCGCGTTGGCAATGTCGTAGCGCTGACGGTACATTTGGTACAAGGTAGGATGCGAGGAAATATAGGCATTGAGAGCAGATACAAATCATGGCGTGTCTTATATCATTATAAATGTTATGTCTTAAATTATAATATTGACATGTTTTGGCCCATAAACCGCTGCAGTTTTAACTACTTTCGTTTCGATCAAACTTTGGAGAAACGATTGACCCAGTGGCCCTGAGTTTGACCGCTGATGAGTTACATGGTGTCTGTTCTTGGTACAGTCTGTTTGCAAATACTCAGCTATTGACCCAATGACCCAGAGCTTGACCGCTGATGAGTTACATGGTGTCTGTTCTGGGTCCAGTCTGTTTCGAAATGCTCAGCTATTGACCCAATGACCCAGAGCTTGACCGCTGATGAGTTACATGGTGTCTGTTCTGGGTACAGTCTGTTTGGAAATGCTCAGCCATTGACCCAATGACCCAGAGCTTGACCGCTGATGAGTTACATGGTGTCTGTTCTGGGTCCAGTCTATTTGCAAATACTCGTCAGGTCACGGATACTAGGACACCGGTTAAGGTATGTGTACATAACTACATGTGTTTGTATATAAAGTGTAAACACTGTGGTTAAGGTATGTGTACATATGTTTGTATATAAAGTGTAAACATTGTATCTTAACACATTTCTTGTCGAAAATTAATATTAGAAATGATAAATATTCATTAGCTTATTTTATAGCGGCATACATATATATGTACAAACGAATATTTGGTATTGGTAGAAACCGTAGATATATTATGATTTCACACGCAGAAAGAGACGGTTCTGATGTAGGAGCGGTCTGATCTGAGTCTGCTCTGTTTGCAAAGGATTGAAAATGCGTTAAGTGAAAACAGGAGTTTATATCTTTAAACACTCCGCAATCTTATACACGAGTCATAAGCAACTACTGAAGATCCATACTAGGGAGCACCCTATGGACCCTCTGATCAGGAACTACACTGTCTGCTATACCAATTCATGTCAAAACATTTACAAGCATAATTATATTTCTATAGCAGGAGCCGCTCGTATTCAAATTTGAGATGTTGCACATTTCCATATTGACGAGGCGAGTTTTCCTGTTTTAATTAACCCTTTCTCTCATATTGACGACTTTTGACGACTCTGTAAAAGTCACTTTGTAAAACCATTGTGATAAATAGAGCATTTGCTCCTATAGTAGCAAATGCT